>CM023489.1:68252262-68300117 GCA_013339685.2 Hyalomma asiaticum
AAATTGCTTCTCTTCGTCTACATACACTCAAACAAGAGGAAACCGCAAGGATCACTTGTTTCTCCTGTGCGGTTTAATGTATTAATGAGCACCATTCCACGGCACCAAGATGTAACTATATACTTGCGTTTATCGCATTTTTTGCAGCGCCAGACGGCATCCATGCCTTATATGAACGTCTGCAGGACTATGTACACACCATAGAGAGTGTGCCTGAAGGGTAGAGTAATTATGGCTTAAAAGTTAAGTAAAATAAATAAAACAAAAATAATGAAACAGTGTGTCTGTAAGCTAAATCTTTTCCAGCCCTCCTGCAAAGCATTGCCAACATTTGACATCTCATCGGGACGGCATTCTCACCTCCATGCGCGTGTTGACTTGATATGCTTTAAAAAAAATGTGGGATATGGTTTAGGGACCCTTTGAGCTCGTGCCTGTCACCCCTGGCTGGGTATCGGGAGTTCTCAAGCATCGGCTGTGATAATCGATGCAGCTGAGGGAAAGGGAAGAGGAGGCGAAAGAGGCAGAAGGAAACTAAGAGTAGAGCAGCAGGAGGGCCAAGAAGAGGAATATATTAAAAAAAAAGTGTAACCGAGTTTTCGCTGCTAGCGCTGTCGACCACTGGCTTTCGTCCCCAATGTTTCTGTTAATAAATTTCATTTCTCTTTTTTTTTAATTGGGACTCCTTCCTACCTTTCTATTTTTCTTGGATTTAACCTTGGTTTTATTTTAATTTTTACCGTTCAATGTATCATTACCTGTAGTGTGGCCAATCCGCCTCGAAGGTATGTGCCAATTACAGAGGGCACAACAACAACCACAACTACACATTCACTGACACCGCTGTTGGACGCAGATAACCATCTGTGGTCGCCCCGCTTTTGTATCCTGTGCTTTGCTTTGCTTACTTGCTATTCCATTAGGTGGTGTGAGATTGAAAGTATTTACGCCACCTAAAGAAGTCAGTCTCCGGTGCTGGTATAAAATGGGCAGCACCGGAGGCAAGATTCTTACTATAGAATGCGTCATCCATGACGTAGCGAAAGCAACCGATGCATTATATTCTTGCGTCAATCCATGGAAGGTGCTAGAGGCTACACTTCTGTGGAGATTTTGTAGTGACGACCACAGCGCCGACTACGCCGACACAGGCTAGATTACAAAAAAAAAAAATACCCGTCGTACAGGTACTTTGTTGATGCTTATACTTAGGCTCTGTGGACTCAAAAATGAGTGGCTTACTAGAAGTTGTGCGTTTTCATTAATACAATGACCTTGTCCTTCAAACCTGACAGTGGGCTAGTTGATGAAGTATAATGCTAACTTCGTACCTTGCTGTGTGGTCGTATACGCAGATGTGTCGCCAAAGGTGATAGTGCCGCTTTGGTGACGTAAGTGTCGCCTTTTGTGTCTACTGCGGTGCGATTTGCTGGTTAAAAAAACACGAGATCCACTATCACTTTTCCGGTATCTTCAAGCCAGTCACCACCGCAGGAGGCACAAAAGGAGACGTCACCAAACCGACACTATCGCCTTTGACGACACATCCGAGAATACGGCCCCTGGTGTCCTCTGCCTTTCTGCCCCCGGCCACGGTGGTCATGGCACTCGGCTGCAGATCCGAAGGTCGCGGGATCGAATCCCGGCTGCGGCGGCTGCATTTCGATGGAGGCGAAATGTTGAGGCCCATGTGCTCTGCGATGTCAGTGCACTCTAAAGAACCCCAGGTGGTCGAAATTTCCGGAGCCCTCCACTACGGCGCGTCTCATAATCAGAGCTGGTTTTGGGACATTAAACCCCACAAATCAATGAATGTACGTTTGCTCTGCCCAGTTTTTATGTAGTTCTGCGCAAGAAAGTGGATATTCTCGGCCGTGCCGAAAACGACAAAACGTTTCTTTACGACGTTGTCAACGAGCTCTTCAGTGATGAGCGTTTAAATAAAAAGACAAAGACACACTCGGGGTAGACTTCGAGGATGTCGTAACAATATTTAATTTCACTGGAGGTCCAATGTTTGCTTTTGGCCTGTCCGGTTTCCAATCCTGCAAGAAAAATGATAAAAATCAAAGCGATGAAATCGAAATTAAAGACGATTTGATATCGCAGAAAGATAACACAGATTCTGCATGATAATGAAGGGCATTGAGACGAAAATAGGTTTTCAGCCGTAAGGAAAAGGGCGGCGATAACCTTGGAAGAACCAAATTATACCCCTGTCACACGGCACGTGTAATGGCATTCGCAGCGAATGTCATTATGTGTTAATGTCATTTTTGTTGCTGCTACACGGGCATAGCGAATGACATTCACACCTAATGGCATTCGCCCACTGAATGCGTTCGCTGAACTCATTCAGTCCCTACATGTGTACTCTCGACGACAGGGGCTTCGCAATGAGATGCAAATTTGGTAAGGAAAAACAAAATGTACACAACGTTGCGGTTCTTCTCAGTTTCTCTTGTGGCCCTTTGATAACTTTCTGACGTACAGTACGACATTTGATGCAATCTGCGCAGCTATATTCTTGTTCCCAGACTCCGAGTTTACTCCGACACTTCCTAGCTGTCGGCCATGTTTACAAACGCGCGTTTGTTGCTTGAGCTGCTCCAGCCGGTTTCGGCGCTTTGTAGTGAATACCTGGAGGGCAATTAATGTTCGTTGACACTGATCGTCGTCCATCACGGTCACGGGAACGCAGGCACGGTCCACGATATCGTCGGCTACGGAAGAAATTGAAGCGGCTTTGGGCTAGTCTTGCTTTGGCTACTTGTGCGGATTTCTTGCCTATTAATGCTGCCGTATCGTATCGCGATATATTTTCACATAGCCTTCCGATGTTCACCACTGTGTTTCTAATAATAAAGAGAAAATACGCAAATAAACGGCACAATTTGTAACATTTTGTTATCCTAGCATCCGACGGGTAAACATCGACATCACTGGCGAATGTCATTTTGTTTGACCGTGTAGACGAGGAACGCGAAAACAGAATGACATTAGTTGTAAATGTCATTTGCTGCGAATGACGTTTACATGCTCCGTGTGACAGGGGTATTACTGTTACTTCTGTTGGCACGTTCATGCAATAGCCTTGATCCAAATCCACGACGAAGTTTGCCGTCCAAAATTACAGCCTAATAAATAGCAGCCAAGAATTTCGTCCCGAGCAGAAAATTTGGAATAATCCGCTCTTGTCTTGGCCAATCCTCTGTCTTGGATGCGCGCCGTATAAGAGAGGTGTAACCGAGTTGGCACGGCCGCGATAGCGAGCGCAAGCTGTCGCTCCTACGTAAGCGTGACGTCACCCGCCTGGCCTACTTAAACTCGTCACTATCGGCAATAAAGCGTTGTTCGACCCATGACATCGTCTCGTACACATGGTGGCAGCGGAAAACAGCCAGCATGACGACACCGCCTACGTTGCCGACACCGCCTGCATTGCCGACAACGCTCCTGCCGCCTCCGAAGCCCCTCGACACTTCGCGAGACGCTTGGCTTGGGTGGAAGACCTGGAAAAGTGAGTTTGGACTGTTTTCCACGGCAACTCAGCTGAACAAGCAACCAAAAGAAGTGCAGGTGGCGACGCTTTTAGTGACCATTGGGGAAGAGGCTAGAAAAGTGTTCGCTTCGTTCAAGTTTGAGCCAGGAGAGGACACAACCGATGTAACCCTTATAATTAAAAAATTTGAGGACTTCTACCAGCCCGCGAAGAACCTCACTTACCACGAGTTTTGCTTCGGCTCCCGAGACCAAAAAGAGGACGAAGGTTTCAATGACTGGCTTGTCGAATTGCGAACGCTAGCCCAACACTGCGATTTTGGAGACTTAGAAGAGCGCATGCTTCGTAGCCGCATCATACTCGGTATCCGGGACAAGGGACTGCAAAAGAAGTTAATTTCTGAAAACCCTTCTTACCAAAGAGTAGTCGAAATCTGTCGCATCCAAGAGCAAGGCGAGGAGCAGTTTCGACAGATACGTGGCACCACTGAAGGCGCTGAAACTGCAGCCGTAAATGCGTTGGCCAGAGTAACAAATCCATGTAACAAATGTGGCTACAAAGTTCACCGCGGCAGCCGCTGCCCAGCAACAGGAAAAGCGTGCAAGAAATGCGGAGGATTGAATCATTTCGCCCAAGCATGCTCGCAGTCATCCTTCTTGCACAGCGAAGATGCAAAGCGCAGGGAAATACGAGAGCTACATGTTGACGAAAGGTCAGATTTTTTTCTGGACGCTTTAACTGTGAACGCACTCGCTAGCGACCAGTGGACCGCGACAGTTTCCATTGAAGGCCGTCCGATGGTCTGCAAACTTGATACTGGTGCAAACTGTTGTGTGATTTCAAAGGAAGATGCTTTGTCGCTTCCGAGAAAGACTCGTGAAGCCTACCGAGCCACGTTAACGAGTTTTTACGGCCACAAAACGACTGCGCAGTTTAAAGTAAAGTCATTGAGCAAAACGTGCCGGTGACCCTCAGCGGAGCAGCAGCAGAAAGCCTTGGCTAGATTTATCGCGTTGATAGCGTCGAGACGCAGCAACTCTACCCGGCGGCGCAGCCCTTCACCGATGTTTTCACAGGATTGGGACAGCTGAAGAATTTTGAGTACGAAATGAAGCTCAAACCCGGCGCCGTCGGTGTTGTTGTGCCAGCCAGAAGGGTTCCGGTCGCCATTGAAGAAAAAGTAAAGGCCGAACTTCAACGCATGGAGGAGCACAACGTCATAACCAAGGTAACCGAACCAACAGAATGGTCAAGCTATATGGTAGCCGTAGTTAAAGGTGAGAAAGTAAGAATTTGTCTCGACCCAACGGAGCTTAACAAGGTTATTCTGTGTGAACACTACCCTATGCCAGTTCTAGAAGAGGTCGCACAACGACTAGCTGGAGCTAAATATTTTTCTACCTTGGACGCAACATCCTGGTTCTGGCAAATAAAACTTTCTGACAGCAGCTCCAGATTGTGCACAATGAGCACGCCCTACGGGCGCTATCGGTTTATCCGCATGCCTTTTGGAATTGCTTCCGCCCCGGAAATATTTCAAGCAGCCATGCACCGCCTCTTGGAGGGCCTGTCTGGAGTAGCGGTTGTAATGGACGACATATTAGTCTGGGGCACAACGAAGGAAGAACATGACAACAACTTGACCGGGGTGCTTGCACGCTGCCGTGAGCACAACCTCCGTCTGACCTCACAGAAATGTGTCTTTTTGCAGGAGCAAGTTCGCTACTTGGGACACGTTTTCACCACGCAAGGACTGAGGCTGGGACACGATCGCGTCCAAGCCATTTTGGACATGCCAGCACCGAGTAACAGTAAGGAATTGAAAGTCTTCCTCGGAACGATGAATTACGTGCAGCGCTTCATTCCTCGAATGTCTGTACTCACCGCACCACTTAGAACATTGCTGCGCAAAGATATTGCCTGGGTCTGGACAGAAAAAGAGCAATGCAGCTTCAATGAGCTGCGCCAAGCCTTAGTAACAGCGCCAGTGCTTGCTTACTTCGATCCGAAAAAACCAGTCACCCTCTCTGTTGACGCCAGCCACATGGGCGTTGGCGCCGTTCTGATACAAGACGGCCGCCCTATCGCTTTCTCGTCTAGATCGCTCAGCGATGCTCAGACGCGGTACGCGCAGATTGAAAAGGAAGCTCTGGCGATTGTGCATGGCTGCGAAAAATTTCACGACTATATTTTCGGCCAATCTGAGGTTACGGTGGAAACCGACCATCGTCCGTTGGTGCCAATTTTCAGAAAGCCACTTCACCAGTGCCCACTTAGACTACAACGAATGCGACTGACATTGCAGCGATACGCCATCAATCTACTGTACAAGCCAGGAAAAGAACTGTTTTTGGCTGATGCGCTCTCTCGTTTTCCAGGCAAGGCGTTATTGACGAAAGAAACCGAGCGCTTCAATGTTAACGTCATTGCCCTTGTTCCAGCTTCTGAGCGTCGCATCGAGGAACTACGTGCGGCAACCGCCAATGATCCGGCTCTGTCGACCATCCGATCTTATGCAGAGACTGACTGGCCGGAAAACAAAGAGTACGTCCCAGCATGTGCCAGGCCATTTTGGGCGTATCGAGAAGAGATGCATACACAAGATGGCCTCGTCTTTCGCAGCAACAAGGTAACCGTACCAACCGCTAAGAGAGCTGAAATCCTTCGGCTTCTTCATCTGGCCCACTCGGGGGCGGAAAAGATGAAAATTCGGGCTAGGAGTGTCATGTTTTGGCCATCCATGTCGAGTGACATTGACCAGGTTGCAGCATCATGCAAAGTTTGCCAGGCTCACCACAAGCAAAACACTAAGATGCCTCTACTGTCGCATGATGTCCCCAGTCTGCCATGGGAAATGATTGGCATGGACTTATTCCATGCCGGTGGTAAAGAGTTTGCCTTAATTGTAGACTTCTACTCCTTTTATTTTGAAATAAAGGAGTTTCGATACACAACAGCCCGGCACTTGAAGGAGTGGTGCGCGAAAGTTTTCTCTGTCCACGGCGTACCAGTGAAGCTCTGTAGTGACAACGGGCCCCCTTTTAGTAGCCAAGAGTTCCGTGAATTTCTGCATGAACTAGGAGTCACCCACGTGACGTCAAGCCCTTATCACCCTCGCGCGAATGGCATGGCCGAAAGGGCAGTTCAAGAAGCGAAAACGCTGCTGAAGAAGTGTTCGTATAACAGCCCAGACTTCCATTTAGCTCTGCTTGAGTTGCGTAATACTCCACGTGATGCTATTCTGAAGTCACCGGTGCAGAGGCTGATGGGTCGACAGACGAGAACACTGCTCCCGGTTCCCTCCTGCCACCTGAAGCCGTCACCATTGCCCAGCAGGAAGGTTCACTCCCGTCTCCAGGAGATTCGCCACAAGCGGTGAAAATAAAAGATTTTTGATTGATTGATTGAAGCAGAAGGTCTACTACAATCGAGGTGCTCGGGACCTGCGCGCCCTCTCACCCGGTCAGAGGGCCTCGTTGTACGACACGCACATACGGACGTGGTCACCGGTCGTTGTGCTGGGATCAGCGGGAGCTCCACGCTCCGTACTGGTAAAAACAGAAGATGGCCGAGAAATGCGACGCACACGGGAACATCTCCGGGAGGTTCCAGAGCTACCATGCCCCGACACTACCACAACACCTTCCTCAGGCTTGCCAGGCTCGGGTCCCGTTCCAGAGCCGCCACTACCACGGAGAAGCACTCGGGAACGTCGCGAGCCTCGTCGGTACCCCATGCCAGAGCGACCTATATTGCCCCAAGGAAAGGAAGATGTAACCGAGTTGGCACGGCCGCGATAGCGAGCGCAAGCTGTCGCTCCTACGTAAGCGTGACGTCACCCGCCTGGCCTACTTAAACTCGTCACTATCGGCAATAAAGCGTTGTTCGACCCATGACATCGTCTCGTACACAAGAGGATGAAAGAGAGAGGGCACTCGCCTTTCCCTTGCTTGGGATTCGGGAGGGTACACAGAGCTGTACGTTTGATTTCGTCGTCACTGCGCATGCGTCATACGCATGCCCAAAGCCTTTGAGCATACCCAAAGAACCCGAAATCTCGCGTACCCAAGTTTAAAGCTCTCCAGTACCGTCTCACAGTGTCGAACGCTGTAGAGTTATAGCTATGTGTACGTTAACTGTCCATCATTTCCTTTCTGTCGCTGTGGTGCTCGTCGCTACCTGCTGCGGCCTTTCGGAGCACTATCCCTTTGTGCGGCTCGTAGAATTCTTGGCCGTGCCAGGTTTGTTGTGTCCATCCTTAGAACCGTGCTTCGCTCCGGTAGAGTCATGCTTGGACTCGGTCTTGTCGGCCGCAGTCATTCCATTCAGCTGAGGTGCATCCACGTGCAGCTCGGGTTCAGCCACTGCATACGACAACCACGAGGTCGGGTGAGTCCACATGACTTGGATTTCTTTGTACTTTCACGGCTACATAACGAAGTCGAAAACTCAATAAACGGGACCTCTCTACGCCTGCTGCAAGAATAGCCACAACGTTTTCTATGTTCGTTAAAGGTATTCAGCCCAAACCATACCTAACATTTACATAAATTTATCACCTTAAACGCACATATTACACTCGGTGTCTAGGGAAGCTTTCGTGAAGCTCTGAGTTGCTACACAACTGTGTAGATCCCTAAATATAGACGATTTTTCCTTAGCTACATGGGTTGTACAGTCTGGTGCTATGGCACGAGTGTTTTCAGAGTTGTGTGTGCCGTAGCCCCAAATAAACAACGTGAAAACATAACAAGCGTATATATACGACTGTTTTCATGTGTGCTACTTGTATAGTTGCTACAGATGCAAAGCGACAACCATATTAGTCCAAGATGGCGGTACTTAAACATACGCGTCAAATTATCTGAGCGCTCAACGCGACGACAGTACACAGCGTCGGTTTAGAGAGCACTATCGGCGACTGATTTATTTCTGAGTTTTTTCGTCCCAAAACCACCATACGATTATGAGAGACGCCGTAGTAGAAGTCTTCGTAAATTTCGACCGCCTGGTGTTCTTTAACGTGCACTGACATCGCAGAGTACACGAGCCTCAACATTTCGCCTCCATCGAAATGCAGCAGCCGCTGCCGGGATCCGATCCCGCGACCTACGCATCAACAGCCGAGTAGCCGCTAGACCACCGTGCTGGGCGCATCATCTGCGAGGTTGGTCTTTATATAACGAGACACCGTCCGAGCAGACGCGAGAAAACGGGAAGGAATTAGCATCCCTTACAAAAATGCTATATATGGCGATATCGGGAATTGGGCAGATGTGGCTATATATGGCACGTGCCCGTATATGGCCGTATTTGCCCAAATTGTGATAGAAACATATGTAGCAATGGAAGACCAACACGAGGAATGACATGTAAGACTCTGATGCGTATTAGGCAAATACGGCCAAATACGGACACGTGCCATATATAGCCAGATATCCATATACGGCCATATAAGCATATATGGCTATACATGGTACGTGTCCGTACGTGCCCGTATTTTCCAAATATATATCAGTCTTACATAGCATTCCTCGTGTTGGTCTTTCATTGCCAAATATGTTTCTTCCACGATTTGGGCAAATACGGCCACATACGGGCACGTGCCATATATAGCCACATTTGCCCAATTCCTGATATCGCCATATATAGCATTTTTTTAAGGGATGGCTATGATGCACAGTAATCGCAATTACGCTCTTGAAATGTAGAGGTTGGTTCACACTCAGCCGGAGCACTGAAGCGCGTGGCCGCTAACAGTGGACGGACTAGTACATTTCATGGTCATTTATGAGGGCCGACGCAGTATAAGAACGCTTACTATGTTACTCTTGATGAGCTTTATTACTGTAAGCCATGTTTCGGCTACAGGTAACTAGCATCGTTTCCAGGTGACCTGCTTACTGAACTTTGGACACTTGCGTATTAAAAATGCTCTGAATATTGTGACTGCATGAGTTGTTACCAGATTGCCACAAACATGAGATTGCACGGCTTGCTATATGGGATGAACCAAGAAGGTAAAGGTGCCTTCTTAGGCTCGTGGTATACCGAGAGAACCAGCAAAAGTGGCTGGTTGACTGTGTTATCTTTATGTTAGCGCCCTCGTTTGGGCGGCGCGCAAACCGGAGAGCGCGCGGCCGCAAGAGAAGAAAAAGATTCACGCGTCTCCACGAAGTGAACCATGACGAGTGGGCGAAGCACTAGGGATCGTTCCGTGTTACCGTAATTCACTCGTGACATTGCCCACTCATGCATGTAAATGAGCGATAACGTGTGTGTATACACATGCGTCATTTATGATCCTGGTCTTTATGAGGTACCTGCGCTCCCACGTCGTAGCTCGTGTCGAGTTCCGGATTACCTTTAGTTAATACGCACGCTGCGAACCCTTATGGTTCGACTACACACAAGAGAAATCTCCCACCGGCACTACATTGCAGGTAAAGATCCAGTGCCTGTATATATGGAGTGGCAGGTGAACGGTTCTGCAACGCGAGCAGTCAGTGTTTTCAATCAAGAAACTCGCTAGCAGACGCTGCCTGCGTCAGCGTCGTCGCTCGCGGGTGGGGGCGCGTCCTCGTTCCTTACCAGCTTGGGTCAGCTGTTGCGCATGCGCAGTGGGGGTGTGGACGGCGCAGGGACGGCACAGGCTCGACCAAAAGCTGCTTCGCATCTAACCTGGCTGTGGCACGTGGAGCCACGGCTCGCGTTCCCTGCTGGCGTCGATTACGGTTCAGCCGTCTCTTTCCTTCGCTCCTATGGCATAAGCCTACAATGTCTACAAACTAGGTCGCACCTTCAGGAGGGAGCTCATTAGTTAACGGCAAATGATGAAAGCTTCTATTTAAACCAATAAACATAAGAGTCAAGACTAAGTCGTCGTTGCCTAGCAAAATAAGAGTGTCCTCGAGAAACATACACACTTCCGAAGAATGGTGAACTAGGAACCTTGGTCACTTAACAGTGGTGGTAAGGTCCAATTATTACGTATTCCTCGTTTCTGAGTAAATGTTCTTTCAAGAGCATCGTCGAAGAACTCTCAAAAGTAGAGATGACTCCATGGCTCAGTATTCTTTTGTAAGTCCAATGAGTTCTGCGGAAATCCGCAAGGTGGAGTAACGTTTATGACAGGGAAAATTGGCATCCACCTGTTTTGTAGCACAAGGCTACAGTGTACTAGAAGAGGGCAGTGGGCTTACTCCGCCGCTCGTCTGACGCAGTTGGCGTCGCATTGGAGAGGTGGCGCCACAGGCATCTTTGATGGAAGCTTCGCCTGCAGAAGTTGCTGGCTGCTGGCGGCTCGTAAGAGTTGCGAGGCTCGTTTCTTCGATATTTGTAATAGACTTTCATGTATTGACTACCCTCTGACTAATTGAGAGCGTATGTTGCTCACGCTTCGCCGCTTTTTCCGTTTTTATCGCGATAGCGTTTGCCGAAAGTGAACCAATGGCAACCTACGCAGCGTATGCTTGCTCCGTTCTAGTTCGACGCGCAGTTAACGCTTCTTTCTTTCTTTCTTTTGGGGGGGGAGGGGGGGGAGGAGCATGAGTTCTTTGCATATTTTGACAAACACCAGATTTGTTCAGGCCACATCGTGTTTCCCCGAATATGACACCTCGGCGAAAAGGACGATGTACCCCTCAAAATATACGGTTTCATACAGCGAACAAATATGCGGTTACATGCCGTGTGGACCTGACCTAAAATGATTTTGTAACAAGATTATGCTTTGCCTTCCACCAGATAATTATAAAACAGTGCACGCTCGCTTCCTAGCCAAGCTATAATGTGCAGGCGTGCTGGCTGGGTTTGTGCCATTGCTGTGCTGGAAGTGTAGTTCAAATATTTTTTGTTCTACTTCGGTTGTTGCACATTGCACAGTAGTTTTCTGGGGTTATTAATAACCATAATTATGTAGCTACAGGTCTGTTAGGTATATGTACAGTGACATAATGGAAAACGAAATTAAGATACACAGTAAGCTCATGTTCCTGACACGAAGCTCTTATTTGGCAGAAATGAGGTCTAACATCCAGCCATTGAATCACACATTTTATTCACTTCATGTGCAACGGCTCAGCTTCAGCTGCTTGGCCTCCTGCCGCTTTTCTGCTTTGTCACTGTTGAGTCCTTTCACATAAAAATGATGACGTTAAAACTAATTACTTTTGCTGTGAGGGTAGCTGCATGTACTGTACACTGCAACCAATTTCGATGGAAGGTCTGTGCTGAACAACTGCCAGCCGACCCACCCCATAGCCTCCGCCGGAGAGTAAGTCCACTGCCTACCCCGCTTTAATCGTCCGTCTGAAGCTTCCGATCGCTTCCTCTTACAAGCGGTCCTCTCTTGCGTTGGATTTTTACTAAGGTAAGCTGGCAGATGGGGAAGAAGCGTCGGCACAGCACCGACGCGGAGAACGGGTCTCCCACGATGTATCCGCACTTCTTTTCGCTCGATAATGTGCACATAGTCTCTGAGCACATGACGCGGCTCGAAGTGGAGCTCGCACACTGCGCTGATGTCTTCCAGGAGCTTGTCCGCTCTGTGCAGATTTTTTTCCCGTTCTTTACGCCTGTTCTCATCCTTCGGGACGCCGAACACGATAGCTTCCGCCCACCCTTCACGAACACGTAGCCTGTTTGGCACGCAGGCGCGTAGCACTGGCTTTGCCGATATCGCGGCATGGCTCAGGCACTAAAAAGCATGCTAATTTCTTGCGTGGTGCGCACGGCTCATCGCTGACGGCAAAAACTCGGCGCTACAACGTCCACAGCAATAAAGCGTGGCTTGACAACTGCTGCTCTGCAAGAGCTGGCCGGCACTTTCAGCCGCAACGCTCCTCCCACGTTCCATAAAAAGCGATGCCAGCGCCACCGCTCGGGCGAAGAAAGAAGCACACACAGGTGGCGTTCGTGGGGTCACCCCACACATTAGCCTCCGCCGGAGAGTAAGTCCACTGCCCTCTTCTAGTACACTGTAACAAGGCTACAAGGAAATCCATACGGATTTCTCATAAATTAACGCTTCCTAGTTGCAGAAAAATTCGTCCTGGTCCGGGTTTCGAACCCGGGACCAACACTTAACCGGGGCGCTCGCTCTGCCAACTGAGCTAACCAGGAGCCTAGCGATTGACAGAGCGAGGGCGAATCTATCGACAATCTATCTATCTTTTGTGTAGGGTGTACACCACACTTCAACGGCACTATGATTATTGAGAGACACTTAAATGAACAGATTAGCCCAATAATACAAGTTCCGGTAATTTAATGAAAATGTTGATTAGCAAGCCATTCATAACGATAGCGGTGAAAAGGCTGCGGGCCCGTGCACTGTGTGTTTTCAGAGCGCGCTAAAGATCCACAGGTGGTCCGAATTTCCGGGGTCGTCCTCTACAGCATGCTTTGTAGTCATATCGTGGTTTTCGCACGTGACCTTCTAGCAATATTGTAGCTTTGAGTGGTTTAGAGTGATCACGTTAAGTAGAACCATAAGAATATGAACCAGTAGAACCATAAGAACTCGTAGCGTGCGCGTTAACTAAATTAATCCGGAGTTCGGCACGATCTACGATGAACCTCCGGAGCTTCGCCCACTCATCATCATTCACTCCGTGGATATGCTGTGATTTTTTTTTTTTGCCGCCGGGGCTAGGCTGGCTACTATAATATAGAGCGTGCGGCTTCCTGGACTGAGGCGACCAGGCGCCGGGGGACTGCCACCTCTCGTCTGCTCACAACGTTTATTTATCATCATCAATCCGGCGGGTCTCGCCATAAGGCGGGAAAGATCTGCGTAGCCCGTTTCTACAAGCGTGAACAGGAGAAATCGGCGACAGCGCTGTGCCAGCCCGGGGCCACAAAAGACCGCTGCGCGTTTGGAAATTAATTGTGAATGCACCCTGACACGTTTGTAGCGCGACAAAGCGGACAGCCCCCTTCGACCCATATCGGAGCCGCGGTGCTGGGAAGTGCTTTTGGAAGTGCCGCCGCTTTGAGAACTGAACTCATGGCGCTCGAAGGCGTTACGAAGACGATGTTTCAAGGTGGTAGCTGCACGGGGGTCAAGAAAAGATGGCTGGTCATTCGAAAAGAATTATGTCAACAGGACAGCAGCGTCGCAGAGGCCGACAGTTCTTGCGGATCTGGGTACCATTCAGTGCGCGGGGGTGTGCTTCGGGCCCTTCCTATGTCACGGAATGGCAGCGCCCCTTTTTGCTTGGCTTAAAAGGAAAAAAAAGTTTTCTTTTCCCCTTGAAAACACGTCGGTCTCATTAAAGGCTAAAAAAGATATCCCTGTCCCCTCAACGGTATCATGAGAATCTACTGAACACGGCTCTCCAGCAGAATAAAATTGCGGTCGTTGTCTATCCCGAAGTAGAGTTGGACCGGGGGCAGGGCGCACCCCCTGTTCCGAGCGTGTGTTTCTTTTTTTCATGCTGCTTTCTAGCACTGTACACACAATGCATTTCTAAGATATGTACAAGGAGCGGATTCTTTGGAAGCTTTCGCTCTTGCCATTTATATTAGTCACGCTAACACCTGTCACCCAACTTCCCCTACACCCTACCCCCTTTTTTGTTATTGTTCGCACGTGCTGCTTTTTTTCTCTCTTTCTGAGGACGGAGGAGAGTTTGCGAAGGCGTACATAAAGGAAAGCTGGAGAAGGCAGTCGCCGCCCTGACGAAGACAAGTCCGCTTGTCGAAACGTTGGCTCCTGCGACATTCCCTGCTCTAAATCGTATTTTGCGATTTTTTCATCGATTCGACATAAAAAAGGCCTTCGATACAGTTGACCGTCAAATATTACTGAACAAGATTAACATTCTATGGTTCAGGAGCAAAACCCAGAACTTGCTTCGGAGCTACCTTAGTAACCGCAAGCAACAAGTAATATTTAAAAGTTATACCTCTACTTCACGAAGCGTGCTAACTGGTGTGCCGCAAGGTTCCGTTCTTGTACCCATGCATTTCTCGCTCTACATTAATGATTTCCCTGAAACGCTTAGGCATTCGGAGGCTCTGATGTATGCTGACGACACTGCTCTTTTATTTACTGGAGACTGTCTGCTTGATATACAGAATAAAATCAATGCAGAGTCAGGTCACGTTTTTAAGTGGTCCACATCCAATGAACTGACAATCTTAGTAACGCTAAGTATAGTTTTTCACTCCAGGGAGAAAAATCTCAATACAGAAATACTGGACATATCATTACGAGGTATAAAACTTCAACAAGTTGTCTCCTACAAATATTTAGTCATTTTATGAGATTCAGACATGCACTGGAAAACTCATATTAAACACATTTGTTCCAAGCTTGCCTACGGACGTTATATTCTTTTTAAGGCTCGTGAATGTTACGAATATCCTGTCCTACGCATTCCGTATTTTTCCTTCGTTCAGAGTCACTTCTATTATTGTATTGATTCATGGGGAAACACCTTTATAACTTATCTTGATCCTGCATTCCGTTTGCAAAAACGCGTATTAAGAATTATCACTTCTTCTGGGTGTACACAATCCAATACATACTTGTATAGCTCATTGCATGTGTGTCCGGTTCATGCGTTGTATGAATTGAGAATTGCTGAGGTCATTCTTAGTAATATGGAAACAAATGATCCACTTCCAATTGCCTTGTTTAAAATCTCGTTACGAAACACAATACCTACAACTAACCATTGTTCTAATCTTCCTCCATGTCATAATCTGTACGGGGAAAGGCTCGTGGAATTTAATGACATTAATTTGGAACTCTCTGCCAATTCATATAAAAGAAGCCCGTAAATCTAGGTCTACAGTAAGAAAGTACTTTTCTGAAAAATACCGTAGATAAAAGCACACTTCTTTTTAATTACATTCCTGCCTAAATTGCACATGTCAATTTCATTGTTATGTAGTATGTCTGTTTCGTTTGCTCGCGTGCGTGAAGGACAAAAGAACACTTAGTTTATACATACTTTCGTGTATGAGTAATGTACGTTAATATTATTCTTATGTATTATCTTTGCTGTTTCGATTCCTTGCGTACTGCGCTTTATTCCTTGACTCTTAACCCGGGACTACCCAATGGCCATGGGTAAAGCAATGCTTTTGTATTTGTAAAGAAATGGTAAAGAATGAATGAATGAATGAATGAATGAATGAATGAATGAATGAATGAATGAATGAATGAATCGATACATCCTAAAAGTGTTTCGCTACGGAGATACAAATAGATCGTTATAGTGATAGCAATTATATGGACAGTCTCGACGGGTTTTTCCCGCCGCCGTTGCCGTCACCGTCTTGTCCGGCATAAAGTCTAAATTGATAACAACCCCTCCTGCAATGTACATTCTACCCGCGGGCAAAAGCACGCGAGCGGTGGCGACAAACGTGGCTGAGTCAGAGATCAAACGACGCAGCCCGGCCAATCTCCGTGACTCGGAGGGCACATGCGATAACGTCAGCCCGCTCGGGAAGCCTGCGTCGAAGTCGACAGGAAGCACCACTACCGTAGTTTTTCTGGTTCGGTTAAAGAAACGAAGCTAATTTCTGCAACCCATGTCGGCAGCACGGCCAAGCGTCCATGATATAGGGGAAAGGGAATGAAGGAGAGAGAGAGAGAAGAGCCGTAGTGGAGGGCTCCGGAAATTTCGACCACCTGGGGTTCTCTAACGTGCGCTGACAACGCACAGTGCACGGGCCTCTGGCACTTTCTCCGCCATCGAAAATGCGACAGCCGCGGCCGGGATCGAATCCGCGTTTTTCGGGCTGCAGCCTAGCACCATAACCACTGCGGCGGACCCCGCCCGTGTTTAACGAGCATGAACTGACAAAAGTGTACGAGCATAAGTATCTTGGTGTTTACTGCAGAATTATCCTGGCGTCGCCATATCGAGTATGTCACACGCAAGGCTTCGAGTGTTCTAGGTTTCCTTAGAAGAGAGAAGAGAGAAGTAGACTTTATTTATACACGCCCGCTGTTGGCGTCAGGTGGCGGCTCTAAGTCCTTGAACTCGGGCGGCATCTTTGGCTTGCCAGACGGCCTAGAGCTGTTCCTCCAGCTCTGAACTTTTGAGGGCCGCCTCCCAGCGGCGGCGTCGCCGGTGAAGATCCCCGGCGGCCCCCGCAGCCGGGGCGACAGCGGGAAGGAGCGAGCTAGTGGCTTCCTGTGTCACAGGCGCGTTACGAAAGGCGGCAGTTTCAGTAATGCCAACACACTCCCAGAGAATGTGTCGCAGCGTTGCTCTCCGTCCGCACGCTTTGCACGCATCAGTCTCGTACAAGGCTAGATAGCAATGGCGTAAGACGGCTGGGCTCGGGTAAGTGTGTGTTTGCAGTAACCGTAAGGTTACAGCTTCGTTCCCGTTTAATTTAACGTGCGGTGACGGGAATTGGCGTCTTTCGAGTCTGTAGTGCTCGGTGAGGTCTCTGAATGTCGTGGTCAAGAAATGCAAGAAAATTGCCACTTGCCGCAAAAGAGCTCTTGTATAAAGGCAATGTTAGACCAATATTTGAATACGCCTGTTGCGCTTGGGATCCTTGGCAGCAGGTGGACATTCAAAGGATTGAAAGAATTCAAATCCGGCTGTGAGACTTGTTCATGCCAATTATACCCGCCACGTTAGCGTGTCCAGCGCAAAGGAAGACCTTGGATGGGAGCCACAGCAGCAGCGTAGACAATACTCACGGTTAAAATTTCTCCACAGTATATACCATAATAACACTGGTATCAACCGGGATCGTTACTTGAACAGTCCTGATTATGTCTCACCCCGTCTGGACCATGCCTAAATGGTCTAGGAAATAAGATGCAGGACGAACTACTTCAAGATGGCGTTTTTCCCCAGAACAATTCGCTAATGGAACTGCCTCATTACATTGCCACTGTTATGTCCTCTGATGTATTTGCTTCAGCTTTGCATAATTCATGTTGTAAATAGTCCTTATGATCCCCTGTGGTGTATTTGCTTGTGTGCTTTTCGTACTATAAACGTGTCTTGCTTTTTTTTGTGCATTTGGCTTCTTGCAGCTGCACATTTATTCTTTTACCTCCTTTTGGTTGGCTATGTTAGAATTGACGCCCCCCTCCCCCCTACTGTACTGCCGTAATGCGCTGCGGGTATAGTAACAAAAAATTACACCATCTCCCCGAAGGGGACCATGGCGTGATGCGGAGCATCGCTGGGAGTTTCAACGGTGCATTTAACGGTGGTGTTTACAGGTTTGCAGTGTTTTCGGTGTTACCTTTGCGGTGAACCTTGCGTGTTATTAGGTTGTTAACTTGGTTCGTTACCACGCATCGCGTGACCATTGTCAAAGTGTGGGTTGATGCTGATGTGTACTTGCGTCAACCCACTCGCTGACGGAACTGTTCCTTCCATCACACAACACCACCAACTTCTTTCATCGGAGAAGGAGGAGATACTACTGAAGCGAAGCGAAGCGCTCTCTACCCGCTTTATTTATTGCAGCAGCTGTTAAGAGAGGGAAGGGAGAGGACAGTCGCGCATGCGTAGCGTGAGTGCGGACGCCGGATGCGTGACATACCCGCGAGCAAGAGATATGCTCCGCATCTAATAAATAAATAAATAAATAAAAAATCCACGCATATCCACAGAGTGATGATGATGAGTGGGCGAAGCTCCGGATGTTCATCAGTAAAAACCGTGAATCTTCCGTGAATCTTGCCCAGTACATCATCAAAGACGTTGCAAACACTGTGTGTATATATGCAAGAAATTTTTTATTCGTGAGCCGTGATTTTCCGTTTGCGTACTGGAGCCGTGTTTTCTTCGTTGGTCGTGAGCCGTGGTGGTTACGATTTACATAAGCCGTGGCTTCCGTTGCCCCTTCATCTGTCCGCATCTGTCCGTAAGGACAGGCAGACAGGCAGACGGACGGAAGCTTCGCCCCACTGTGGTTGGCCATGTGGTTGGTACTGTAGAATCTTGTCAGCAGGATACAAGAGGACCACTATTCCAGTTTCCGGATGTGAATAAAGATCAAGAATGCGAGGGTTCCTGGAACAGTGTAAGACCACCTGCGATTTGTCTGTGCTGAAATGCTTGTAAGGGAAGGAACGGGGGAGTCAAGGAGCAAACAAGAAAAGGAAGCAGGCAATGAAAGGATCTCATCCAGTACACCTGCGAACCCCTTCGTGACATGGCTATTTCTAGTGAGGGCACATCTGGGAACAGGACCACTGCTAGCAAGCGTGACGAATTTTGTGGAGAAGTGCACCCTGAACCAACAACAACACGCATTTTGCTGCGATTCGCCACGGATGTGTCCTGCAGTTTTCACGTCATTCTTGACTGCCTTGCTGTGTAATCTGCAACAAAGGCGAGAGAATTGTCCTGACAGCTAAAGGCGGAAACACAGTTATTGCGAGACGGTACATGCGGTGCACCCCTCCCCTAATGTTTTTCCAGAGGGAACTGGGTCCCCCACACTTTGAACTTTGAACTTTATTATTAATAAACAAAATACAGTAAAGAAAAACATGTTAACAACATCAGGATCCTTAGCAGAATGCTAGTATGGACCCATGCAATTATAACATATTAATTACAGGCAGGAGATAGAGTTATACAATGAACGACATTTAAGATGGAGATTATTTTGAAAAACATATGACGTACACAGATACAGAACACATTGAAAAGGAAAAATCCAACTTATACACTACAATTTGAACAGGTTTTTGGTGTACATACTGAACATAATAATACATCTACATGTGTTAATAGCATTCCTGGTCAGCATACAAAACATTTGTTTACATCATGTCACTTTTCATCATGTCACTAAACATATCAGTAGTCTAATAGAGCTCTTTGTAATGACGTTTGAGCATCAATATGAAAGCATTATGTTGTTTCACTTGCACTGGTAGATTATTCCACAATGACGTTCCAACACTATAAAGTCGCCTTTTGCCATAAACATTTTTAACCAGGGGTTTTAAGAAGTTACCGCAATGATGGCCTCTTGTTTGCAATTGTGAAGGCATGAAAAGGGAGCGGTGAAGAGCGATATCGCATGTTAGAGACATGTACACCATTAGTGTTGTTTTATAATTTATGACTAGTTGTAGAGGCATGACCTGGTGCTGTCGAAAGAATGGTTTAGATGAAGCCATATAGTTTGCGTTTGATATAAATCGGACCGTTTCCGCGGAAATCAAGTGTTTGGCAAGAATTTTCAGGCCATTGTTAGTGTGGAAAGCACTGGACCACACAACCACGCAGGTTTAAACTGAGTACCAATTTAAAATGAGCGAGGATGCATATATGTAAAATTTAATATGGCTAAAATGCACTCAAACCTTAGTCAATGTTTTTAAAGTACTGATTATTAGTTATAATGCAATTAAATTAGAATAGGCAAATATTGAGAACAAATAAATAGTAAACAACATACAAAGACGAGTGCTTGTCTCCCATTCCCCGCAACTCCCAAAAACGTTTCCCTGTCCCTGTCTATGTAAGCCCAAACGCACCCAGTTTTGAAATTTGCCATGGGCACGATTCTGTTCAAACGAACCGGAACAAAATTGGTCGCCCAACGCATTGTAGGCTGCTGCCCCATTCTCTTCAGAAACAGCAATTCTAAGCTTTCTTTCCCTTGTGGGTCTTGTGAACAGCTGTGTCCTCCTCCTACAGGAAGGCTCCACGAAACAGTCCCAAGTTTACTCGCCCCTTACTATTGGCCAGACACGACAATACACCTTTCCCCTTCCCATATTCTACCCTTCTCTCCACTACCCTGCATCCATCAACTTTTCCATTCCTCAGTCACTTGCTGGCACTTGCTCTGCTCGGACGTACGTTACCTGCTGCGCACACATAGACCACGCCCCGTGAGTAGCGTTCTATCGCCATGAGTGCTGACGAATCGCTTAACGTGGCCGCACTTCTCTCGCAGGCGAGGCAAAAGCTTCGAAGATGCCAGAGCCTGCACCGTTGGGTCCTGCTCGAGCGGCTTCTCCAAGAATGGTCGTGGTTGGCGGAGTCTTCCAGCGACGATTCATCCAGTGAAGACTCCTCAAGCGACGACTCGTCCAGCGGGGACTCGTCCAGCGACGACTCTTCTAGCGACGACTCGTCCAGCGAGGAGTCTTCCAGCGGCGAGTCGTCCAGCGACGACGATGACGACAGCGAGCCTGCTGCCCCCGTCACCGCCAGAGGAGTTAATCGACGCGATCGCAACGGTGAGCCCCCAGTGTGCGAAAGCGACGACCAAGGTGCCTCCCCTTCTCTTTCAGGCAACCAACCTGGACCCGCCAAGCGCCGGAGGCTGCACGAGTGACCGCGAGAGGTGGACCAGCTAAAGGTACACTTCTTCGTATGTAGCCTTCATTATGCTTCTTTATCATTTTTTGTCTTGTAAATAATCGCTTAAGAAACCACGCGCTAGTTCTGACTGATTAAGGTGTTCTGTAAACAAATGCAACGTGAAACCATAATTTCCAGGTAATGTTGGCCGCAATAACGACCACATAGCACACCAGAGCCCAAGCCGCTATCAGGAGTAGTGAGTATAAATTAGGGAGTTTGAGAATTGGGGCCCCAAGGAGCTTGGGGAAATTTGGTTCAATAAAACTTGCTGCTGGGCGAGTTGGTTCATACTTGGTAGATAAACTATGGAAGCGCAACACAAAACACGGACTCAGGAGACACGGACGAGCGCAAACTTTCAACTAACTTTATTTTTCGTCGTGTCAATATGTAAGCCATATATCACGTGGTCACACGCTAATCTCAGTTGTTACTGTCAAATCACAACACACCGCGCAAGAATCTCTTTTCACCTTGCAATTAGGAAACCGAAGACTGGCTAACACACGCGTCACCTCTAGTAGATATATGAAAGGCTTCCAAGAGTTCCCCTGCCACTTTCATGTGGCAGGACTTATGTCGGGCAAACCGGAAGGTGCGTTAACGTTCGTGCAAGGGAAAATGAATTATCCATAATTAATAAAGAGAACGCGCATTTACCTGCGCATGTCCGGCATTGCATATGCGTACCAAATTTCCATGCGATACGAGTTTTGGGCCGTAGCCATGATAGCACGGCACGGGAACTGTTGGAAGCCTTTCATATATCTACTAGAGGTGACGCGTGTGTTAGCCAGTCTTCGGTTTCCTTATTGCAAGGTGAAAAGAGATCGTTGCGCGGTGTGTGGTGATTTGACAGTGACAACTGAGATTAGCGTGTGACCACGTGATATATGGCTTACATATTGACACGACGAAAAATAAAGTTAGTTTGCGCTCGTCCGTGTCTCCTGAGTCCGTGTTTTGTGTTGCGCTTCCATAGTTTATCTACCGAGCATGGGGACCCAAGAAGCTTGCGACCCGCCAGAGCGCATGCGCAGAACCCAAGCCAATCTTGGGCTCTTGCGTTCGTGTTGACCCAAGGCGTGTTGCGTCACCTCGTGCGCGACTAGAAAGCCAAAAAAGAAAGAGCCGTACGAGCCGCAGTCATCCAAATCCATTGGCTATCCGTCTGCTCAAATGCCAGAGACGCGCGGGAAGACGCGCGGGAAGAATACGCAATCTGTAATAGTACAAAGATTTCGTTCAGTACATTTTATTTTTTTCTCCTCCTTAGACTACACTTCGTTTTCTTTCTTTTCGTTTGTTTAGAACGTTCCTGTTGTTTTCACCTTTCAAGCAGACTTTTTTTTTTGTCACTTGTGGCGTTCGGTGCGTTTGACCCAACGCAGCCTGCGTTTGACCCAATTGTCAAACTCTGCTGATCATCCGAACGCAAGAGCAACCTACGCAACGCAGCTTGGGGACCCAGCGTCTTGGGCCCCCAATTCTCAAACTATCTATTATTTCACCAGGATATCTGCGATACAGTGTTATAAACTAGAAGAGAATTTCTGGGGAGGCTTGAATCAACGAGCAGATCGATTGAATTCATTTCGTGTTACATTAGCGACGCTAACAACTGTCGCCCAACCCCCTTTCCCCCAGTGTAATTTCTTTTTGTTCGCACGTGCCACTCTTCTCCTCCTTTTCATCTGTGGAAGGGGGTGAGTGCGCAAAGCGTACACAAACGGACGCTGGAGAAGGCAGTTGCCGTCCATACGAAGACAAGCCCACTTGTCGAAAGTTTGGCTCCAGCTACATTCCCTCTTCTCTATCGTTTTTAGCGATCTGTTCATCAATGTAAATCCCACAGATCCCACGCATTGTGGCAATCGGTGTCATGCGAAGCAGTCAGGAACGAGAATGCCTATGGCGAATCGTGTGGCATTCAGCTGGGCCACGGTTGTCTAGTGGCTATGACGCTCGTCTGCTGATCAAAAGGTTGCGGGACTGACTAAATCCCAGCCGCGGCCTTGCGTTTCAGTGGAGGCGTAATGTTGAGGCCCGTGGACAGTCCGATGTCACTGGACGCAAACTATCCCAGTTGGTCGAAATTTCCGGAGCCGCCCACTACGGCGTCTCTCAAATCATATCGTGGTCACGAAACGCAAAACCCCAGCAATCTAACCATCGTGCGGCATTCTACGAAATATTTCGAATAGGACGACCCTCTTTGTCCAATGTGATTGAGTTGGCCACTAAGTTCGTGTGTCTCTGTGAGTTTATGTCCGCATTTTAATCCCATACTGTTAAAAGCGGTATTCTTTTCAAGTGTGTTCACATGGTGCGTTAAATGTGTTTTTTAGATGACTCGGGCATCGGCTGTATAATGCTGGTGTCACACGGGCGTTTCGAAGGCCTTCGAACCAACTGTCCATCGACTCAAAGGTCAAGTTTGAGCTGCTACACGGGCGGTTTCGATGGCCGTCGAGTCGATAGTCTATCGAGTCAACGGAGCACCCCACAACTCCTTCGAGACTTCAGAGGCCGTTGAACGACGGAAGCGGAAGCGGTGCGAACTCCGAGACTTGGCGCACCGGCAACTCCCGCGCGCATTAGTTTCTGAGGCCATGGCCCTATTTATGTCGTTGTGTCAATAAGTAGAATCCTACAGCTGTGAAAAGTATTGTAAACGTGCCGAGAGGCCAACGCTCTCACTTTATTGCATTATTTCTAGAACGAATACGCCGTCCCTGGTATAAAAAACAAACGCCATGCAGTTGGTGGGAAATACCGCGTGTCGCGCCATCTGGTGTTTACAAATCGAACCAATTTTTTGGGCTCACGCTAGGCACTTAGGCTTACCAGTGTCAAAATCGGCAAGATTTCTGAATAACGACTGCAAGAAGTCGCGCATACTTTATCCCTTTTGGTACATGAGATTAAGAGAAGGCTCAATTTAAAGTTTGTTTCTTGCCGTCGGTGCAAGCAACTAGTGCGAATTAGAGTTGGAGCGGGTGCCTTGGTTGCCGCCATGTTGTTGCGAAATCACACGGCGACTCAACGGCCGTTGAAAACTGCCGTGTAGCAGCGCCAGAATGTATTTTGAGTCGATAGAGTTGTGCGCTTTTCGAAGGTCATCGACTCGAAGGCCTTCCAATGTGCCCGTGTCACACAGGTATAACACCAAACACCTGTCGCGCATACCCGAATACCACTGGCTCAGCGTCACGGGTACGTTTTTCGTTACGTACATGACTACTATGTTTTGTTAGTTGCATTAACATCAATCCCCTTATCCCATCCCCCAGTGTAGGGTAGCAAACCGGACTCATGACTGGTTAACATCCCTGCCTTCCCTTCCTTATTTCTCTCTCTCTCTCTCTTAACATCAATCACCCATGTTCCTCATACCAGCGCCTCCTCTATCTTTTTTTTTCAATGCCAGCCAAATGCATCTTATCCGGCCGTTCACCACCATCTCCGTCGACTCCTAATCTTTCCCGTCGGCTAGCGCTAGCATTTGCTTCACGGTCGGAGCGGGAGAGTACCCTTTATGTGGCGCCTCAAGGGCGCTTTCGCAAGTATTTTTTATAAGTTGTACCTAAATGCACGGGAGAGCGCTTTCAAACCCTTTTGATTGCCACGGTAGGCTTTCGCTCTGCGAGTTGAGACGCCACGTTTGCTGGTGGCGCGCCTGTCATAGCGGATAGCGTGTGTGACAACCGATAACGTTTTTCTGTTTCGATCACACCTTCTAAACGCGCAAAATAATGTTCGTCAACGAGGCACCTGGAAACACAAATGTTACAACGTGCAGCGCTTGCTATGTGTAGCGATAAGCGTAGTAAGCGGGACGGCAACTACGAATCGTGAATACAGCTACCGTAGGATGCGTCGATGGCAGAAAGCTGTCGATCCTTCAGGCGCTGCTCTAGATTATCGCAAACGGAAAAACGCGCCCCGTAACGCATGCAGAATGAGCTACCAAGGAAGTATTGCGACGGAAAAAATCTGGCAGACGTATTCTATAGGACGGGGACGCAGCATTTCCTTTCTCCAAAACAGCTGACGCGCTCTCCGGCGCAAGCACCCGTGCCCTTAACGTGGTGTTGCACAACCACAACTCCCTGAATCAAGATAGACCGACGGTTCCCATTTAGGAGCGAGCGTTCTCACTGGGATTGCAAGAAATAGATTCGTTGATCAGAAATTCTTGCCTGTGCCATTCAAATCTTGGTGCATCTCGGGTGAACGAGGCGGCCAGGAGAACACCGAGAAATGGGCGGCTAGATTGATACGGTAAGTTCCTCAAGTGCGCCATGAAATGCTACGTATTTAATAACTTGTGATTTTGAATACCTAGTACGCGAGAAATATTGTGATCTACTGAATAAGAAAATGTCTTGTTTCGTAGATTACAAAAAAAAGAGAAGGGTAAAGAACAGAACAGATTATGCAGATCTCCTCTCTGGCTCTTTAGCAGGAAAGGTATGCTTGTGGTTAGAACGAAGCTCCTCCATGCTTTTCCCTCACCTGCACGCATGTCTTGAGAGCTTTTTGTTTTGTGGAATGTTTAGGCGCCATTCAATGGCCAAAGGGCGCTATGTAGCTGTCATCCTGTAACCCAATGTCCCTGGCAATGACACCTAGGGGCATGAGAGGCATGTGCATATGTTTTTCCTGGTGCGAGAGTTCTATTGTTCTCACAATGGAGATTTCTGTCCCATGGCTGTGTGGCTTCCTTTCGTTATGTCCAGGTATTCTCCTTGCTACATGCCTCTGCTAGGAATCTAAAAGAATACCAGACCCCAAGCACTGCGGTCCAGGAATGTGGGGCACATGCTCTCATAGGCAGAAATAGTGGTAAGAGAAGCCCAGTGTTCATGTCTTCTATGGCCACAGCTGGCCCAACCCAAGACAGGTGTCTAGAACCAAAGCTTTCTTCTTCAGATGGCCAGGCTGTATATTCTGGCACGGCCGGTGTGGACGCGCGCGCTCCCTCCTTCTTTTACGGCCTGAGCAGCTGCCACGACTACAATGGATCTGTTTCTATACAGGACTACAGCGCGTTCCGCGCGAGGGCGTCGCGAGCCAAGCCCCCAAAGCGCGTTGCTCTGCATGCGCTTCGTATGGTACACGAGCTGTTCCCGGCCACTTTACCGTGCTAATTATTTTTTCCGCATGTAGAAAGTGGTGGAAGCAGTACAGGTGCGTGTGGGGACAGTCTGGCTTTCTCGGTACTCATGCACTCGGCAAAAGAAGAGGCACACTCAGTGCTACTAGCAACAAGAATGGGTTGGCTGGTTGGTCAAACTTGACCACCTTATATTTGATGGAGGCGAAAATGCTTGGGGCTTGCGCGCTTGGATTTAGGTGCACCCTAAAGATTACCAGGTGGTCGAAATTCCCGGAGCCTTCCACCACGGCGTCCTTCATAAACGTAACGCAGTTTTCGGATGATAGACGGCATGCTGATACAGATGTCCCGAAGTGCGTCCTTCTGCTTAGTCTTTACTGCTCATCTCTTTACTTGCACGCTGAAGACCGCGTCTGGGCACGTGAGAGCTTGGGAATTTATATGCATGCAGGGACTCAGCGTGGTGTGGTGCGAGTTTATTATTATTATTATTATTATTATTATTATTATTATTATTATTATTATTATTATTATTATTATTATTATTATTATTATTATTATGTTCCTTCTGCTGTGATTGCGACTCACGGCTACTTGTGGGCAGTGTGACTTTCCCCTTTTCGAGGTATTTATTTTAATAATAAAGCAAGAATTGCGACAGCTTGAAGAAAAATGGCCATATTTTATCATTTTCAAGTACATTAATGGTTGGCATATGTGCATTTGACGTAAACGTTTTGGAAACCAATTTCTTTCAAAAAAGAATGTTTCGTGTCATTTGTTCTGACGGTCGGTGACGAATCATGCGGCCGAGCCTTCTGAGCGCGACGCGCATCGGTAAGTGCTCTCACGAGCAGCAGAAGCGGGCGAATCAGTGGCTTGTGCCTCTCCCTCGGAAAAGCGGAAAGCACCAGAGTTGCCATATATATGCTTGCTACCGTATCTCATCGCATTGGTACCATGCATAGCATATAGAGGAGCTTCAGAAAGTGACACGGCAAGTCTGAGGCCGAGCATTCCCAGCGCGCGCTAGCCTCCGCAACGGCCGGGAGCTGGTTTAGAGCGGGTTGGCTCGGAGCGCCCCCGCCAAGTTGCGGCGATAGGTAGCAACAGCCCCCCGTGCGCAGGCCGTAAAAGAGAGAGCGAGCGCGCGCGTCCAGACCGGCTGTGATTCTGGCTTTCCTGTCCCAAACGTTACAGAGGGGCGTCTATTCACAACTCTTGGCATTGGGCTCCTAACAGACTGTGGGTGCCTTAGGTGAACAGAGCACCTGCGGATATTAGTTGATTAGCTGCATTATGTTGTGTGGATCCAACTATGCAAACCAAAGCTCTAATAGAGGCTACCTTTGTTGTCAAGCTGACAGCAAGGAAACGAAAAAAGGAAAGTCGTGGTGGAGTAATGACTATGGTGCTGGACTACTGATCCGAAGGCGGTGGGATCGAATGCCGGCCCCAGTGTCTGAATATTGATGGAGACAAAGACATAGGATTGGGGTCGTTTACTTCACTATTAAGGATAATACGATCTGTTGTGGCGCATGCCCGGATTCCTCGACCCGGCATACAAGGGGCTGCGTCTCGTGTAATTAGAGAGTTTGACAATTGCGGGCCCAAGACGCTGGGTCCCCAAGCTGCGTTGCGTAGGTTGCTCTTGCGTTCGGAGGATCAGCAGAGTTTGAGAATTGGGTCAAGCCAATGCCTCCTTTACTAGATGCCTGCGACGTCGCTCGTTTTCACATTGAGGTCCATGTTCCTCGTAGTTCAGCGGTGTCGGCGCGAGAGAGCGCTCGCAAGCGAGACTTTTTCCGGTTTGGCCGGAAGTGACGCGAGTAGGCCGGTGGCACGGTACGGGTACGTCGGCGGACCAGCCCCTCGGAGGCGCTGGCTCTACAAGCGGCGCCTCTGATACAACAATATCTCGGAGGCAGTACTGTTTGGAGCGGCCACCGCGAGGGAGCGCTCGCAAGCGGGAGCGGAGGGAGAGAGAACAGGAGAGGGCTAGGGACCAGCTTTTCGGCTCACGTCGCAGGCATTGTTTAAAGGAGGCATTGGTCAAACGCAGGCTGCGTTGGGTCAAACGCACGGAACGCCACAAGTGACAAAAAAAAAGTCTGCTTGAAAGGTGAAAACAACAGGAACGTTCTAAACAAACGAAAAGAAAGAAAACGAAGTGTAGTCTAAGGAGGAGAAAAAAATAAAATGTACTGAACGAAATCTTTGTACTATTACAGATTGCGTATTCTTCCCGCGCGTCTCTAGCATCTGAGCAGACGGATAGCCAATGGATTTGGATGACTGCGGCTCGTACGGCTCTTTCTTTTTTGGCTTTCTAGTCGCGCACGAGGTCGCAACACGACTTGGGTCAACCCGAACACAAGAGCCCAAGATTGGCTTGGGTTCTGCGCATGCGCCCTGGCGGGTCGCAAGCTTCTTGGGTCCCCAAGCTCCTTGGGGCCCCAATTCTCAAGGAGGTTGCCAATTCTCAAACTCCCTATTGAATAGCACAGTTTATAAGCACCGTTTAGGAAGGACGCAGCGCAGGTTGAGGATCCTTTTTGACGATGCGCTATGGTTTGCACGGTAGAATCGCCGCGCTTGCGACAAGGAAGCAGCGGACTTTCTTTGGTTCTTCATAAACTTTTTTCTAGACCATGAAGATTTTCTATGAACCCTCTTCTGCAAGATAATTGAGGCACAAGAATTTTTTTATTGCAATGAATATTCTTTCCTGTGATTACCTGGAGGCAGCCGCGTTGTTAAGGAACGCGAAGCATTTGCTTTATGAGGCTGTTCTTTCAGTTCATAAAATTACAAGTAAGTATATAGCTAAACGAATCAAAGCAACACTCGACTGTTATTCGATGATTGCCGGTTTTTTATTGCAAACGAAGGCGTAGCATTCAAAGTGTACCAGCTTGCTGTGGTTTCTTAGGAAAGTTAGTATAAAATCGCCTATCGTCGTGCATCTGCAGGGATGCTGGAGGCCACGACGATATTCACTATTGTTAGATGTCCCAAAAGGGACATTTTTCTTTTTGTAGGCATGCATTGTTAACACTCCACACACCAGGGTACAGTGGCTAGAACACGGAAGTGTGCCGACCGCGCCGCCGGCACCTACGCCACTCATAGGTCCGTGGGAAAGGGAAATCCAGGGGGCGCTGAAACCCGTTTACATAGTTAAGGCACAGTGACGAGGATGTAGAAACGGCAATGAACAAGGTAACACCCAATCAAATCAACGACAACGCAGTTCTCGTACCATAGTCTATCAGTCTAAAGTGGTTCAGTGTTTCACTTGAGTGTCCATTTAAGCAGCGGCCATGCGCTGTCGTGTTCCTCTCCAATTAACCATGCTATGAATGCATGTGGTCTACACGCCGTGAGGCCTGCATGTGTCATCGTCAGAATTCCAGTGACTTCATGTGCGACAAGGCCGTGTCACAGTGGTCTAGTGCCTATGGCACTCAGCTGCAGATGCGAAGGTCGCGCGATCGAGCCCCGGCCGCGGCGGCTGCACTTCGATGGAGGCAAAATAGAGGCCCGTGTACAGTGCGATGTCAGGTGATCGAAATTTGCGGAGCCCTTCTCTGGGGCGTCTGTCATAATGCGGTCGTGCTTTTAAGACGTGAGACCTCCGAAATCAATGAGCGATAACGCCACTTGGGGCTGACGAGACAAGCTGCTAGGCCTCGTGGAACAAGGGCGTGGCGAGGTCACAGCGGCTGTTCCTCGGATAGTATAAGCTGACAGTTACCGAAGTGCGGTGGCCCGTCCGATATTTTTCAAGATTCAAGCGAGAGTAGTAACTTGACGGTAGCGGCTATCGAAGGTACGGTCACTCACCTTCCGAGCGCGGCGAGCTTTCTTTCTTTCTTTCTTTTTTCCTTGAAGTTTGGCTCTTGCCCACTACGGGGGATTGGCCATGAAGCCGGCGGTTAATATAAAGAGGGAAAAAAAATTGAGCTAAAACAAAGGAAGAATAAAGAATCGGTAACGTAAGTAAGAATGAAATGTTAGAAAAAGATAGGCTATTTATAATAGAAATGAACTATAATAAAATAATTTGAGGTTTAATCAACTAGTGGAAGCAATTTCGAGGTACGAAGATTTGGATTGAATGATGATTAGCAATGAATTCTTTTTGTGTCACGAAGGAAATTGCACATGGCTAAGCAAACGTTCCTGTTGCTATAACCTAGTGAGGACGCTCCAAAGGAAAGAATGTTCTGAGAATTTAGGAGAATGTTTAAATTCCTGAATAAAATTTCGAAATGCCTTTTTCTCTGACTACTATAGCGCTGACAGGTAATTAAGAAGTGATCAATGTTTTCAGGCTCTCGACAATAACAGCATAGCGGAGATGGCACCAGACCAGACCTGTGTAAATAAAAGTTCAATGGAGGGATACGACAGCGAAATTTTGTTATTGCCACTTCCAGTTTACGAGAGGGACACCACTTATTATCCCAAACAAAGAAAGATGTCCATATTCTTCAATTGGTAACTTCATTTTTAAAGAATCTTGAACTAAAGAGTACTTTCGGAATCTCGACAAAGTAACGAAGGCAGTAGCAGGCACCACGGACATTACCGGCCCATCTAGGGACCACCGCGCGAGAACATCAGCCATCTCGTTTATAAATATGCCACGATGGCCCGGCACCCACACCAATCGCACTTCACGCACGTGGGGAGGAATTAATGATATGAATGTGTTTAGAACAGAAGACTTTGAAGGAGAAGCTGAAGCGAGGGATGTGCATACCGAAAGCGAATCAGTCACTATAACAACTGCCGAATTTTGTACAGGAAGTTTGCGAATGGCTAAAAGAATGGCTAAGAGCTCTGCTTCAAATATAGGAGTATAATCCGGGAGGCGCAAGGTATATGACCAGGAGGAAGTCTCTGAAAAAATGCCCACTCCCGCTTTCTCCTTACGCATGGATGCATCCGTCGCAATTATATCATCAATTCCCAATTGACATAAATGATCTTCTAATAAGCCTATTAAATATCTGGAAGGTAGGAGTTTGGCATTAGAAGGGAATATATTATCCAATTCAATTTTAGCATTGGCCAATGGTTTATCCGTTGAGACGATATCGCAAATGTTAACATCTAAAGCCTCTAGTTGATTCTGCACAAACAAAACTTGAGGTCTGTATATGCGAGACCAAGGCTCATGAAAAAATGTTAACGCTTCATTGCAGAATACGAAGTGTGACCGCCTCTGTGCAGACGCATAAATTTGCAAATATGTTTTGACAGTGAGGATACGGAATCTGCAAGCTAACGTGGGGATTCGGGCTTCTTGGTACAGAACATGATTTGCAATAAATTTTGGTACCTTGAGACAACTCCGAAGAGCCTCTCGCTCTAAAAGAACCAAAGGATTAATCTTGTATGCCGGACCACCAGAGTATAAAATGCAACCAAATTCTAGAATCGGACGAACATACATACGGTATATCATAAGAAGAGTGTCTCTGCGTAACCCAGAGGGGTGCTGGCCAAGTCTGCGTATCATCCCAACAGCGCGAGTAGCCTTACATTTAATGTGCTCAATATGGTGGCGCCAACTCAGTTTATGATCATAAAACACACCTAAATACTTCATGCACTCTGTATGAGGGATTATTTCCTGGCGATACTGAAGGGAAATGTTTACTGGATCATTCAAAGGAAAAACAATAACAGAACTTTTACCAACATTTAAGGTCATGCTAATTTGAGTAAACCATAACTCTAGTCTTCCTAAATAAGCTTGTAAGATTGCATGCAATGAGTGAATATCACCAGCAGACGCGAAGAACGCAATGTCGTCTGCATATACATACACTTGAATGTTATTGTCTAATGGTATTGAGCTTAACAGAACGTTAAATAATACAGGAGATAAAACAGAACCTTGAGGGACTCCTCGGGACTGATTATATTTCAGTGAGGATAATCCACGCTGGGAACAATAAAACTTTCTATTATTTAAAAACTCATACAACCAGTTAATAATATAGCTCGGGAAATTCAAGCTTTTTAATGAATTGAGAAGGATGACATGCTCTACACTGTCGTATGCCTTAGCTAAATCTAGAGTTACTAGTGCTGCATATTGTCGCCTATGACGAGCAAGCTTAATTCGTCCCTCTAAATCTACATGTGCATACCATATAGAATACCCAGGTCTAAAGCCAATTTGACACGTGCTCAATATTGAGTGATTTTCCAAAAATTTCATGATTCTAACGTAGAGCACTCTTTCAATTAATTTTATAACATGGGAAGTTAGTGCGATTGGTCTAACATTATCAATATGCATATCTACTCCTCGTTTCTTAAGCAGCGGGATAATTTTTGCAAGTCTCCAATCTGGAGGAATCCAACCTCTTTCGAGGGAGTAGTTGACGAGATTTAGGAGGTCCTGAGGAGACACATCAAACAAAATTTTTAGCATGCCTGCCGTAATGCCGTCTGGGCCTGGAGCCGAATTGGGGAGCGACTGAACTGCGCGCGCAAGTTCTTCTATAGTCACCTTCACGAAATCATCTACACATACAGGTTTGGGGAATACTGTTTGTATTTGAGTGGTAAAGCGCCTTCCTAATCCCAATGCAATATCATTTAATACGGCAGACAGTTCTTTTGGAGCTAAAACAACCGATTCTATGGTTACGGGTGCAGAAATAGCCTTACGAAATCGAAGAAATCTGAAAAGAGCTTTCTTGTTTCCACTTTGTGAGAGAAAGCTGTATTGGTTTTCGTCATGAGTAGCTTTGGCTATGAAAACAGTTCTTTTAAAGATGGCTGAGGCATACTTGTAGTTACTCCAGTTAGTAGGGCACTGGTTAACAAGGAGTTTTTTCCATGCAGCTTTTCTGCGCCTGCATTCTCGTTCACAATCAGAATCCCACCAGGCACTTATAGGCTTACTTTTCGCCGAGGATACGGTGAACTGTGCTTTTCTCATAGAGCATTTTAGAACACCACAAAGACTGAGCTGTCGCCCAGCTCAGCCCCTAAACGATGAAGATGATGATCCAAATGTTGATGGCTGGTACCCACAACGACTCGCGCCAGCTCTAGTGGTAGACCAAGGATCGGATGAGGTATGAGATTCGTTGCATTTCAATTGCACCATAGCAGACAAATGCTGAAACTTTGAATATAAATTAAGTTCAGCAATTTCAGAACCCGAAAATAATAAGTGATCCTGATTCAATGAAATATTTACCTGTGGTGTAGACTTGGGTTGCATCCAACTAGTCATTTTTATTAATACTAACTTCCACCGAATATTTTAGCGGAATTAGAAGAGATAGTCGTCGGCTCTCGTTTTGTGGCCGAGCCGCCCGCGAGCCAAACAGACCGTACAATAACAGTTTGCCTTCTTTTTATCCGCGCTATCCCGGTGGCCTCTTCTTGGGGTCCGATCATCTTCAGGTGTGATTTTAGGTCACCGATCTCTCGCTCTTCTGAATTTCGTAATAGCTTGGTGGCGTACAGCACATACTGGTCACAGCGGCCCGTACACAGTATCGCTGCACCGACAGCTATAATGTGCTTGCTTACTGGTCTAAATTCTTGACCTACGATATCTGTTCAGCTTCGTGTCTATGTCTTTGTCATCGTAATGAAAGAGGTGTACACGTCTCTAAGCAGTCGTCAAGAGATATTCTCTCTCGCGAAATGAAGGAGCGGGTGCGGAGAATTAAGAACGAAGATTTTCCCAGCTGACGACGACGTCCCAACGGCTCGCGAGTTTAGCGGTACCAACATCGCCGCTTAAATGTCATTATTGATCAAATATCAATTCTAAGCCATGTCGAATTCGGTTCAGGGCTGGATGCTCCATCTCGAGTGCACACGTCGATTAGGAAGCCGTATTCACTTAGCAAGGCGCGACAACCAATACGCTGCCCTGATGACTGTAGAAATCGCCAAAGCATATAACGCCATAGAACATCCGATCTTGATAGACAGATTAAGTTTCCTTCACTTCCCGGAGTATATAGTTGCGTGTATTAGCAGATTCGTCTTGGACAGACAATTTTATTGGAATAAAAATGGCTTCTCTTCGTCTACATACACTCAAACAAGAGGAGTACCGCTAGGATCACTTCTTTCTCCTGTGCGGTTTAATATATTAATGAGCACCATTCCATGGCACCAAGATTTAACTATATACTTACGTTTTACTTAGGTTTATCGCATTTTTTGCAGCGCCAGACGATATCCATGCCTTATAAAACGTCTGCAGGACTATGTACACACCATGGAGAGTGTGCCTGAAGCGTAGAGCAATTATGGTTTTAAAACTAAGTAAAATAAATAAAACAAAAAATAATGACACAGAGTGTCTATAACGTAAATCTTTTCGAGCCCTTTATATACTCCTGCAAAGCATTGCCAACATTTGACATCTCTCAGCGGGACGGCATTCTCGCCGCTATGCGCGTGTTAACTTGATATGTTAAAAAAAAATGTCGGATATGGTTTAGGGATCCTTTGAGCTCCGTAGGTGCTCCCGTGCCTGTCACCCCCTGGCTGGGTATCTGGAGTTCTCAGGCGTCGGCTGTGACAATCGATACAGCTGAGGGAAAGGGAAGAGGAGGCGAACGAGGCAGAAGGAAACTAAGAGTAGAGCCGCAGGAAGGCGAAGAAGAGGAGTATACTAAAAAAGTCTAACCGAGTTTTCGCTGCTAGCGCTGTCGACCACTGGGTTTCGTCCCCAATGTTTCTTTTAATAAATTTAATTTTTTTTAAATTGGGACTCCTTCCTTCCTTTTTATTTTTCTTGGATTTAACCTTGGCTTTTTTTTTACGGTTCAATGTATCATTACCTGTGGTGTGGCCAATCCGCCTCGAAGGTATGTGCCAATTATAGAGGGCGCAACAACAACCACAACTAAACATTCACCGACACCGCTGTTGAACGCAGCTAACCATCTGTGGTCGCCCCGCTTTTGTCTCCTTTGCTTTGCTTTGCTTACTTGCTATTCCTTTAGGTGGTGTCAGATGCAAAGTATTTATACCACCTAAAGAAATCAGTCTCCGGTGCTGGTATAAAATGGGCAGCACCAGAGGCAAAATTCTTACTATAGAATCCGCCATCCATGACGTAGCGAAAGCAACCGATGCATTATATTCTTGCGTCAATACGTGGAAGGTGCCAGAGGCTCCACTTCTCTGGAGATTTTGTAGTGACGACCACAGCGCCGACTACGCCGACACAGGCTAGACTACAAAAAATACCCGTCGTACAGGCACTAGGTTGATGCTTACACTTAGGCTCTGCGGACTCAAAAATGAGTGGCTTACTAGAAGTTGTGCGTATTCATTAATACAATGACATTGTCCTTCAAACCTGACAGTGGGCTAGTTGATGAAGTATAATGCTAACTTCGTACCTTGCTGTGTGGTCGTATACGCAGATGTGTCGCCAAAGGTGATAGTGTCGCTTTGGTGACGTAAGTGTCGCCTTTTGTGTCTACTGCGGCGTGATTCGCTGGTTAAAAAGCACGAGATCCGCTGTCACTTTTCCGGTATCTTCAAGCCAGTCACCACCGCAGGACGCACAAAACGAGACGTCAACAAACCGGCACTATCGCCTTTGTCGACACATCCGAGAATACGGCCCCAGGTGTCCTGTGCGTTTCTGCCCCCGGGCACGGTGGTCATGGCACTCGGCTGCAGATCCGAAGGTCGCGGGATCGAATCCGGGCTGCGGCGGCTCCATTTCGATGGAGGCGAAATGTTGAGGCCCGTGTGCTCTGCGATGTCAGTGCACTCTAAAGAACCCCAGGGGGTCGAAATTATTGCAGCCCTACACTACGGCGTCTCTCATAATCAGAGCTGGTTTTGGGACATTAAACCCCACAAATCTATCAATGTACGTTTGCTCTGCCCAGTTTTTATGTAGTTCTGCGCAAGAACGTGGATTTTCTCGGCCCTGCCGAAAAGAACACAACATTTCTTTACGACGTTGTCAACGAGCTCTTCAGTGATGAGTGTTTAAATAAAAAGACAAAGACACACTCAGGGTAGACTTCGAGGATGTCGTAACAATATTTAATTTCACTGGAGGCCCAATGTTTGCTTTTGGCCGGTCCGGCTTTCAATCCTGCACGAAAAATGATAAAAAGTCAAAGCGAAGAAATCGAAAAGAAAAACGATTTGACACCGCAGCAAGATAACTAACACAGATTCTTCATGATAATGAAGGGCATTGAGACGAAAATAGGTTTTCAGCGGTAAGGAAAAGGGCGGCGATAACCGTGGAAGAACCAAATTACTGTTACTTCTGTTGGCACCTTCATGCAATAGCTTTGATCCAAATCAACGACGAAGTTTGCCGTCGAAAATTACAGCCTAATAAATAGCAGCCAAGAATTTCGTCCCGAGCAGAAAATTTGGAATAATCCGCTCTTGTCTTGGCCAATCCTCTGTCTTGGATGCGCGCCATAAAAGAGAGGATGAAAGAGAGAGGGCACTCGCCTTTCCCTTGCTTGTGACTCGGGAGGGTACACAGAGCTGTACGTTTGATTTTGTCGTCACTGCGCATGCGTCATACGCATGCCCAAAGCCTTTGAGCATACCCAAAGAACCCAAAATCTCGCGTACCCAAGTTTAAAGCTCTGTAGTGCCGTCTCACAGTGTCGAACGCTGTAGAGTTATAGCTATGTGTACGTTAACTGTCCATCATTTCCTTTCTGTCGCTGTGGTGCTCGTCGCTACCTGCAGCGGCCTTTCGGAGCACTATCCCTTTGTGCGGCTCGTAGAATTCTTGGCCGTGCCAGGTTTGTTGTGTCCATCCTTAGAACCGTGCTTCGCTCCGGTAGAGTCATGCTTGGACTCGGTCTTGTCGGCCGCAGTCATTCCATTCAGCTGAGGTGCATCCACGTGCAGCTCGGGTTCAGCCACTGCATACGACAACCACGAGGTCGGGTGAGTCCACATGACTTGGATTTCTTTGTACTTTCACGGCTACATAACGAAGTCGAAAACTCAATAAACGGGACGTTTCTACGCCTGCTGCAAGAATAGCCACAACGTTTTCTATGTTCGTTAAAGGTATTCAGCCCAAACCATACCTAACATTTACATAAATTTATCATCTTAAACGCACATATTACACTCGGTGACTAGGGAAGCTTTCGTGAAGCTCTGAGTTGCTACACAACTGTGTAGATCCCTAAATATAGACGATTTTTCCTTAGCTACATGGGTTGTACAGTCTGGTGCTATGGCACGAGTGTTTTCAGAGTTGTGTGTGCCGTAGCCCCAAATAAACAACGTGAAAACATAACAAGCGTATATATACGACTGTTTTCATGTGTGCTACTTGTATAGTTGCTACAGATGCAAAGCGACAACCATATTAGTCCAAGATGGCGGTACTTAAACATACGCGTCAAATTATCTGAGCGCTCAACGCGAGGACAGTACACAGCGTCGGTTTATAGAGCACTATCGGCGATTGATTTATTTCTGAGTTTTTCCGTCCCAAAACCACCATACGATTATGAGAGACGCCGTAGTAGAAGTCTTCGGAAATTTCGACCGCCTGGTGTTCTTTAACGTGCACTGACCTCGCAGAGCACACGAGCCTCAACATTTCGCCTCCATCGAAATGCAGCAGCCGCGTCCGGGATCCGATCCCGCGACCCACGCATCAACAGCCGAGTAGCCGCTAGACAACCGTGCTGGGCGCATCATCTGCGAGGTTGGTCTTTTATATAACGAGACACCGTCCGAGCAGACGCGAGAAAACGGGAAGGAATTAACATCCCTTACATAAATGCCATATATGGCGATATCAGGAATTGGGCAGATGTGGCTATATATGGCACGTGCCCGTATGTGGCGTATTTGCCCAAATCGTGACAGAAGCATATGTGGCAATGAAAAACCAATACGAGAAATACCATGTAATACTCTGGTGCATATTAGGCAAATACAGCCAAATACGGACACGTGCCATATATAGCCAGATATCCATATACGGCCATATAAGCATATATGGCTATATATGGTACGTGTCCGTACGTGCCCGTATTTGCCAAATATATATCAGTCTTACATAGCATTCCTCGTGTTGGTCTTTCATTGCCAAATATGTTTCTTCCACGATTTGGGCAAATACGGCCACATACGGGCACGTGCCATATATAGCCACATTTGCCCAATTCCTGATATCGCCATATATAGCATTTTTTTAAGGGATGGCTATGATGCACAGTAATCGCAATTACGCTCTTGAAATGTAGAGGTTGGTTCACACTCAGCCGGAGCACTGAAGCGCGATGCCGCTAACAGTGGACGGACTAGTACATTTCATGGTCATTTATCAGGGCCGACGCAGTATAAGAACGCTTACTATGTTACCCTGGATGAGCTTTATCACTGTGAGCCATGTTTCGGCTACAGGTAACTAGCATCGTTTCCAGGTGACCTGCTTACTGAACTTTGGACACTTGCGTATTAAAAATGCTCTGAATATTGTGACTGCATGAGTTGTTACCAGATTGCCACAAACATGAGTTTGCACGGCTTGCTATATGGGATGAACCAAGAAGGTAAAGGTGCCTTCTTAGGTCGTGGTATACCGAGAGAACCAGCAAAAGTGGCTGGTTGACTGTGTTATCTTTATGTTAGCGCCCTCGTTTGGGCGGCGCGCAAACCGGAGAGCGCGCGGCCGCAAGAGAAGAAAAAGATTCACGCGTCTCCACGAAGTGAACCATGACGAGTGGGCGAAGCACTAGGGATCGTTCCGTGTTACCGTAATTCACTCGTGACATTGCCCACTCATACATGTAAATGAGCGACAACGTGTGTGTATACACATGCGTCATTTATGATCCTGGTCTTTATGAGGTACCTGCGCTCCCACGTCGTAGCTCGTGCCGAGTTCCGGATTACCTTTAGTTAATACGCACGCTGCGAACCCTTATGGTTCGACTACACACAAGAGAAATCTCCCACCGGCACTACATTGCAGGTAAAGATCCAGTGCCTGTATATATGGAGTGGCAGGTGAACGGTTCTGCAACGCGAGCAGTCAGTGTTTTCAATCAAGAAACTCGCTAGCAGACGCTGCCTGCGTCAGCGTCGTCGCTCGCGGGTGAGGGCGCGTCCTCGTTCCTTACCAGCTTGGGTCAGCTGTTGCGCATGCGCAGTGGGGGTGTGGACGGCGCAGGGACGGCACAGGCTCGAGCAAAAGCTGCTTCGCATCTAACCTGGCTGTGGCACGTGGAGCCACGGCTCGCGTTCCCTGCTGGCGTCGATTACGGTTCAGCCGTCTCTTTCCTTCGCTCCTATGGCATAAGCCTACAATGTCTACAAACTAGGTCGCACCTTCAGGAGGGAGCTCATTAGTTAACGGCAAATGATGAAAGCTTCTATTTAAACCAATAAACATAAGAGTCAAGACTAAGTCATCGTTGCCTAGCAAAATAAGAGTGTCCTCGAGAAACATACACACTTCCGAAGAATGGTGAACTAGGAACCTTGGTCACTTAACAGTGGTGGTAAGGTCCAATTATTACGTATTCCTCGTTTCTGAGTAAATGTTCTTTCAAGAGCATCGTCGAAGAACTCTCAAAAGTAGAGATGACTCCATGGCTCAGTATTCTTTTGTAAGTCCAATGAGTTCTGCGGAAATCCGCAAGGTGGAGTAACGTTTATGACAGGGAAAATTGGCATCCACCTGTTTTGTAGCACAAGGCTACAGTGTACTAGAAGAGGGCAGTGGGCTTACTCCGCCGCTCGTCTGACGCAGTTGGCGTCGCATTGGAGAGGTGGCGCCACAGGCATCTTTGATGGAAGCTTCGCCTGCAGAAGTTGCTGGCTGCTGGCGGCTCGTAAGAGTTGCGAGGCTCGTTTCTTCGATATTTGTAATAGACTTTCATGTATTGACTACCCTCTGACTAATTGAGAGCGTATGTTGCTCACGCTTCGCCGCTTTTTCCGTTTTTATCGCGATAGCGTTTGCCGAAAGTGAACCAATGGCAACCTACGCAGCGTATGCTTGCTCCGTTCTAGTTCGACGCGCAGTTAACGCTTCTTTCTTTCTTTCTTTTGGGGGGGGGGGAGGAGCATGAGTTCTTTGCATATTTTGACAAACACCAGATTTGTTCAGGCCACATCGTGTTTCCCCGAATATGACACCTCGGCGAAAAGGACGATGTACCCTTCAAAATATACGGTTTCATACAGCGAACAAATATGCGGTTGCATGCCGTGTGGACCTGACCTAAAATGATTTTGTAACAAGATTATGCTTTGCCTTCCACCAGATAATTATAAAACAGTGCACGCTCGCTTCCTAGCCAAGCTATAATGTGCAGGCGTGCTGGCTGGGTTTGTGCCATTGCTGTGCTGGAAGTGTAGTTCAAATATTTTTTGTTCTACTTCGGTTGTTGCACATTGCACAGTAGTTTTCTGGGGTTATTAATAACCATAATTATGTAGCTACAGGTCTGTTAGGTATATGTACAGTGACATAATGGAAAACGAAATTAAGATACACAGTAAGCTCATGTTCCTGACACGAAGCTCTTATTTGGCAGAAATGAGGTATAACATCCAGCCATTGAATCACACATTTTATTCACTTCATGTGCAACGGCTCAGCTTCAGCTGCTTGGCCTCCTGCCGCTTTTCTGCTTTGTCACTGTTGAGTCCTTTCACATAAAATGATGACGTTAAAACTAATTACTTTTGCTGTGAGGGTAGCTGCATGTACTGTACACTGCAACCAATTTCGATGGAAGGTCTGTGCTGAACAACTGCCAGCCGACCCACCCCATAGCCTCCGCCGGAGAGTAAGTCCACTGCCTACCCCGCTTTAATCGTCCGTCTGAAGCTTCCGATCGCTTCCTCTTACAAGCGGTCCTCTCTTGCGTCGGATTTTTACTAAGGTAAGCTGGCAGATGGGAAGAAGCGTCGGCACAGCACCGACGCGGAGAACGGGTCTCCCACGATGTATCCGCACTTCTTTTCGCTCGATAATGTGCACATAGTCTCTGAGCACATGACGCGGCTCGAAGTGGAGCTCGCACACTGCGCTGATGTCTTCCAGGAGCTTGTCCGCTCTGTGCAGATTTTTTTCCCGTTCTTTACGCCTGTTCTCATCCTTCGGGACGCCGAACACGATAGCTTCCGCCCACCCTTCACGAACACGTAGCCTGTTTGGCACGCAGGCGCGTAGCACTGGGTTTGCCGATATCGCGGCATGGCTCAGGCACTAAAAAGCATGCTAATTTCTTGCGTGGTGCGCACGGCTCATCGCTGACGGCAAAAACTCGGCGCTACAACGTCCACAGCAATAAAGCGTGGCTTGACAACTGCTGCTCTGCAAGAGCTGGCCGGCACTTTCAGCCGCAACGCTCCTCCCACGTTCCATCAAAAGCGATGCCAGCGCCACCGCTCGGGCGAAGAAAGAAGCACACACAGGTGGCGTTCGTGGGGTCACCCCACACATTAGCCTCCGCCGGAGAGTAAGTCCACTGCCTCTTCTAGTACACTGTAACAAGGCTACAAGGAAATCCATACGGATTTCTCATAAATTAACGCTTCCTAGTTGCAGAAAAATTCGTCCTGGTCGGGTTTCGAACCCGGGACCAACACTTAACCGGGGCGCTCGCTCTGCCAACTGAGCTAACCAGGAGCCTAGCGATTGACAGAGCGAGGGCGAATCTATCGACAATCTATCTATCTTTTGTGTAGGGTGTACACCACACTTCAACGGCACTATGATTATTGAGAGACACTTCAATGAACAGATTAGCCCAATAATACAAGTTCCGGTAATTTAATGAAAATGTTGATTAGCAAGCCATTCATAACGATAGCGGTGAAAAGGCTGCAGGCCCGTGCACTGTGTGTTTTCAGAGCGCGCTAAAGATCCACAGGTGGTCCGAATTTCCGGGGTCCTCCTCTACAGCATGCTTTGTAGTCATATCGTGGTTTTCGCACGTGACCTTCTAGCAATATTGTAGCTTTGAGTGGTTTAGAGTGATCACGTTAAGTAGAACCATAAGAATATGAACCAGTAGAACCATAAGAACTCGTAGCGTGCGCGTTAACTAAATTAATCCGGAGTTCGGCACGATCTACGATGAACCTCCGGAGCTTCGCCCACTCATCATCATTCACTCCGTGGATATGCTGTGATTTTTTTTTTTTTTTTGCCGCCGGGGCTAGGCTGGCTACTATAATATAGAGCGTGCGGCTTCCTGGACTGAGGCGACCAGGCGCCGGGGGACTGCCACCTCTCGTCTGCTCACAACGTTTATTTATCATCATCAATCCGGCGCGTCTCGCCATTAGGCGGGAAAGATCTGCGTAGCCCGTTTCTACAAGCGTGAACAGGAGAAATCGGCGACAGCGCTGTGCCAGCCCGGGGCCACAAAAGACCGCTGCGCGTTTGGAAATTAATTGTGAATGCACCCTGACACGTTTGTAGCGCGACAAAGCGGACAGCCCCCTTCGACCCATATCGGAGCCGCGGTGCTGGGAAGTGCTTTTGGAAGTGCCGCCGCTTCGAGAACTGAACTCATGGCGCTCGAAGGCGTTACGAAGACGATGTTTCAAGGTGGTAGCTGCACGGGGGTCAAGAAAAGATGGCTGGTCATTCGAAAAGAATTATGTCAACAGGACAGCAGCGTCGCAGAGGCCGACAGTTCTTGCGGATCTGGGTACCATTCAGTGCGCGGGGGTGTGCTTCGGGCCCTTCCTATGTCACGGCATGGCAGCGCCCCTTTTTGCTTGGCTTAAAAGGAAAAAAAAGTTTTCTTTTCCCCTTGAAAACACGTCGGTCTCATTAAAGGCTAAAAAAGATATCCCTGTCCCCTCAACGGTATCATGAGAATCTACTGAACACAGCTCTCCAGCAGAATAAAATTGCGGTCGTTGTCTATCCCGAAGTAGAGTTGGACCGGGGGCAGGGCGCACCTCCTGTTCCGAGCGCGTGTTCCTTTTTTCATGCTGCTTTCTAGCACTGTACACACAATGCATTTCTAAGATATGTACAAGGAGCGGATTCTTTGGAAGCTTTCGCTCTTGCCATTTATATTAGTCACGCTAACACCTGTCACCCAACTTCCCCTACACCCTACCCCCTTTTTTGTTATTGTTCGCACGTGCTGCTTCTTTTCTCTCTTTCTGAGGACGGAGGAGAGTTTGCGAAGGCGTACATAAAGGAAAGCTGGATAAGGCAGTCGCCGCCCTGACGAAGACAAGTCCGCTTGTCGAAACCTTGGGTCCTGCGACATTCCCTGCTCTAAATCGTGTTTTGCGATTTCTTCATCGATTCGACATAAAAAAGGCCTTCGATACAGTTGACCGTCAAATATTACTGAACAAGATTAACATTCTATGGTTCAGGGGCAAAACCCAGAACTTGCTTCGGAGCTACCTTAGTAACCGCAAGCAACAAGTAATATTTAAAATTTATACCTCTACTTCACGAAGCGTGCTAACTGGTGTGCCGCAAGGTTCCGTTCTTGTACCCATGCATTTCTCGCTCTACATTAAGGATTTCCTGAAACGCTTAGGCATTCGGAGGCTCTGATGTATGCTGACGACACTGCTCTTTTATTTACTGGAGACTGTCTGCTTGATATACAGAATAAGATCAATGCAGAGTCAGGTCATGTTTTTACAGTGGTCCACATCCAATGTACTGACAATCTTAACTAACGCTAAGTATAGTTTTTCAGCTCCCAGGGAGAAAAATCTCAATACAGAAATACTGGACATATCATTACGAGGTATAAAACTCAACAAGTTGTCTCCTACAAATATTTAGTCATTTTATGAGATTCAGACATGCACTGGAAACCTCATATTAAACACATTTGTTCCAAGCTTGCCTACGGATCTTATATTCTTTTTAAGGCTCGTGAATGTTACGAATATCCTGTCCTACGCATTCCGTATTTTTCCTTCGTTCAGAGTCACTTCTATTATTGTATTGATTCATGGGGAAACACCTTATAACTTATCTTGATCCTGCATTCCGTTTGCAAAACGCGTATTAAGATTATCACTTCTTCTGGGTGTACACAATCCAATACATACTTGTATAGCTCATTGCATGTGTGTCCGGTCATGCGTTGTATGAATTGACAATTGCTGAGGTCATTCTTAGTAATATGAAACAAATGATCCCACTTCCAATTGCCTTGTTTAAAATCATCGTTACGAAAACACAATACCTACAACTAACCATTGTTCTAATTCTTTCCTCCATGTCATAATCTGTACGGGGAAAGGCTCGTGGAATTAATGACAGTAATTTGGAACTCGCTGCCAATTCATATAAAAGAAGCCCGTAATCTAGGTCTACAGTAAGAAAGTACTTTTCTGAAACAATACCGTAGATAAAAGCACACTTCTTTTTAATTACATTCCTGCCTAAATTGCACATGTCAATTTCATTGTTATGTAGTATGTCTGTTTCGTTTGCTCGCGTGCGTGAAGGACAAAGAACACTTAGTTTATACATACTTTCGTGTATGAGTAATGTACGTTAATATTATTCTTATGTATTATCTTTGCTGTTTCGATTCCTTGCGTACTGCGCTTTATTCCTTGACTCTTACCCGGGACTACCCAATGGCCATGGGTAAAGCAATGCTTTTGTATTTGTAAAGAAATGGTAAATAATGAATGAATGAATGAAGAATGAATGAATGAATGAATGAATGAATGAATCGATACATCCTAAATGTGTTCCGCTACGAAGATACAAATAGATCGTTATAGTGATAGCAATTATATGGACAGTCTCGACGGGTTTTTCCCGCCGCCGTTGCCGTCACCGTCTTGTCCGGCATAAAGTCTAAATTGATAACAACCCCTCATGCAACGTACATTCTACCCGCGGGCAAAAGCACGCGAGCGGTGGCGACAAACGTGGCTGAGTCAGAGATCAAACGACGCAGCCCGGCCAATCTCCGTGACTCGGAGGGCACATGCGATAACGTCAGCCCGCTCGGGAAGCCTGCGTCGAAGTCGACAGGAAAGCACCACTACCGTAGTTTTCTGTTCGGTTAAAGAAACGAAGCTTAATTTCTGCAACCCATGTCGGCAGCACGGCCAAGCGTCCATGATATATGGGAAGGGAATGAAGGAGAGAGAGAGAGAAGAGCCGTAGTGAGGGCTCCGGAAATTTCGACCACCTGGGGTTCTCTAACGTGCGCTGACAACGCACAGTGAAACGGGCCTCTGGCACTTTCTCCGCCATCGAAATGCGACAGCCGCGGCCGGGATCGAATCCGCGTTTTTCGGGCTGCAGCCTAGCACCATAACCACTGCGGCGGACCCCGCCCGTGTGTAAACGAGCATGAACTGACAAAGTGTACGAGCATAAGTATCTTGGTGTTTTACTGCAGAATATCCTGGCGTCGCCTATCGAGTAATGTCCACACGCAAGGCTTCGAGTGTTCTAGGTTTCTTAGAAGAGAGAAGAGAGAAGTAGACTTTATTTATACACGCCCGCTGTTGGCCGTCAGGTGGCGGCTCTAAGTCCTTGAACTCGGGCGGCATCTTTGGCTGACAGACGGCCTAGAGCTGTTCCTCCAGCTCTGAACTTTGAGGGCCGCCTCCCAGCGGCGGCGTCGCCGGTGAAGATCCCCGGCGGCCCCCGCAGCCGGGGCGACAGCGGGAAGGAGCGAGCTAGTGGCTTCCTGTGTCACAGGCGCGTTACGAAGGGCGGCAGTTTCAGTAATGCCAACACACTCCCAGAGAATGTGTCGCAGCGTTGCTCTCCGTCCGCAACGCTTTGCACGCATCAGTCTCGTACAAGGCTAGATAGCAATGGAGTAAGACGGCTGGGCTCGGGTAAGTGTGTGTTTGCAGTAACCGTAAGGTTACAGCTTCGTTCCTGTTTAATTTAACGTGCGGTGACGGGAATTGGCGTCTTTCGAGTCTGTAGTGCTCGGTGAGGTCTGAATGTCGTGGTCAAGAATGCAGAAAATTGCCACTTGCCGCAAAAGAGCTCTTGTATAAAGGCAATGTTAGACCAATATTTGAGTAAGCCGTTGCGCTTGGGATCCTTGCAGCAGGTGGGACATTCAAAGGATTGAAAGAATTCAAATCCGGCTGTGAGACTTTGTTCATGCAATTATACCCGCCACGTTAGCGTGTCCAGCGCAAAGGAAGGACCTTGGATGGGAGCCACAGCAGCAGCGTAGACAATACTTACGGTTAAAATTTCTCCACAGTATATACCAGAATAACACTGGTATCAACCGGGATCGGTACTTTGAACGTCCTGATTATGTCTCACCCCGTCTGGACCATGCCTAAATGTCTAGGAAATAAGATGCAGACGAACTACTTCAAGATGGCGTTTTTCCCCAGAACAATTCGCTATGGAACTGCCTCATTACATTGCACTGTTATGTCCTCTGATGTATTTGCTTCAGCTTTGCATAATTCATGTTGTAAATAGTCCTTATGATCCCCTGTGGTGTATTTGCTTGTGTGCTTTTCGTACTATAAACGTGTCTTGCTTTTTTTTGTGCATTTGGCTTCTTGCAGCTGCACATTTATTCCTTTACCTCCTTTTGGTTGGCTATGTTAGAATTGACCCCCCCCCCCTACTGTAATGCCGTAATGCGCTGCGGGTATAGTAACAAAAAATTACACCATCTCCCGAAGGGGACCATGGCGTGATGCGGAGCATCGCTGGGAGTTTCAACGGTGCATTTAACGGCGGTGTTTACAGGTTTGCAGTGTTTTCGGTGTTACCTTTGCGGTGAACCTTGCGTGTTATTAGGTTGTTAACTTGGTTCGTTACCACGCATCGCGTGACCATTGTCAAAGTGTGGGTTGATGCTGATGTGTACTTGCGTCAACCCACTCGCTGACGGAACTGTTCCTTCCATCACACAACACCACCAACTTCTTTCATCGGAGAAGGAGGAGATACTACTGAAGCGAAGCGAAGCGCTCTCTACCCGCTTTATTTATTGCAGCAGCTGTTAAGAGAGGGAAGGGAGAGGAGAGTCGCGCATGCGTAGCGTGAGTGCGGACGCCGGATGCGTGACATACCCGCGAGCAAGAGATATGCTCCGCATCTAATAAATAAATAAATAAATAAAAAATCCACGCATATCCACAGAGTGATGATGATGAGTGGGCGAAGCTCCGGATGTTCATCAGTAAAAACCGTGAATCTTCCGTGAATCTTGCCCAGTACATCATCAAAGACGTTGCAAACACTGTGTATATATGCAAGAAATTTTTTATTCGTGAGCCGTGATTTTCCGTTTGCGTACTGGAGCCGTGTTTTCTTCGTTGGTCGTGAGCCGTGGTGGTTACGATTTACATAAGCCGTGGCTTCCGTTGCCCCTTCATCTGTCCGCATCTGTCCGTAAGGACAGACAGACAGACAGACGGACGGAAGCTTCGCCCCACTGTGGTTGACCATGTGGTTGGTACTGTAGAATCTTGTCAGCAGGATACAAGAGGACCACTATTCCAGTTTCCGAATGTGAATAAAGATCAAGAATGCGAGGCTTCCTGGAACAGTGTAAGACCACCTGCGATTTGTCTGTGCTGAAATGCTTGTAAGGGAAGGAAGGGGGGGAGTGAAGGAGCAAACAAGAAAAAGAAGCAGGCAATGAAAGGATCTCATCCAGTACACCTGCGAACCCCTTCGTGACATGGCTATTTCTAGTGAGGGCATATCTGGGAACAGGACCACTGCTAGCAAGCGTGACGAATTTTGTGGAGAAGTGCACCCTGAACCAACAACAACACGCATTTTGCTGCGATTCGCCACGGATGTGTCCTGCAGTTTTCACGTCATTCTTGACTGCCTTGCTGTGTAATCTGCAACAAAGGCGAGAGAATTGTCCTGACAGCTAAAGGCGGAAACACAGTTATT
>CM023489.1:68300217-68383555 GCA_013339685.2 Hyalomma asiaticum
AATGCTATATATGGCGATATCAGGAATTGGGCAAATGTGGCTATATATGGCACGTGCCCGTATGTGGCCGTATTTGCCCAAATCGTGGAAGAAACATATTTGGCAATGAAAGACCAACACGAGGAATGCTATGTAAGACTGATATATATTTGGCAAATACGGACACGTACGGACACGTACCATATATAGCCATATATGCTTATATGGCCGTATATGCATATCTGGCTATATATGGCACGTGTCCGTATTTGGCCGTATTTGCCTAATACGCATCAGAGTCTTACATGTCATTCCTCGTGCTGGTCTTCCATTGCTACATATGTTTCTATCACAATTTGGGCAAATACGGCCACATACGGGCACGTGCCATATATAGCCACATCTGCCCAATTCCCGATATCGCCATATATAGCATTTTTGTAAGGGATGCTAATTCCTTCCCGTTTTCTCGCGTCTGCTCGGACGGTGTCTCGTTATATAAAGACCAACCTCGCAGATGATGCGCCCAGCACGGTGGTCTAGCGGCTACTCGGCTGTTGATGCGTAGGTCGCGGGATCGGATCCCGGCCGCGGCTGCTGCATTTCGATGGAGGCGAAATGTTGAGGCTCGTGTACTCTGCGATGTCAGTGCACGTTAAAGAACACCAGGAGGTCGAAATTTCCGAAGACTTCTACTACGGCGTCTCTCATAATCGTATGGTGGTTTTGGGACGGAAAAACTCAGAAATAAATCAATCGCCGATAGTGCTCTATAAACCGACGCTGTGTACTGTCCTCGCGTTGAGCGCTCAGATAATTTGACGCGTATGTTTAAGTACCGCCATCTTGGACTAATATGGTTGTCGCTTTGCATCTGTAGCAACTATACAAGTAGCACACATGAAAACAGTCGTATATATACGCTTGTTATGTTTTCACGTTGTTTATTTGAGGCTACGGCACACACAACTCTGAAAACACTCGTGCCATAGCACCAGACTGTACAACCCATGTAGCTAAGGAAAAATCGTCTATATTTAGGGATCTACACAGTTGTGTAGCTACTCAGAGCTTCACGAAAGCTTCCCTAGTCACCGAGTGTAATATGTGCGTTTAAGGTGAAAAATTTATGTAAATGTTAGGTATGGTTTGGGCTGATTACCTTTAACGAACATAGAAAAAGTTGTGGCTATTCTTGCAGCAGGCGTAGAAAGGTCCCGTTTATTGAGTTTTCGACTTCATTATGTAGCCGTGAAAGTACAAGTAAATCCAAGTCATGTGGACCTCGTGGTTGTCGCATGCAGTGGCTGAACCCGAGCTGCACGTGGATGCACCTCAGCTGAATGGAATGGCTGCGGCCGACAAGACCGAGTCCAAGCATGACTCTACCGGAGCGAAGCACGGTTCTAAGGATGGACACAACAAACCTGGCACGGCCAAGAATTCTACGAGCCGCACAAAGGGATAGTGCTCCGAATGGCCGCAGCAGGTAACGACGAGCACCACAGCGACAGAAAGGAAATGATGGGCAGTTAACGTACACATAGGTATAACTCTACAGCGTTCGACACTGTGAGACGGTACTCGAGAGCTTTAAACTTGGGTACGCGAGATTTTGGGTTCTTTGGGTATGCTCAAAGGCTTTGGGCATGCGTATGACGCATGCGCAGTGACGACGAAATCAAACGTACAGCTCTGTGTACCCTCCCGAATCCCAAGCAAGGGAAAGGCGAGTGCCCTCTCTCTTTCATCCTCTCTTATACGGCGCGCATCCAAGACAGAGGATTGGCCAAGACAAGAGCGGATTATTCCAAATTTTCTGCTCGGGACGAAATTCTTGGCTGCTATTTATTAGGCTGTAATTTTCGACGGCAAACTTCGTCGTTGATTTGGATCAAAGCTATTGCATGAACGTGCCAACAGAAGTAACAGTAATTTGGTTCTTCCAAGGTTATCGCCGCCCTTTTCCTTACGGCTGAAAACCTATTTTCGTCTCAATGCCCTTCATTATCATGCAGAATCTGTGTTATCTTTCTGCGATATCAAATCGTCTTTAATTTCGATTTCATCGCTTTGATCTTTTATCATTTTTCTTGCAGGATTGGAAACCGGACAGGCCAAAAGCAAACATTGGGCCTCCAGTGAAATTAAATATTGTTACGACATCCTCGAAGTCTACCCCGAGTGTGTCTTTGTCTTTTTATTTAAACGCTCATCACTGAAGAGCTCGTTGACAACGTCGTAAAGAAACGTTTTGTCGTTTTCGGCACGGCCGAGAATATCCACTTTCTTGCGCAGAACTACATAAAAACTGGGCAGAGCAAACGTACATTCATTGATTTGTGGGGTTTAATGTCCCAAAACCAGCTCTGATTATGAGAGACGCCGTAGTGGAGGGCTCCGGAAATTTCGACCACCTGGGGTTCTTTAGAGTGCACTGACATCGCAGAGCACACGGCCTCAACATTTCGCCTCCATCGAAATGCAGCCGCCGCAGCCGGGATTCGATCCCGCGACCTTCGGATCTGCAGCCGAGTGCCATGACCACCGTGGCCGGGGGCAGAAAGGCAGAGGACACCAGGGGCCGTATTCTCGGATGTGTCGTCAAAGGCGATAGTGTCGGTTTGGTGACGTCTCCTTTTGTGCCTCCTGCGGTGGTGACTGGCTTGAAGATACCGGAAAAGTGATAGTGGATCTCGTGCTTTTTAACCAGCGAATCACGCCGCAGTAGACACAAAAGGCGACACTTACGTCACCAAAGCGACACTATCACCTTTGGCGACACATCTGCGTATACGACCACACAGCAAGGTGCGAAGTTAGCATTATACTTCATCAACTAGCCACTGTCAGGTTTGAAGGACAATGTCATTGTATTAATGAATACGCACAACTTCTAGTAAGCCACTCATTTTTGAGTCCGCAGAGCCTAAGTGTAAGCATCAACCTAGTGCCTGTACGACGGGCATTTTTGTAGTCTAGCCTGTGTCGGCGTAGTCGGCGCTGCTTCTCCTATAAGTTACTATATAAAGGTTACATAGCACCTCGCCTTCCATATAACTTTTAGGCACGCTCATTTTCAACGTTGTAACCTATATACTCGACAAGCGTTCACAAAAACATCAAAACATTCCAGATGTAACCTTTATTTTAATGGGTACTTCTGATTAAAAGTTACCATAGAAGGTACCGTGCTAAGAGTGTACGTATTCGTTCACACATTGTAAGGGTTCATTGTCGATTTTAAATTCCTGTTCCTTAGCTAGGCTATTGAGCATACCTTTGGTCTTCTGCCTATTCATTTTTAATCCAATTTTAATACTTTCCCTGTTTAGGTCATCAATCATGTTTTGTAGTTCGTCTCCATCATTGCTAAAGAGCACAATGTTGTCTGCGAATCTTAAATTGCTGAGATATTCTCCGTGTATTCGAATTCCCTTGTCTTCCCATTCTAGACGTTTAAAGATTTCCTCTAAACATGCAGCGAATAGCATCGGGGATATCGTATGTCCCTGTCTCACACCTCTCCCGATCGGGATTTCTCTGCTTCTCTCATGTAGGAGTAGTGTGGCTGTGCAATCTTTGTATATGTTGTTGATGGTTTTCACGTATATGTCCGGTACTCCTTGTCTACGTAGAGCTTCTAGAACTGCTTGTATTTCTATCGAGTCAAATGCTTTCTCGTAGTCGATAAACGCCATATAAAGACGTTTGTTATATTCCGCGTACTTCTCGATTACTAGGTTGATAGCGTGGCTGTGGTCCATTGTCGAGTAACCTTTCCTAAAACCAGCTTGTTCTCTCGGTTGATTAAAGTCGAGTGTTTCTCTTATCCTCGTAGAAATTACTTTTGTAAATAGCTTGTATATTACTGGGAGTAGGCTAATTGGTCTGTAATTCTTTAACTTTTTTAATATACTCCTCTTCTTCGCCCTCCTGCGGCTCTACTCTTAGTTTCCTTCTTCCTCGTTCGCCTCCTCTTCCCTTTCCCTCAGCTGCATCGATTGTCACGGCCGACGCCTGAGAACTCCAGATACCCAGCCAGGGGGTGACAGGCACGGGAGCACCTACGGAGCTCAAAGGATCCCTAAACCATATCCGACATTTTTTTTTAAACATATCAAGTTAACACGCGCATAGCGGTGAGAATTCCGTCCCGCTGAGAGATGTCAAATGTTGGCAATGCTTTGCAGGAGTATATAAAGGGCTCGAAAAGATTTACGTTATAGACACTCTGTGTCATTATTTTTTGTTTTATTTATTTTACTTAATTTTAAAACCATAATTGCTCTACGCTTCAGGCACATTCTCCCTGGTGTGTACATAGTCCTGCAGACGTTTTGTAAGGCATGGATATCGTCTGGCGCTGCAAAAAATGCGATAAACCTAAGTATAAACGTAAGTATATAGTTAAATCTTGGTGCCATGGAATGGTGCTCATTAATATATTAAACCGCACAGGAGAAAGAAGTGATCCTAGCGGTACTCCTCTTGTTTGAGTGTATGTAGACGAAGAGAAGCCATTTTTATTCCAATAAAATTTTCTGTCCAAGAGGAATCTGCTAATACACGCAACTATATACTCCGGGAAGTGAAGGAAACTTAATCTGTCTATCGAGATCGGATGTTCTATGGCATTATATGCTTTGGAGATGCCTAGGGTCATCAGGGCAGCGTATTGGTTGTCGCGCCTTGCTAAGTGAATACGGCTTCCTAATCGACGTGTGCACTCGAGATGGAGCATCCAGCCCTGAACCCAATTCGACATGGCCTAGAATTGACATTTGATCAATAATGACATTTAAGCGGCGATGTTGGTACCGCTAAACTCGCGAGCCGTCGGGACGTCGTCGTCAGCTGGGAAAATTTTCGTTCTTAATTCTCCGCACACGTTCCTTCATTTCGCGAGAGAGAATATCTCTTGACGACTGCTTAGAGACGTGTACACCCCTTTCATTACGATAACAATAAATCCAGATGACAAAGACATAGACGCGAAGCCGAACAGATATCATAGGTCAAGAATTTAGACCAGAAAGCAAGCACATTATAGCTGTCCGTGCAGCGATACTGTACACGGGCCGCTGTGACCAGTATGTGCTGCACGCCACCAAGCTATCACGAAATTCAGAAGAGCGAGAGATCGGTGACCTAAAATCACACCTGAAGATGATCGGACCCCAAGAAGCGGCCACCGGGATAGCGCGGATAAAAAGAAGGCAAACTGTTATTGTACGGTCTGTTTGGCTCGCGGGCGGCTCGGCCACAAAACGAGAGCCGACGACTATCTCTTCTATTCCGCTAAAATATTCGGTGGAAGTTAGTATTAATAAAAATGACTTTAGTTGGATGCAGCCCAAGTCTATGCCAAAGGGAAATATTTCATTGAATCAGGATGACTTATTATTCCGCGTTCTGAAATTGCTGAACTTAATTTATATTCAAAGTTTCAGCATTTGTCTGCTATGGTGCAATTGAAGTGCAACGAATCTCTTACCTCATCCGATCCTTGGTCTACCACTACAGCTGGCGCGAGTCGTTGTGGGTACCAGCCATCAACATTTGGATCATCATCTTCATCGTTTAGGGGCTGAGCTGGGCGACAGCTCAGTCTTTGTGGTGTTCTGAAATGCTCTATGAGAAAAGCACAGTTCACCGTATCCTCGGCGAAAAGTAATCCTATAAGTGCCTGGTGGGATTCTGATTGTGAACGAGAATACAGGCGCAGAAAAGCTGCATGGAAAAAACTCCTTGTTAACCAGTGCCCTACTAACTGGAGTAACTACAAGTATGCCTCAGCCATGTTTAAAAGAACTGTTTTCATAGCCAAAGCTACTCATGACGAAAACCAATACAGCTTTCTCTCACAAAGTGGAAACAAGAAAGCTCTTTTCAGATTTCTTCGATTTCGTAAGGCTATTTCTGCACCCGTAACCATAGAATCGGTCGTTTTAGCTCCAAAAGAACTGTCTGCCGTATTAAATGATATTGCATTGGGATTAGGAAGGCGCTTTACCACTCAAATACAAACAGTATTCCCCAAACCTGTATGTGTAGATGATTTCGTGAAGGTGACTATAGAAGAACTTGCGCGCGCAGTTCAGTCGCTCCCCAATTCTCCTCCAGGCCCAGACGGCATTACGACAGGCATGCTAAAAATTTTGTTTGATGTGTCTCCTCAGGACCTCCTAAATCTCGTCAACTACTCCCTCGAAAGAGGTTGGATTCCTCCAGATTGGAGACTTGCAAAAATTATCCCGCTGCTTAAAAACGAGGAGTAGATATGCATATTGATAATGTTAGACCAATCGCACTAACTTCCCATGTTATAAAATTAATTGAAAGAGTGCGCTACGTTAGAATCATGAAATTTTTGGAAGATCACTCAATATTGAGCACGTGTCAAATTGGCTTTAGACCTGGATATTCCATATGGTATGCACATGTAGATTTAGAGGGACGAATTAAGCTTGCTCGTCACAGGCGACAATATGCAGCACTAGTAACTCTAGATTTAGCTAAGGCATACGACAGTGTCGAGCATGTCATCCTTCTCAATTCATTAAAAAGCTTGAATTTCCCGAGCTATATTATTAACTGGTTGTATGAGTTTTTAAATAATAGAAAGTTTTAATGTTCCCAGCGTGGATTATCCTCACTGAAATATAATCAGTGCCGAGGAGTCCCTCAAGGTTCTGTTTTATCTCCTGTATTATTTAACGTTCTGTTAAGCTCAATACCATTAGACAATAACATTCAAGTGTATGTATATGCAGACGACATTGCGTTCTTCGCGTCTGCTGGTGATATTCACTCATTGCATGCAATCTTACAAGCTTATTTAGGAAGACTAGAGTTATGGTTTACTCAAATTAGCATGACTTTAAATGTTAGTAAAAGTTCTGTTATTGTTTTTCCTTTGAATGATCCAGTAAACATTTCCCTTCAGTATCGCCAGGAAATAATCCCTCAAACAGAGTGCATGACGTATTTAGGTGTGTTTTACGATCATAAACTGAGTTGGCGCCACCATATTGAGCACATTAAATATAAGGCTACTCGCGCTGTTGGGATGATACGCAGACTTGGCCAGCACCCCTCTGGGTTACGCAGAGACACTCTTCTTATGATATACCGTATGTATGTTCGTCCGATTCTAGAATTTGGTTGCATTTTATACTCTGGTGGTCCGGCATACAAGATTAATCCTTTGGTTCTTTTAGAGCGAGAGGCTCTTCGGAGTTGTCTCAAGGTACCAAAATTTATTGCAAATCATGTTCTGTACCAAGAAGCCCGAATCCCCACGTTAGCTTGCAGATTCCGTATCCTCACTGTCAAAACATATTTGCAAATTTATGCGTCTGCACAGAGGCGGTCACACTTCGTATTCTGCACTGAAGCGTTAACATTTTTTCATGAGCCTTGGTCTCGCATATACAGACCTCAAGTTTTGTTTGTGCAGAATCAACTAGAGGCTTTAGATGTTAACATTGGCGATATCGTCTGAACGGATAAACCATTGGCCAATGCTAAAATTGAATTGGATAATATATTCCCTTCTAATGCCAAACTCCTACCTCCCAGATATTTAATAGGCTTATTAGAAGATCATTTATGTCAATTGGGAATTGATGATATAATTGCGACGGATGCATCCATGCGTGAGGAGAAAGCGGGAGTGGGCATTTTTTCAGAGACTTCCTCCTGGTCATATACCTTGCGCCTCCCGGATTATACTCCTATATTTGAAGCAGAGCTCTTAGCCATTCTTTTAGCCATTCGCAAACTTCCCGTACAAAATTCGGCAGTTGTTATAGTGACTGATTCGCTTTCGGTATGCACATCCCTCGCTTCAGCTTCTCCTTCAAAGTCTTCTGTTCTAAACACATTCATATCATTAATTTCTCCCCACGTGCGTGAAGTGCGATTGGTGTGGGTGCCGGGCCATCGTGGCATATTTATAAACGAAATGGCTGATGTTCTCGCGCGGTGGTCCCTAGATGGGCCGGTAATGTCCGTGGTGCCTACTACTGCCTTCGTTACTTTGTCGAGATTCCGAAAGTACTCTTTAGTTCAAGATTCTTTAAAAATGAAGTTACCAATTGAAGAATATGGACATCTTTCTTTTGTTTGGGATAATAAGTGGTGTCCCTCTCGTAAACTGGAAGTGGCAATAACAAAATTTCGCTGTCGTATCCCTCCATTGAACGTTTATTTACACAGGTCTGGTCTGGTGCCATCTCCGCTATGCTGTTATTGTCGAGAGCCTGAAAACATTGATCACTTCTTAATTACCTGTCAGCGCTATAGTAGTCAGAGAAAAAGGCATTTCGAAATTTTATTCAGGAATTTAAACATTCTCCTAAATTCTCAGAACATTCTTTCCTTTGGAGCGTCCTCACTAGGTTATAGCAACAGGAACGTCTGCTTAGCGATGTGTAATTTCCTTCGTGACACAAAAAGAATTCATTGCTAATCATCATTCAATCCAAATCTTCGTACCTCGAAATTGCTTCCACTAGTTGATTAAACCTCAAATTATTTTATTATAGTTCATTTCTATTATAAATAGCCTATCTTTTTCTAACATTTCATTCTTACTTACGTTACCGATTCTTTATTCTTCCTTTGTTTTAGCTCAATTTTTTTTCCCTCTTTATATTAACCGCCGGCTTCATGGCCAATCCCCCGTAGTGGGCAAGAGCCAAACTTCAAGGAAAAAAGAAAGAAAGAAAGCTCGCCGCGCTCGGAAGGTGAGTGACCGTACCTTCGATAGCCGCTACCGTCAAGTTACTACTCTCGCTTGAATCTTGAAAAATATCGGACGGGCCACTGCACTTCGGTAACTGTCACCTGATACTATCCAAGGAGCAGCCGCTGTCACCTCGCCACGCCCTTGTTCCACGAGGCCTAGCAGCTTGTCTCGTCAGCCCCAAGTGGCGTTATCGCTCATTGATTTCGGACGTCTCACGTCTTAAAACCACGACCGCATTATGACAGACGCCCCAGTGAAAGGCTCCGCAAATTTCGACCACCTGACATCGCACTGTACACGGGCCTCTATTTTGCCTCCATCGAAGTGCAGCCACCGCGGTCGGGGCTCGATCGCGCGACCTTCGCATCTGCAGCTGAGTGCCGTAGGCACTAGACCACTGTGACACGGCCTTGTCGCACATGAAGTCACTGGAATTCTGACGATGACACATGCAGGCCTCACGGCGTGTATACCACACGCAGACATAGCATGGTTAATTGGATAGGAACACGACAGCGCATGGCCGCTTCTTAAAGGGGCACTCAAGTGAAACACTCAACCACTTTAGACTGATAGACTATGGTACGAGAACTCCGTTATCGTTGATTTGATTGGGTGTGTACCTTGTTCATTGCCGTTTCTACATCCTCGTAGAACTGTTCTACAGCCTCGTCACTGTGCCTTAACCTTGGATGGATGGATATTAGGAGCGTCCCCTTTATAACGGGGCGGTAGCCGGGCCACCAAGCTCTAGCTTTATTTCTGTTCCCTCTACAAAAATTCTTTTGCCGAATCACACATATTTTCACAACTAATTTTTCTCCTCGTCTATTTATTTTATCTATTATCGTTCCGCTATGATGTAACAATCTTATCCGAACTACCTTGCTCTTTTATTTGCTCCATACTTTTGCGCCACCAATGCTCTAAGAGCCTTTTAGTTATCTCTATCGCCGGCATGTTTCAGCGCCCCCTGGATTTCCCTTTCCCACGGACCTATGAGTGGCGTAGGTGCCGGCGGCGCGGTCGACACACTTCCGTGTTCTATAGCCACTGTACCCTGGCGTGTGGAGTGTTAACAATGCATGCCTACAAAAAGAAAAATGTCCCTTTTGGGACATCTAACAATAGTGAATATAGTCGTGGCCTCCAGCATCCCTGCAGATGCACGACGATAGGCGATTTTATACTAACTTTCCTAAGAAACCACTGCAAGCTGGTACATTTTGAATGCTACGCCTTCGTTTATAATAAAAAACCGGCAATCATCGAGTAACAGTCGAGTGTTGCTTTGATTCGTTTAGCTATATACTTACTTGTAATTTTATGAACAGAAAGAACAGCCTCATAAAGCAAATGCTTCGCGTTCCTTAACAACGCGGCTGGCTCCAGGTAATCACAGGAAAGAATATTCATTGCAATAAAAAAATTCTTGTGCCTCAATTATCTTGCAGAAGAGGATTCATAGAAAATCTTCATGGTCTAGAAAAAAAGTTTATGAAGAACCAATGTCCTAAAGAAAGTCCGCTGCTTCCTTGTCGCATTGCACGGCGATTCTACCGTGCAAACCATAGCGCATCGTCAAAAAGTATCCTCAACCTGCGCTGCGTCCTTCCTAAACGGTGCTTATAAACTGTGCTATTCAATTACACGAGACGCAGGCCCTTGTATGCCTGGTCGAGGAATCAGGGCATGCGCCGCAACTGATCGTATTATCCTTAATAGTGAAGTAAACGACAGCAATCCTATGTCTTCGTCTCCATCGATATTCAGACACTGGGGCCTGCATTCGATCCCACCACCTTCGGATCAGTAGTCCAGCACCATAGTCATTACTCCACCAGGACATTCTTTTTTTCGTTTCCTTGCTGTCTGCTTGACAACAAAGGTAGCCTCTATTAGAGCTTTGGTTTGCATAGTTGGATCCACACAACATAATGCAGCTAATCAACTAATATCCGCAGGTGCTCTGTTCACCTAAGGCACCCACAGTCTGTTAGGAGCCCAATGTCAAGAGTTGTGAATAGACACCCCTCTGTAACGTTTGTGACAGGAAAGCCAGAATATACAGCCTGGCCATCTGAAGAAGAAAGCTTTGGTTCTAGACACCTGTCTTGGGTTGGGCCAGCTGTGGCCATAGAAGACATGAACACTGGGCTTCTCTTACCACTATTTCTGCCTATGAGAGCATGTGCCCCACATTCCTGGACCCCAGTGCTTGGGGTCTGGTGTTATTTTAGATTCCTAGCAGGAGCATGTAGCAAGGAGAATACCTGGACATAACTAAAGGAAGCCACACAGCCATGGGAAAGAAAACTCCATTGTGAGAACAATAGAACTCTCACACCAGGAAAAACATATGCACATGCCTCTCATGCCCCTAGGTGTCATTGTGAGGATCATTGGGTTACAGGAGGACAGCTACATAGCGCCCTTTGGCCATTGAATGGCGCCTAAACATTCCACAAAACAAAAAGCTCTCAAGACATGCGTGTAGGTGAGGGAAAAGGCATGGAGGAGCTTCGTTCTAACCACAAGCATACCTTTCCTGCTAAAGAGCCAGAGAGGAGATCTGCATAATCTGTTCTGTTCTTTACCCTTCTCTTTTTTTGTAATCTACGAAACAAGACATTTTCTTATTCACTAGATCACAATGTTTCTCGCGTACTAGGTATTCACAATCACAAGTTACTAAATACGTAGCATTTCATGGCGCACTTGAGCAACTTACCGTATCTATCTAGCCGCCCATATCTCGGTGTTCTCCTGGCCGCCTCGTTCACTCGAGATGCACCAAGATTTGAATGGTACGGCAAGAATTTCTGATCAACGCATCTATTTCTTGCAATCCCAGTGAAAACGCTCGCTCCTAAATGGGAACCGTCGGACTACCTGGATTCAGGGAGTTGTGGTTCTGCAACACCACCTTAAGGGCACGGGTGCTTGCGCCGGATAGCGCGTCAGCTGTTTTGGAGAAAAGAAATGCTGCATCCCCGTCCTATAGAACACGTCTGCCACATTTTTTCCGTCGCAATACTTCCTTGGTAGCTCTTTCTGCATGCGTTACGCGGCGCTTTTTTCCGTTTGCGATAATCTAGAGCAGCGCCTCAAGGATCGACAGCTTTCTGCCATCGACGCATCCTACGGTAGCTGTATTCTAAACATAGCAAACATCTCTAAACATTCCAAACATCTCTAAACATAGCAATCGGTGCACGTTGTAACATTTGTGTTTCCAGGTGCCTCGTTGACGAACATTATTTTGCGCGTTTAGAAGGTGTGATCGAAATAGAAAAACGTTATCGGTTGTCACACGCGCTATCCGCTATCACAGGCGCGCCACCAGCAAACGTGGCGTCTCAACTCGCAGAGTGAAAGCCTACCGTGGCAATCAAAAGGGTTTGAAAGCGCCCTCCCGTGCATTTAGGTACAACTTATAAAAAGTACTTGCGAAAGCGCCCTTGAGGCGCCACATAAAGGGTGCTCTCCCGCTCCGGCCGTGAAGCAAATGCTAGCGCTAGCCGACGGGAAAGATTAGGAAAGAGTCGACGGAGATGGTGGTGAACGGCCGGATAGGATGCATTTGGCTGGCATTGAAAAAAAAAAAGATAGCGGAGGCGCTGGTATGAGGAACATGGGTGATTGATGTTAATGCAACTAACAAAACATAGTCGTCATGTACGTAACGAAAAACGTACCCGTGACGCTGAGCCAGTGGTATTCGGGTATGCGCGACAGGTGTTTGGTGTTATACCTGTGTGACACGGGCACATTGGAAGGCCTTCGAGTCGATGACCTTCGAAAAGCCCACAACTCTATCGACTCAAAATACATTCTGGCGCTGCTACACGGCAGTTTTCAACGGCCGTTGAGTCGCCGAGTGATTTCGCAACAACATGGCGGCAACCAAGGCACCCGCTTCAACTCTAATTCGCACTAGTTGCTTGCACCGACGGCAAGAAACAAACTTTAAATTGAGCCTTCTCTTAATCTCATGTACCAAAAGGGACAAAGTATGCGCGACTTTTTGCAGTCGTTATTCAGAAAACTTGCCGATTTTGACACTGCTAAGCCTAAGTGCCTAGCGTGAGCCCAAAAATTGGTTTGATTTGTAAACACCAGATGGCGCGACACGCGGTATTTCCCACCAACTGCATGGCGTTTGTTTTTTATACCAGGGACGGCGTATTCGTTCTAGAAATAATGCAATAAAGTGAGAGCGTTGGCCTCTCGGCACGTTTACAATACTTTTCACAGCTGTAGGATTCTACTTATTGACACAACGACATAAATAGGGCCATGGCCTCAGAAACTAACGCGCGCGGGAGTTGCCGGTGCGCCAAGTCTCGGAGTTCGCACCGCTTCCGTCGTTCAACGGCCTCTGAAGTCTCGAAGGAGTTGTGGGGTGCTCCGTTGACTCGATAGACTATCGACTCGACGGCCATCGAAACCGCCCGTGTAGCAGCTCAAACTTGACCTTTGAGTCGATGGACAGTTGGTTCGAAGGCCTTCGAAACGCCAGCCGATGCCCGAGTCATCTAAAAAACACATTTAACGCATCATGCGAACACACTTGAAAAGAATACCGCTTTTAACAGTATGGGATTAAAATGCGGACATAAACTCACAGAGACACACGAACTTAGTGGCCAACTCAATCACATTGGACAAAGAGGGTCGTCCTACTCGAAATACTTCGCAGAATGCCGCACGATGGTTAGATTGCTGGGGTTTTGCGTTTCGTGACCACGATATGATTTGAGAGACGCCGTAGTGGGCGGCTCCGGAAATTTCGACCAACTGGGATACGTTAGCGTCCAGTGACATCGGACTGTCCACGGGCCTCAACATTACGCCTCCACTGAAACGCAAGGCCGCGGCTGGGATTTAGTCAGTCCCGCAACCTTTTGATCAGCAGACGAGCGTCATAGCCACTAGACAACCGTGGCCCAGCTGAATGCCACACGATTCGCCATAGGCATTCTCGTTCCTGACTGCTTCGCATGACACCGATTGCCACAATGCGTGGGATCTGTGGGATTTACATTGATGAACAGATCGCTAAAAACGATAGAGAAGAGGGAATGTAGCTGGAGCCAAACTTTCGACAAGTGGACTTGTCTTCGTATGGACGGCAACTGCCTTCTCCAGCGTCCGTTTGTGTACGCTTTGCGCACTCTCCCCCTTCCACAGATGAAAAGGAGGAGAAGAGTGGCACGTGCGAACAAAAAGAAATTACACTGGGGGAAAGGGGGTTGGGTGACAGTTGTTAGCGTCGCTAATGTAACACGAAATGAATTCAATCGATCTGCTCGTTGATTCAAGCCTCCCCAGAAATTCTCTTCTAGTTTATAACACTGTATCGCAGATATCCTGGTGAAATAATAGATAGTTTGAGAATTGGGGGCCCAAGACGCTGGGTCCCCAAGCTGCGTTGCGTAGGTTGCTCTTGCGTTCGGAGGATCAGCAGAGTTTGAGAATTGGGTCAAACGCAGGCTGCGTTGGGTCAAACGCACGGAACGCCACAAGTGACAAAAAAAGAAGTCTGCTTGAAAGGTGAAAACAACAGGAACGTTCTAAACAAACGAAAAGAAAGAAAACGAAGTGTAGTCTAAGGAGGAGAAAAAAATAAAATGTACTGAACGAAATCTTTGTACTATTACAGATTGCGTATTCTTCCCGCGCGTCTTCCCGCGCGTCTCTAGCATCTGAGCAGACGGATAGCCAGTGGATTTGGATGACTGCGGCTCGTACGGCTCTTTCTTTTTTGGCTTTCTAGTCGCGCACGAGGTGACGCAACACGCCTTGGGTCAACACGAACGGCAGAGCCCAAGATTGGCTTGGGTTCTGCGCATGCGCTCTGGCGGGTCGCAAGCTTCTTGGGTCCCCAAGCTCGGTAGATAAACTATGGAAGCGCAACACAAAACACGGACTCAGGAGACACGGACGAGCGCAAACTTTCAACTTCAACTTCAACTAACTTTATTTTTCGTCGTGTCAATATGTAAGCCATATATCACGTGGTCACACGCTAATCTCAGTTGTCACTGTCAAATCACAACACACCGCGCAAGAATCTCTTTTCACCTTGCAATAAGGAAACCGAAGACTGGCTAACACACGCGTCACCTCTAGTAGATATATGAAAGGCTTCCAACAGTTCCCGTGCCGTGCTATCATGGCTACGGCCCAAAACTCGTATCGCATGGAAATTTGGTACGCACATGCAATGCCGGACATGCGCAGGTAAATGCGCGTTCTCTTTATTAATTATGGATAATTCATGTTCCCTTGCACGAACGTTAACGCACCTTCCGGTTTGCCCGACATAAGTCCTGCCACATGAAAGTGGCAGGGGAACTCTTGGAAGCCTTTCATATATCTACTAGAGGTGACGCGTGTGTTAGCCAGTCTTCGGTTTCCTTATTGCAAGGTGAAAAGAGATTCTTGCGCGGTGTGTTGTGATTTGACAGTGACAACTGAGATTAGCGTGTGACCACGTGATATATGGCTTACATATTGACACGACGAAAAATAAAGTTAGTTGAAAGTTTGCGCTCGTCCGTGTCTCCTGAGTCCGTGTTTTGTGTTGCGCTTCCATAGTTTATCTACCAAGTATGAACCAACTCGCCCAGCAGCAAGTTTTATTGAACCAAATTTCCCCAAGCTCCTTGGGGCCCCAATTCTCAAACTCCCTAATTTATACTCACTACTCCTGATAGCGGCTTGGGCTCTGGTGTGCTATGTGGTCGTTATTGCGGCCAACATTACCTGGAAATTATGGTTTCACGTTGCATTTGTTGTACAGAACACCTTAATCAGTCAGAACTAGCGCGTGGTTTCTTAAGCGATTATTTACAAGACAAAAAATGATAAAGAAGCATAATAAAGGCTACATACGAAGAAGTGTACCTTTAGCTGGTCCACCTCTCGCGGTCACTCGTGCAGCCTCCGGCGCTTGGCGGGTCCAGGTTGGTTGCCTGAAAGAGAAGGGGAGGCACCTTGGTCGTCGCTCTCGCACACTGGGGGCTCACCGTTGCGATCGCGTCGATTAACTCCTCTGGCGGTGACGGGGGCAGCAGGCTCGCTGTCGTCCTCGTCGTCGCTGGACGACTCGCCGCTGGAAGACTCCTCGCTGGACGAGTCGTCGCTAGAAGAGTCGTCGCTGGACGAGTCCCCGCTGGACGAGTCGTCGCTTGAGGAGTCTTCACTGGATGAATCGTCGCTGGAAGACTCCGCCAACCACGACCATTCTTGGAGAAGCCGCTCGAGCAGGACCCAACGGTGCAGGCTCTGGCATCTTCGAAGCTTTTGCCTCGCCTGCGAGAGAAGTGCGGCCACGTTAAGCGATTCGTCAGCACTCATGGCGATAGAACGGTACTCACGGGGCGTGGTCTATGTGTGCGCAGCAGGTAACGTACGTCCGAGCAGAGCAAGTGCCAGCAAGTGACTGAGGAATGGAAAAGTTGATGGATGCAGGGTAGTGGAGAGAAGGGTAGAATATGGGAAGGGGAAAGGTGTATTGTCGTGTCTGGCCAATAGTAAGGGGCGAGTAAACTTGGGACTGTTTCGTGGAGCCTCCCTGTAGGAGGAGGACACAGCTGTTCACAAGACCCATGAGGGAAAGAAAGCTTAGAATTGCTGTTTCTGAAGAGAATGGGGCAGCAGCCTACAATGCGTTGGGCGACCAATTTGTTCCGGTTCGTTTGAATAGAATCGTGCCCATGGCAAATTTCAAAACTGGGTGCGTTTGGGCTTACATAGACAGGGACAGGGAAACGTTTTTGGGAGTTGCGGGGAATGGGAGACAAGCACTCGTCTTTGTATGTTATGTTTACTATTTATTTGTTCTCAATATTTGCCAATTCTAATTTAATTGCATTATAACTAATAATCAGTACTTTAAAAACATTGACTAAGGTTTGAGTGCATTTTAGCCATATTAAATTTTACATATATGCATCCTCGCTCATTTTAAATTGGTACTCAATTTAAAGCTGCGTGGTTGTGTGGTCCAGTGCTTTCCACACTAACAATGGCCTGAAAATTCTTGCCAAACACTTGATTTCGGCGGAAACGGACCGATTTATATCAAACGCAAACTATATGGCTTCATCTAAACCATTCTTTCGACAGCACCAGGTCATGCCTCTACAACTAGTCATAAATTATAAAACAACACTAATGGTGTACAAGTCTCTAACATGCGATGTCGCTCTTCACCGCTCCCTTTTCATGCCTTCACAATTGCAAACAAGAGGCCATCATTGCGGTAACTTCTTAAAACCCCTGGTTAAAAATGTTTATGGCAAAAGGCGACTTTATAGTGTTGGAACGTCATTGTGGAATAATCTACCAGTGCAAGTGAAACAACATAATGCTTTCATATTGATGCTCAAACGTCATTACAAAGAGCTCTATTAGACTACTGATATGTTTAGTGACATGATGAAAAGTGACATGATGTTAAACAAATGTTTTGTATGCTGACCAGGAATGCTATTAACACATGTAGATGTATTATTATGTTCAGTATGTACACCAAAAACCTGTTCAAATTGTAGTGTATAAGTTGGATTTTTCCTTTTCAATGTGTTCTGTATCTGTGTACGTCATATGTTTTTCAAAATAATCTCCATCTTAAATGTCGTTCATTGTATAACTCTATCTCCTGCCTGTAATTAATATGTTATAATTGCATGGGTCCATACTAGCATTCTGCTAAGGATCCTGATGTTGTTAACATGTTTTTCTTTACTGTATTTTGTTTATTAATAATAAAGTTCAAAGTTCAAAGTGTGGGGGACCCAGTTCCCTCTGGAAAAACATTAGGGGAGGGGTGCACCGCATGTACCAGTCTCGCAATAACTGTGTTTCCGCCCTTAGCTGTCAGGACAATTCTCTCGCCTTTGTTGCAGATTACACAGCAAGGCAGTCAAGAATGACGTGAAAACTGCAGGACACATCCGTGGCGAATCGCAGCAAAATGCGTGTTGTTGTTGGTTCAGGGTGCACTTCTCCACAAAATTCGTCACGCTTGCTAGCAGTGGTCCTGTTCCCAGATATGCCCTCACTAGAAATAGCCATGTCACGGAGGGGTTCGCAGGTGTACTGGATGAGATCCTCTCATTGCCTGCTTCTTTTTCTTGTTTGCTCCTTGACTCCCCCCCTTCCTTCCCTTACAAGCATTTCAGCACAGACAAATCGCAGGTGGTCTTACACTGTTCCAGGAACCCTCGCATTCTTGATCTTTATTCACATTCGGAAACTGGAATAGTGGTCCTCTTGTATCCTGCTGACAAGATTCTACAGTACCAACCACATGGTCAACCACAGTGGGGCGAAGCTTCCGTCCGTCCGTCTGTCTGTCTGTCTGTCCTTACGGACAGATGCGGACAGATGAAGGGGCAACGGAAGCCACGGCTTATGTAAATCGTGAACCACCACGGCTCACGACCAACGAAGAAAACACGGCTCCAGTACGCAAACGGAAAATCACGGCTCACGAATAAAAAATTTCTTGCATATATACACACAGTGTTTGCAACGTCTTTGATGATGTACTGGGCAAGATTCGCGGAAGATTCACGGTTTTTACTGATGAACATCCGGAGCTTCGCCCACTCATCATCATCACTCTGTGGATATGCGTGGATTTTTTATTTATTTATTTATTTATTAGATGCGGAGCATATCTCTTGCTCGCGGGTATGTCACGCATCCGGCGTCCGCACTCACGCTACGCATGCGCGACTCTCCTCTCCCTTCCCTCTCTTAACAGCTGCTGCAATAAATAAAGCGGGTAGAGAGCGCTTCGCTTCGCTTCAGTAGTATCTCCTCCTTCTCCGATGAAAGAAGTTGGTGGTGTTGTGTGATGGAAGGAACAGTTCCGTCAGCGAGTGGGATGACGCAAGTACACATCAGCATCAACCCACACTTTGACAATGGTCACGCGATGCGTGGTAACGAACCAAGTTAACAACCTAATAACACGCAAGGTTCACCGCAAAGGTAACACCGAAAACACTGCAAACCTGTAAACACCGCCGTTAAATGCACCGTTGAAACTCCCAGCGATGCTCCGCATCACGCCATGGTCCCCTTCGGGGAGATGGTGTAATTTTTTGTTACTATACCCGCAGCGCATTACGGCATTACAGTAGGGGGGGGGGGGGGGGGGGTCAATTCTAACATAGCCAACCAAAAGGAGGTAAAAGAATAAATGTGCAGCTGCAAGAAGCCAAATGCACAAAAAAAAGCAAGACACGTTTATAGTACGAAAAGCACACAAGCAAATACACCACAGGGGATCATAAGGACTATTTACAACATGAATTATGCAAAGCGGAAGCAAATACATCAGAGGACATAACGGTGGCAATGTAATGAGGCAGTTCCATTCGCGAATTGTTCTGGGGAAAAACGCCATCTTGAAGTAGTTCGTCCTGCATCTTATTTCCTAGACCATTTAGGCATGGTCCAGACGGGGTGAGACATAATCAGGACTGTTCAAGTAATGATCCCGGTTGATACCAGTGTTATTATGGTATATACTGTGGAGAAATTTTAACCGTAAGTATTGTCTACGCTGCTGCAGTGGCTCCCATCCAAGGTCTTCCTTTGCGCTGGACACGCTAACGTGGCGGGTATAATTGGCATGAACAAGTCTCACAGCCGGATTTGAATTCTATCAATCCTTTGAATGTCCACCTGCTGCCAAGGATCCCAAGCGCAACAGGCGTATTCAAATATTGGTCTAACATTGCCTTTATACAGAGAGCTCTTTTGCGGCAAGTGGCAATTTTCTTGCATTTCTTGACCACATTCAGAGACCTCACCCAGCACTACAGACTCGAAAGACGCCAATTCCCGTCACCGCACGTTAAATTAAACAGGAACGAAGCTGTAACCTTACGGCTTACTGCAAACACACACTTACCCGAGCCCAGCCGTCTTACGCCATTGCTATCTAGCCTTGTACGAGACTGATGCGTGCAAAGCGTGCGGACGGAGAGCAACGCTGCGACACATTCTCTGGGAGTGTGTTGGCATTACTGAAACTGTCACCATTCGTAACGCGCCTGTGACACAGGAAGCCACTAGCTCGCTCCTTCCCGCTGTCGCCCCGGCTGCGGGGGCCGCCGGGGATCTTCACCGGCGACGCCGCCGCTGGGAGGCGGCCCTCAAAAGTTCAGAGCTGGAGGAACAGCTCTAGGCAGTCTGGCAAGCCAAAGATGCCGCCCGAGTTCAAGGACTTAGAGCCGCCACCTGAGGCCAACAGCGGGCGTGTATAAATAAAGTCTACTTCTCTCTTCTCTCTTCTAAGAAAACCTAGAACACTCGAAGCCTTGCGTGTGACATACTCGATATGGCGACGCCAGGATAATTCTGCAGTAAACACCAAGATACTTATGCTCGTACACTTTTGTCAGTTCATGCTCGTTAAACACGGACGGGATCTGCCGCGGTGGTTCTGGTGCTAGGCTGCCGCCCGAAAACCGCGGATTCGATCCGGGCCGCGGCTGTCGCATTTTCGATGGCGGAGAAAGTGCCAGAGGCCCGTGTATTGTGCATTGTCAGCGCACGTTAGAGAACCCCAGGTGGTCGAAATTTCCGGAGCCCTCCACTACGGCTCTTCTCTCTCTCTCTCTCCTTCATTCCCTTTCCCCTATATCATGGACGTTTGGCCGTGCTGCCGACATGGGTTGCAGAAATTACCCCCGTTTCTTTAACCGAACCAGAATAAACCACGGTAGGGGTGTTTCTTGTCGACTTCGACGCAGGCTTCCCGAGCGGGCTGACGTTATCGCATGTGTCCTCCGAGTCACGGAGATGGGCTGGGCTGCGTAGTTTGATCTCTGATTCAGCCACGTTTGTCGCCCCCGCTCGCGTGCTTTTTCCCGTGGGTAGAACGTAGGTTGCGTGAGGGGTTGTTATCAATTTAGACTTTATACGGGACAAGACGGTGACGGCAACGGTGATAATTGCTATCACTATAATGATGTATTTGTATCTCCGTAGCGGAACACTTTTAGGATGTATCGATTCATTCATTCATTCATTCATTCATTCATTCATTCATTCATTCATTCATTCTTTACTTACAATTTTTTTACAAATACAAAAGCATTGCTTTACCCATGGCCATTGGCTAGCCCCGGGTCCAGAGTCAAGGTATAAAACGCAGTACTCGAGGAATCGAAACAGCAAAGATAATACATAAAAGTAATATTAACGTACTTTACTCATACACGAAAGTATGTATACAAACTCAGCGTTCTTTTGTCCTTCACGCACGCGAGCAAACAAAACAGACATACTACATAATAACGAAATTGACATGTACAATCTAGGCAGGAATGTAATTAAAAAGAAGTGTGCTTTTATCTACGGTATCTTTCAGAAAAGTACTTTCTTACTGTAGACCTAGATTTACGGGCTTCTTTTATATGAATTGGCACAGAGTTCCAAATTAATGTCATTAAATTCCACGAGCCTTTCCCCGTACAGATTATGACATGGAGGAAGATTAGAACAATGGTTAGTTGTAGCTATTGTGTTTCGTAACGAGATTTCCAACAAGGTAATTGAAAGTGTATCATTTGTTTCCATATTACTATGAATGACCTCAGCAATTCTCAATTCATACAACGCATGTACCGGACACACATGCAATGAGCTATACAAGTATGTATTGGATCGTGTACACCCAGAAGAAGTGATAATTCTTAATACGCGTTTTTGCAAACGGAATACAGGATCAAGATAAGTTATAAAGGTGTTTCCCCATGAATCAATACAATAATAGAAGTGACTCTGAATGAAGGAAAAATACGGAATGCGTAGGACAGGATATGCGTAACATTCACGAGCCTTAAAAAGAATATAACGTCCGTAGGCAAGCTTGGAACAAATGTGTTTAATATGAGTTTTCCAGTGCATGTCTGAATCTCATAAAATGACTAAATATTTGTAGGAGACAACTTGTTGAAGTTTTATACCTCGTAATGATATGTCCAGTATTTCTGTATTGAGATTTTTCTCCCTGGAGTGAAAAAACTATATTTAGCGTTACTAAGATTGCCAGTACATTGGATGTGGACCACTTAAAAACATGACCTGACTCTGCATTGATCTTATTCTGTATATCAAGCAGACAGTCTCCAGTAAATAAAAGAGCAGTGTCGTCAGCATACATCAGAGCCTCCGAATGTTTAAGCGTTTCAGGGAAATCATTAATGTAGAGCGAGAAATGCATGGGTACAAGAACGGAACCTTGCGGCACACCAGTTAGCACGCTTCGTGAAGTAGAGGTATAACTTTTAAATATTACTTGTTGCTTGCGGTTACTAAGGTAGCTCCGAAGCAAGCTCTGGGTTTTGCTCCTGAACCATAGAATGTTAATCTTGTTCAGTAATATTTGACGGTCAACTGTATCGAAGGCCTTTCTTATGTCGAGTCGATGAAAAAATCGCAAAATACGATTTAGAGCAGGGAATGTCGGAGGAGCCAATGTTTCGACAAGAGGACTTGTCTTCGTCAGGGCGGCGACTGCCTTATCCAGGTTTCCTTTATGTACGCCTTCGCAAACTCTCCTCCGTCCTCAGAAAGAGAGGAAAAAAAAGCAGCACGTGCGAACAATAACAAAAAAGGGGGTAGGGTGTAGGGGAAGTTGGGTGACAGGTGTTAGCGTGACTAATATAAATGGCAAGAGCGAAAGCTTCCACAGAATCTGCTCCTTGTGCATATCTTAGAAATGCATTGTGCGTACAGTGCTAGAAAGCAGCATGAAAAAAGGAACACATGCTCGGAACAGGAGGTGCGCCCTGCCCCCGGTCCAACTCTACTTCGGGATAGACAACGACCGCAATTTTATTCTGCTGGAGAGCCGTGTTCAGTAGATTCTCATGATACCGTTGAGGGGACAGGGATATCTTTTTTAGCCTTTAATGAGACCGAGGTGTTTTCAAGGGGAAAAGAAAACTTTTTTTTCCTTTTAAGCCAAGCAAAAAGGGGCGCTGCCATTCCGTGACATAGGAAGGGCCCGAAGCACACCCCCGCGCACTGAATGGTACCCAGATCCGCAAGAACTGTCGGCCTCTGCGACGCTGCTGTCCTGTTGACATAATTCTTTTCGAATGACCAGCCATCTTTTTTTTACCCCCGTACAGCTACCACCTTGAAACATCGTCTTCGTAACGCCTTCGAGCGCCATGAGTTCAGTTCTCAAAGCGGCGGCACCTCCAAAAGCACTCCCAGCACGGCGGCTCCGATATGGCTCGAAGGGGGCTGTCCGCTTTGTCGCGCTCCAAACGTGTCAGGGTGCATTCACAGTTAATTTCCAAACGCGCAGCGGTCTTTTGTGGCCCCGGGATGGCACACCGATGTCGCCGATTTCTCCTGTTCACGCTTGTAGAAACGGGCTACGCAGATCTTTCCCGCCTTATGGGGAGACCCGCCGGATTGATGATGATAAATAAACGTTGTGAGCAGACGAGAGGTGGCAGTCCCCCGGCGCCTGGTCGCCTCAGTCCAGGAAGCCACACGCTCTATATTATAGTAGCCAGGCTAGGGTGGCTAGAATGGGGAGGTGTGAGCAACGGCGGCGCAAACGTGACCCCAAAGCGCACCGATGCCGCAAGGGGCGCTGTAGGCATGAGCGCGGGGAACGGAGCAGACGACGCACTGCGACGCGCTCCTCGCACACTAAAAGCTACTTCCAGTTTAGAACCGTAAATGTGTGTGTGTGTGTGTGTTCTTTTTTTCGTTAGCGAGTGTACCAACGTAGTCTGACCGCACAGTTTTGTTCTTCGGTGATGTCCATTAAAGCACTTGCACTCAACAGAATCAGTGGTGCACATACTAGGGAAAACTGCATATATGCCATTTATTTGATGAAGCCTCTCAGTAAGACTTTTCACAGCGTAGCACTTCTCAAAGCAGCTTAAGTGTAGCTTTCTTGGGAAAACATTCAGCTGAAAAATGTTGTACACGTGTGTCATTTGTTAAAGTCGGTCCACTTAATGATGCTCTCGTCTTTGATCATGTCCCCATAGTGTTCTCGTAGTTATTTACTAAAAGGAGGCTTTTTTTTGGGTGCCGGTTCCAATGTTAAATTTTATCGTAAATCTACCACTCACTCTTCCCAGAGCGGTAAATATACTCCTGGCGGTGTTTTCTATATTTGGACGTTTATATTTATAATATTCACTTTTCTACTTTTTATGCGGTACCTGTTATACCTTTTGCGGCTCAGGAACGGCATTTACTTGTCCTGTATAAGAGTACGCCATGTTGCCTTCTAATTAAGTACTGATTTTATATCGTGCGGAAAAGGCGCATGCCTCAAATGCCACATTAGCCACTTCAGCAGTTCTTGACAGTGGGCACACAGCCGTACCTTTTGTAACGACGAGGCATGTCATTTCGTACTGATACAAGCAGTTTACTATGACTGCAAACAGTGAAACAATAAATATGGTTTTGACGTCGTTCATTCACAAATGGGGAAAAAAAGGAAAACTGTCGGGAACGTCGGTCTATAATACGCAAGGTTTCAGTGTTTGCTCGGTCGACAACGCCCGAGATGGCCACATATAAAACGAACTTCGAGACCTTTGCGCGCATATTTTCTACAAATAATATATCTCGCTCTCAATGTCCTTATCTTTTAATACCTATTGCCCTCTCGCTCCATCTTCTGTCAGCTATGACATCAGTTACTGTGGTCTCCAGTATATATTTCCTCGAATGAGCAACCGCTGCAACAAATTGCAAAGTTCTCCTGCAACACCTTGTCAGCCTTTGGGACTGCCCGAGCACATTTGGAAAACGCTTGATTGATTGATTGATTGATTGATTTCTGGCGTTTTACGTCCCGAAACCACGCTAATATAATTATGAGAGACGTCGAAGTAGAGGGCCATTTCAAGCACCTGGGGTGTTTTAACCTGCACTGACATCGCATAGTACACGGGCCTCAACATTCCACCTCCATCAAAATGCAGCCGCCGCAGCCGGGATTCGATCCCGCGGCCCTCGAATCAAACGCTTCTTTGCAGGCAGGGGCACGGAAGAGAGAAGCTTTTTCCGGTGTTTTTCTGTGTCGCAACCAGGCAAGGAGCACCAACGTTCAGTTTTCTTTTTCGCTCTGGACTACATCTCGCCGTCAAACAGTCCAAAACTGGCGACGAGACCGACCAGTTCACATCGGCGGTAGCGTAGGCGAGGCCGCTGCTACCGGCGCAGCCGCAGCTACCTCGCAGACTTTACCCCGCTGGAACCGGCAGCGCCACATTCCCCCTGGTGGCATCGGTGCGAGGAGGGGTCACGCGCGGCCGTAGGCAAGCGCCGCCGGTACTCACACCTCCCCATTCTAGCCACCCTGGCATTTTCGCCTCCATCGAAAATGTGACCGCCGCGGCCGGGATCGAAATACGCGGGTTCGATCCCGGCCGCGGCGGTCACATTTTCGATGGAGGCGAAAATGCCAGAGGCCCGTGTGCTGTGCGATGTCAGTGCACGTGAAAGAACCCCAGGTGGTCTAAATTCCCGGAGCCCTCCACTACGGCCTTCCTCTCTATCTCTTTCACTCCCTTTCCCCCACCCCCACGGACGCTTAGCCGTGCTCCCTACATGGGCTGCAGAAATTAGCGTCCTTTCCTTACCGAACCACAATCATCACCCTAGCCAGGCTGGCCCGGCGGCAAAAAAACTGCCTTCTCCAGCTTTCCTTTATGTACGCCTTCGCAGCTCTCCTCCGTCCTCAGAAAGGGAGAAAAAAGCAGCACGTGCGAACAATAACAAAAAAGGGGGTAGGGTGTAGGGGAAGTTGGGTGACAGGTGTTAGCGTGACTAATATAAATGGCAAGAGCGAAAGCTTCCAAAGAATCCGCTCCTTGTACATATCTTAGAAATGCATTGTGTGTACAGTGCTAGAAAGCAGCATGAAAAAAAGAAACACACGCTCGGAACAGGGGGTGCGCCCTGCCCCCGGTCGAACTCTACTTCGGGATAGACAACGACCGCAATTTTATTCTGCTGGAGAGCTGTGTTCATTAGATTCTCATGATACCGTTGAGGGGACAGGGATATCTTTTTTAGCCTTTAATTAATGAGACCGACATGTTTTCAAGGGGAAAAGAAAACTTTTTTTTTCCTTTTAAGCCAAGCAAAAAGGGGCGCTGCCATTCCGTGACATAGGAAGGGCCCGAATCACACCCCCGCGCACTGAATGGTACCCAGATCCGCAAGAACTGTCGGCCTCTGCGACGCTGCTGTCCTGCTGACATAATTCTTTTCGAATGACCAGCCATCTTTTCTTGACCCCCGTACAGCTACCACCTTGACACATCGTCTTCGTAACGCCTTCGAGCGCCATGAGTTAAATTCTCAAAGCGGCGGCACCTCCAAAAGCACTCCCAGCACGGCGGCTCCGATATGGCTGGAAGGGGGCTGTCCGCTTTGTCGCGCTCCAAACGTGTCAGGGTGCATTCACAATTAATTTCCAAACGCGCTGCGGTCTTTTGTGGCCCCGGGCTGGCACACCGCTGTCGCCGATTTCTCCTGTTCACGCTTGTAGAAACGGGCTACGCAGATCTTTCCCGCCTTATGGCGAGACCCGCCGGATTGATGATGATAAATAAACGTTGTGAGCAGACGAGAGGCGGCAGTCCCCCGGCGCCTGGTCGCCTCAGTCCAGGAAGCCACACACTCTATATTATAGTAGCCAGGCTAGCCCCGGCGGCAAAAAAAACAAACAAATACGTCGCCAAATTGTCTGACGAGGTGTTGTTTACTAAGACCTCCTTGACTGTTCAGTGCTGTACTCAGCCGCATGGCCCTGCGCTGACGAACCTCGGGAGGCGGCTTTCAACGCGCTGTTTAGGAACGGACGAAAGGAATTTCTTCTAGCACGAATTTCCGAAGCACCCAAGTCGCCCCTACAGTCATTTTGCAGGGCATTGATCCTCTTCGCAGCCGTTGGTCATCCGCCAGCCAGCAGCTGACTGCACACGCGGCCTCCGGTGCGCTCTTTAACATGACAGCAGCTCGATTACCTGTCGGCATATGGCAATGCTGCGCGACTTTCCGGCCATGTATGCGTCATTTATTCGTTACAATACAAACTCATGCAGCGCTAGAAAGACCTTTCTCGATCACGAATCCTGTGATTAGGTGGAACCGATGCTGTCTAGAAGGTAGCCTATTGAAGGAGTGCGACAAACTTCTCATGAAAACATATCTGTGTAAGTTTCATAAAAACTTTCATAATTCATCACTGCTCATTAGTGATTCCAGCCATACGCTGGACTGGCAAGTTTTATTGCCCTACATCAGTGTTCACAATATTATGCTGCATTTTATAAATGCCGTTACGAAGAATCAGCATCCCCGAAATACAGCATTCCGTTATCTGTATTCTTGTATCTGTATTCTTGTATCTCTATTTAGCGATACTTTTTCCGCCTTTTTGCTCAAATAACGGTGAAATATCCCGTTACATCCAGTGTATCCTAGTACTTGTATTTTAGGCTTCCAACACATGTATTTCGTTATCTGTGTTCTGCAATACATTTCTGAGTATCTCTACCCAGCTCTGGCCGCTGGCAATAGCTGGCAACGTAGGGCCTGCGTTGTCGCGCTACAGCCAATGTGGGGTATTCACTCCCAATATTGCACCTGCTTAGCCGCAGATCAGCCGATATGAGCCCTGCCCCCGTCCTTCATCGGCAACACGGAAGTGTGTAGGCGACCTTAGAGCCGACATCGGCTGAGCCCATGGCTTTCAGTGACAAATACGGAGCCATTTTTCCCGCTGCTCAGACATTATGGGCTAAGCCACCGACTTTTATTGGCAATATTTATCCATGTATGCCACCTACGGTCGACATCGGCTGAGCCGATGGCCTTCACCGGCAAACATGGTGCCGATATTGCCGTTCTTCTTACGATGTGGGCTGGATGTAGCGTAGCACCTGGGATTCAATTGTATACACTACGCCGATAACTCTTCACGTCGTTGAGAATGGCGGAAGTTAACGGCGAAGCGAATAAACTTGACGTGCCTCCAGATCGCGTTAATAACCTGACCGTCTGAAAAAAAAAAAAAAAAAAGACAAATTTTACTGCAAGTAACTCTGGCGCTGTTGCCCACAGGAGCTTTAATTATCAGAGCTGGGAGAGCACGGTTTTTATTAAGTCACTGAAATGCCACAGAAGCACGAAAACCATGTTGTTGCCACGTTGCAACATACAACAAAACATACCGAGTGGAAGCAAGGAGCACAGGAAGAACGGCGCGAGGTTTATCCTTTTTACGAGGTTTACACCCAATCCAGAGCGAAAGGTTTACTCATCTCACTTCTGCCGTTTCAACCTAAGGCCAGTGCTACCGAGCAGCCTGGAATGCCACCACATTGTCATGTAAGCGCTGTGTATTGGTTACACTTTTGCTTTGGACCACTGCAAACCCGTCTCACAGCGCCCCAGTGCATATTTAAGGACATGCTGTGAATAAGCATGCATTCTCTGGATTTGCTCGGCGTCTGTGTCCACGTCCTTTCCTTCCAGCCACCTTTCGGCGTTCTCCCCTTGTGTCTGAGGCTACGCCAGACACGACAGTGGGCGTGCTTACGATCTCTTTCCTTGATTATAACCCATTCTGCTCCTTTAATAGCAGAATAGATTATGCAAGAGTTGCTGCTATTGCTCGCCAGTGCATCCTTCCCTTGTGTGCAGGTTGGACTAGTGCAAGCTGAGCCAGTCGAAAGGCTACCACCAGATAGTATTACCAGAGTCCTTCAATGCTTTTCTGGTCACGAAACTGCCGCCTCAGCTTCATATGGAGCCAGAACTCACCGCCAGGGACGCAGCTGTGCACGTGAGGGCATGCTGCCGCCCCCTACCGCTGCGGTAGTGTGTTGGTCTGGCTCGATTTCCAAGCTTTCTAAACTTCCGCAACAATCGTTTCACTTTCCCTCATTTATTTCGAACATTCAGCGTGCGTCGGTAACTCCGTGAACGTGCCGTGTGCCTTGAGATGAGCGCCCGGGAGAAAAGAAAATAAAAGCTCTGGACACGCAGCTCGCGGCGGTCGAAGTCGAAAATGACACAAGAATTCGGGGTTTGCCGTACCAGAAACATGATGTGATTTTGAGACACGTTGTAGTGGGCGACTCTTGATTCATTTTTGATACCTGGGGTCCTTTTTATACGGATGTGAATCAAAGTACACGTCTGTTTTCTTCTCTTGCGTTTCGCCTCGTCGAAATGCAGCCGTCGTGGCCGGGGGAGCGCCGCTCGTTCGTCTCAACACTGCAACAGGTACAGCTTTTCAAAATTTGCCTGACATGGACACTGTACGTTTGCAATAATGCGCCTGCTGTGCACTTGCAAACGGAGGCGAACATACGAGTTGTTACACGTACATTCGCCCGCAAGTGAGCGAAATCGCTCGACTGCGCCAAGTTGCGCATAAGGCCAGATGGTTCGCACAGCACGGATGCTCAATTTCTGTTAAACTGTGAACAGCACCAGACTCCTGGTGGTATTTTATTCGACCGAAAACCCAAACAATTAAACCATTACTGCAAGAGCTGTTTCCATAGAATGCCTTCTTTTCATGACGAAAAAAAAAGGAAACAGCGGGTCCGTGCGCTTCAAATTTCTCGACAGAACAATTACATTCCAGTACGAGCCTTAGGTACAATATATGTAATACGAACCTCATAGCAGCCTTCGGTGCGGTGTTTTGCTCCGCCACGGTGGTCTAGCGGTTATGACACTCGGCTGCAGATCCGAAGGTCGCGGGATCGAATCCCGGCCGCGGAGGCTGCATTTTGACTGAGGCGAAATTTTGAGGCCCGTGTACTTGGAGTTAGGTGCACGTTAAAGAACCTTAGGTGGTCAAAATTACCCCGGAGCCCTCCACTACGGGGCGTCTCTGATAATCACAGCTGGTTTTGGGACGTCAGTCAATCGGTGCGGCGTTTAGTTTGAGTGTGAAAAGTAAAGTCCAACACAGTTGACAGTGTACTGTAATTAGGCCGCTGTTTTATAAGCAATCTCATATGGAAGAGACAGTAAACCAGTAACTTACGCCGCTCGTGCTTTCGACAAAAACACGACAACAGAGGTTATTTTGGTTCTTTTAATGCGCAACTATTTACGAGGGGCTAAGATATTCCAATCATCGATGCTGATATTGTCATCAATGTCAGAAAGAAGTGACAATGTCCGAGGCGTCGAAATGGTTTGCACACACACGTGTATATTTCGACTCAATGTTGAAGTCGCCACTTTCCCGCCGCGGTATGGCCGTTTCCATTTCTCTCGCTGCTCTTTGTCCGATGGTAAAGAAAACAACGACACCTTTTCGGTCGTTCCTTTGTTGCCGGAACGGCATCCCCGATACGCGACACGTGTTGGGCATCGTCGTCTTACAACATTTTAGCTAACTCGAACACATACACACACCTTATCCACCAGGTTGTCTCGCACTGCGCAAGCGTTTCAGTACGCGAGCAGCCCGAACGATACCCTCTGTGGCGCAGTGGCGCCGCTTCGCGGCAGCTTTGAGCAGCGTATGAAGCTCTCCCATAGAGTGATGGCGGAGTTTCATGACCAGAAGGCATTGAAGGACTCTGGCATTACAAACCGAAGCTATGTACGTGTCGAGCGTAGTTGGGATAAAGAACAGGACGGCCGCGGTATCTCCACAAGCACGTATAGCTTCACTGTATCACCAGCCGACGTATTTTCGGTGAAGCAGAAATGAAGTACGACTGAAAGAAAAGCTTGACAGATGTCACAACAAAATATAGCTTACGCTGTCATTGCGATGCGTCCTCTGCGAACGTCTGGGAGTTTTTTTTTTTTAATTCTGCAGTCGCAGGCGGACACTGCCGCAGCTCAAGAAGCCGCCGCAGTAGCCGCCTCGCCCGAGGCGCTTTGGCACCGACATTAGCGAGGACTGGACTCTGCCAACCCGTCGTTCAAGATCGAGGTCCAGAAACAGTGAGGAAGGTCCCGTTCTAGATTTCGGGCTTGAAGAGCGGGGAGGAAACAGCCCCGCGGTATAGTCAACGAAAGCAAAAAGCTCGCCACACCAACCAGCAGCTGTGACGACAAAAACAGCTTCAGCTACAATGACGGCGTACGTGCAGCCACGTCTGAGCGAGCGTCGCCATAACACGTACCAAGGGCTTCTCGGGGTTCATGCTCCCTCGCGTTAGGGTTAACGCGGTCGCCTGCGATTCGGATCATCGAAGGTTGGTTGTTTGGTTGGTCCTTGGATACCTTGGCGCAACCCACTCTGGGGGATTGGCCATGAACCGAAAAAGAGACTTGTGCGGGACAGGACTACTAATAAAAAATACAGAAAATTGTAATATAAGTTTGATAATCAAATTTAGGTTAGAAGAATAGTTTCCTGCGAGGACTGAATGTACATAATTGTAAAAAAGAGAAGCGAACGCTACGAAGATTGGTGCTCACGTACTGTGATCATGATTAAAAAGATATAAAAGAAAAGCTGAGCTGATCAACATTGAATTGTTTTTGTCTCACGAAGAAAATCGCATACGGCCTTGCAAACGTTCCTGTGACTAAATCCCAGAACGGTGGCACCAAGAGAGAGCACTACCGGAAGAGACAAATTTAAACCCATATTTCTCAAGGGAATTTCCAGAAACCCTTTACGTGGGATACTGAATCTTCGACGTGATATGAAGAAGTGCTCCAGAGACTCATCCTCATCACAATGCAGACACAACGGTGATGGAGCCAGACCACACCTATAGAGGTAAAGGTTCAGTGCATTGACCCGGCATCGTAATGTAGTGATTGAGATTTCTGGTCTTCTAGTTTCGCGCCATCTATTCTTCCACGGATAGCGAAGTGCCGGAAGTCAGTTGTGGCTAGTGCAGGTTTGTTAGTCGAAGGGTCGCGGAAAGACTTCTTTCTTCCCGGACAATCGAAAGTTGGCCACAAATAGAACATTTAACCGCGGGAAACAATTTTTTGAAAGTCGAGACGCGCGTCGTTTGTGGTTGTGCAAGGGAGAGTGCTGCGGTCCAAATCCTGTCAAAAAAAAAAAACACGGTTGCTGTTTGGCTGCTCGGCACAATTAATCCTGGGGTCTTTACCGTACCACCGTATGCGGAATACTATTACGTTTTGGTCCTCCCTGATTTCTGTCAATTGTGCCCGTCAAAGCGGGGCTGATCAATTAGGAATTCGGGATCGGTCAGAGGTTCGTCGATTGCGTTTTCACAAGCACAACTGACCAATTATAGAGCACCAAACCGAATAGTATTCTGTATTCCGTGGTATACTATAGCGCCCCTGACACACAGCGCGAATAAGGACTGCGTGTCAAGATGAAAAAAAAAATTACAGCATATCCACCGAGTGAATGATGATAAGTGGGCGAAGCTCGGGATGTTTATCGTAGGTCGTGCCGAGTTCCGGATTAATTTAGTTAACGCGCATGCTACGAATCCTCACGGTTCAACTATGCACAATGCACAAGTGAAATCTCCCACCGGCACTTCATTGCAAGTCAAGATCCAGTGCCTATATATATAATATATATATATATATATATATATATATATATATAATATATATATATATATATATATATATATATATATATATATATATATATATATACATATATATATATATATATTGTGAGCGCAACGAACGGTCGCCTTTTCTTCATCTGTACATATCATCATTACTTGTACATCTTCCTCATCTGTACATATCATCATCAGCTTCCCGGTTCGTTTTTGCCCGCTGTAGCTCGCGCTCGGCTGGAATAAAAGCGGTACCTCACAATATATATATATATATATATATATATATATATATATATATATATATATATATATATATATGGGTTGCCGGTGAACGCTTCTCCAACGCGAGGAGACGCTGCCTGCGCCAACGTTGTCTCTCGCGTTTGCAGGGGCAGTGTCGAGTTTGCCGGGGAGCGCGTGGCTCCCGGCGCTCGCGGCGAGGGCGCAAGCCGTCTCGTTTTGCTTTTAGAAAACATCTGGCGTCTTTCGTTGGTTTATTTCATCAATCAACGGCGTTTTGAACAAAATTTTTATTGCTTAATCACGCACAGGAGAAATCTCACCAGGCACTACCTTGGAGGTAAAGAATGGCTGCTAATGGGAATGAGAGACAGAAGAAGTCGGCTTTTAGCTAACACTTACACTTCTATTTCTACTAACGTTTCCTACTGGGACATGCCAATGGCTGCTAACTGGGAATGAGAGACAGAAGAATTCGGCTTTTAGTTAACGCGCACGCTGCGAATTTTTTATTGTTCAACAACGCACAGGAGAAATCTCCCACCGGAACCACCTTGGAGGTCAAGATCTGGTACTAGCGTTAAGACTGGTTACACACTACTACGACGGGGGCGAACGGGTGCCGCTATAAGGAGCTTCGCCCCTAAAAGAGGGGCACAGGACGAGCTTTCTGTTCTCGCCTACGTGCGTATAGCTATAGTTCAGTGCCTGCTGCAAGAATAGGACGTTATATGATCGTCTTTGACAGCGGCAGCAGTATTTTAACAGCGAAGCGCGGTTCATATTCTTGGTTTTGCCAGCTTGATTGACCTATCGCTACAGGGATAAGTCGGCCCAATCTTTCTCCGCACCCACTGCTCACATTTTCCCACTCAGCCTACTACTATAGCCTGTTCCAGTAGTTCCGTGCAGCAGAGCCAAGGCCACGAGGCCATCCGAGGCGAGACGAAATGTCATTGTTCGGACACGCACCTGCGAGCCACTCCTGCCAATAGGGGGCCTCATTCCGCCCTCCTTCTTCCCTTCCCAAGGCTTCTCCTGTCAGTGCACGGTTCGCGACTGGTAGGTGTCATGGTGCGGAGGGATACGTTTAACACAGGTTTGCCCTTCTGAATGGCCGAAAGGGCCTGTAGCTTCCTCAGTACTGCACGGAACTCCCGAGACAGACTATACATGATAGTGACTATGCTAAGAAAGTATCGATGAAAGAAAGAGAGAGGAAGAAAAAGAGATGGAAATAAATAAATAAATAAATAAATAAATAAATAAATAAATAAATAAATAAGTGCATGAGTGCGTGGTGAAGCAGCCCGTACGGTTAGCACATAATGATAGACAGAACTATGACTAACACCACTGACACACTCTGACATCATTGACGTGACACCCCTGCCAGGTAGGCTGTGACGATGGCGAAGGCTTGGAGCTGGCTTGAATTTTTTGTGCCCAGCCAGGGTGGTCTAGTGGTTATGGCACTCGGCTGCTGATCTGAAGGTCGCGGGATCGAGTCCCGGCCGCGGCGGCTGTGTTTAGATGGAGACGAAATGTTGAGGCCCTTGTGTAGTGCGCGATGTCTGGTGCACGTTAAAGAACCCCAGGTGGTCGAAATTTCCGTAGACCTCCACTGCGGCGTCTCTCATAACAAGAGCTGGTTTTGGGACGCAAAACCCCAGAAATCAAATTAATTGATTTTTTTTTCTCTGTCGAGAAGCTTCACATCATATGCGTGGCCAATAATTTCCTAAGAACATGCAACAGCACACATGATTCGTGCTTGCATGTTGTGGTGGGCTGGTTGGTAAAGCCTAACTTTTCAAGTATTAACACACACCAAACACCGACGAAGAAAGAAACGAGACGGTACACAGCGCTACCAATTCGGTGTTTTATTGAACTCGGTGAACGATCGCCTGCGTGAGCACCGCAACAACGTTCAGAATTTAACTGTGTCGGGGCACCTTGCTGCGGGTGCAATCCTTTATTAAAGCATGCGCGGTCGCAGGCCAGAAATCGTGATCAGATCACGAGGGAGATAATTGAAGCAGTGGAAATTCAAGATAGAGATGCTGTCAGTCGTGCATTAATATGTTTATCAAAAAAATAAATGCTGTTTTTGTCGCCGTCTGCTTGTTTGTCGGGTCGCTTGGTCATATGTGTCCTCCCTATCCAGCAATTTTCCTTGGCGCGATGTGCATATGTAAATATATATGTGAGCATGCGAAATAAATAACTGAGTAGCTAGTAGCTTGATTGATTGATTTGTGGGGTTTAACGTCCCAAAACCAGCTCTGATTATGAGAGACGCCGTAGTGCAGGTCTCCGGAAATTTCGACCACCCGGGGTTCTTTAACGTGCACTGACATCGCACAGCACACGGGCCCCAACATTTAGCCTCCATCGAAATGCAGCCGCCGCGGCCGGAATTCGATCCCGCGACCTTCGGATCAGCAGCCGAGTGCCGTAATCTCTAGACCACCGTGGCGGGGCTGAGTAGCTAGTAGCGCAGTGAGTGGCCCGTCTCGCTCTTTTCTTCGTCCGTGTTTGGTGTGCGCTAATACTAGAAAACATTTAGGAGGTTGTGGAAGATGCTGCTGCTGCTGCTGCTGCTGCTGCTGCTGATGATGATGATTCTTCACATTTGGCATACCCACTTGGGGGATTAGTCAAGACTCAGCCGGATATGACTTTACAAAGTTATACTACCTCAAAGGTTTACTGGTTCTTCGATGCAAATTTGAATATTTGGAACCTAATTTTTTTGATACGGAATAATTGAATAAAAAAACGACAATCAACCAATGTTAGAGAGGATAATGGAATAAGTAATTAGAATCTATTAACAGAACAATCAAATAGATTCGAATCCATAATGAACTTCTGTACAGCAAGCCATATATTCCTGTTCGTGTGTCCCAGCACAGAAGACCCGAATGAAAGAAGTACAGTGCTTGATAATGGAATGCCCAGATTTCGCAATGCAATTTCGGTAGTGCTTTTCTTAAGGGAGCTAAAGATTCTGCATTCCAGCAAAAAGTGTTCGATTGTCTCTAGCTCGCTGCAAAAAGCGCACAAAGGAGAGACCGCTAGACCAGCTCGGTGCATGTAGAAATTCAACGTCGGGATTCTATATCGCAACCTCGTCAATATTGTTTCGATTTTCCTTGTTTGGCAAAATGACCTGCTCCAAGGGTATTGTAAGTGCTGTAAATAAGGTAACGATGCAAGAGAGGGTGTCGACGTCAATAAGGCATATTTTCTGAATCTCACCGCTGTGACAAACGCCGTATTTGGAAGGAGAGAAAGAACGGGACCTGTAACGGAAGCCTTAGCCAAAGTGTCTGCCAATTGGTTCATTACCAATCCTCTGTGACCAGGCACCCAAACTAACCGTAGTTTTTGTAAATGATTTGGAACCAAAGTGTGCAAAGTTCTCAGAATGTGCGATTCACCTGGAGTAGTTAAGTACACAGTGCTAACGAGTCTGTAACTATTACCACTGTAGTCATGGAGGAGTGAAGCTTACGCAAAGCCAATGCAGTCGCCAAGAATCCTGCCACAAATACTGGTGTGTCTAGTTCGGATGAAAAAATTCCTACTCCTGCGTTTTCCTCACTCTGCGAAGCATCCGTTGCTATGATATTTTTAGTGCCTATTTGACTCAAGTGATCCTGTAGAAGTCCACTGAGGACACGCCGCGGAAGTTACTTGGCATTACTGGGGAATATGTTGTCAAATGAAACTTCCAGTGAATTAGAACTGTTATCACTTATGGCTATGTCTGTGAACAGTATACCTTTAGCGGTTCTAGCGGTTTTTATGTGACAACCACCTGCGGTACGTAACACCGGGACCTAGAAACAGGAAAAAATAAAACTGGTTGTCTAATAAATATATATTGGTCTCGTCTTAGTGTAGATTCATACATCCTTAAGAAAGCTTGGACCGTTAAAATTTTAAATCTGGTTTGAAGAAAAGAAATTCGCGATTCCTTATATAAGACAGCATCAGCTACAAATTTCGGTAAGGCGCAAGCAGAGCGCCTCTCGTTCCAGCAGCACTGACGGACGTAGCTTCCAAACCGGAGCACCGGAAAATAAGGCGCATCCAAACTCCAGTATGGGGCGGACATATGTACAGTAAATCATTATTACAGAGTCTCTGCGCATTCCCCACCGACAGTTACTGACCCTTTTCAGAATTCCCATGGCTCGTGATGCTGTTGTTGCTGTGTGTTCAATATGAAGACGCCAATTCAGCTTTCCATCATAAGTAATTCCAAGACCTTTAACTTTCTCGACTTGGGGAATGTCTGTATTGTGGAAGATGCTCCACGCGTGTGACATGAGTTTTTCTTTTCTTTTTTCTTCATGGCTCTTACAATATGAAACCTGAAGTATAGCAACACGCACGCACTAATTACATTGTGGTGTAATTAGTTCATTTCTACTATATGATAAGATACAGCAACTTATTATCTAGAAAAGTGCAAGATTTACAGCAGCAGGAAAAACTGTCATGCGCCTCGTTACCTCCTGTAGACGTGCACAATGGAACTCAGTTCTAGCACATGACACCAATAAATTTGTCCCGAGTTGGAAGCGGATGCAGGTGGCCGCAAAAAGCCTTAACCGTTTTGACACATTGCACGAGGTTATGGAAACAGGAACGACTGAAGGCAAGTCACTGCTGCCACGAGCCTAGCGAGCAGCGCAAAATGGACACGCTCCTCATTATCTTTCTTATTTCAAAAATGCCGAGTCTCTCTGCGCAACAACGTTCTTTTATCGCGAAAAACGACACAAGGACAATCCGCCCCCGTTTGTGCGGGACTGCTGTGGTCAAAGAGTAGAACAGTGACTTTGTCGGGCTTCTCTGCGATGACCTACGAGGTTAATGTTCGAAAATGCTTATTCTTGGTGCATTCCTGATAAGAGGGAGCTAGTGCAATGGCCGAACCTGTTTTATTTCTCTTATTCAAAGATGTTTCACAGACCTCTGATGAGGCATTCAGGTACGGGGGACAATACAAGCCTTGTGAGCATAATGAAATGCGAAACAGTATTAAGTAGGCATAATTACCATAAGCATTATTGGACGCGAGGACCACCACCGAAAATAGCGGCGGCGCTGCGCTCGTTTTGACGTCATAGGTCGGATGCCCTTTCCCACCTTGCTGACCTGACCATTCGGCTGCCTTTAGAAAGCGAAGTTCTAGACAAATCGCTCTGTTTAAGTGCATTTTTGTGCTAATTATCGGTGTGTGACTTTCAAATTTAGGAATGTGAAATTCGTCGTTGGCGCGTTGGGCATAACTAGGCCACTTCACGACTTGCAAATAACTTCAGCGTGATGATGTATTTCGGTGTCGGACGTACATGAAATCGAACAGGCTCTAAGTGACATAAGCTGCCCTACTTCGCTATAGTAACCTGATGGGACAGACAAATTGCCATGTACTATAGCGTCAAAAATCACTTGCGAAAGACAAAATCTCAAGAAATACTCGCCCGAATTTGTGTTTTCCTGTATTCAGTACACGTGAACACATCTGTAGATATCTCAGGTACACAAATGTATCGTACGTAAGCATTCTGGGCGTTTTACGCCCCATAACCACGATATGATTATGACATACGCCATGGTGGAAGGCTCAGGAAATTTCGACCGCCTGGGATTACTTAACGTGCGCTGACATCGCACAGTACACGGGCCTCAACATTTTGCCTATATCGAAATGCAGCCGCCTGGGCCGGTATTAGATCCCGCGACCTTCGGATCAGCAGCAGAGTGCACTCGACATGCCATAGCCACTACGCCACCCTGACAGGGATCATTCCTATGTCTATTGAAACAAATACATTGAAATGAAGTTATCCGAACACGCAGCTTTGTTAAAAAAAAATCAGGCCTAGCTTTTTTTTTTTTTGTGCACATAAAAATTAACACCATCTTCCCAAAGGGAACCCTGATGGGATGCGAAGCAGCAGCGTTGCGCACGGGTGGCGTCACGTGATGAACGGCGCTAACGCGGGTGCTTCGCATCCCATCAGGGTTCCCTTTGGGAAGATGGTGTTAATTCGCAACGCGTACGTTAGGCGCGCATCAGGTTTATTGAGCGTGAACCGACGAGTCGGCGGTGCAGCGAGCGGCGGTCGCGGTAGCGGAGCGAGCGGCGGTAGCGGCAGGTGTTGCGGGCGAACGGACGAGGCGGCAGCTGCGGCGAGCGCGCGGCAGGCGAGGGAGAGAGTGACGTCATGGCGCACTGCGAGGGGAGCGTGACGTCAACGCGCAGCTGCGGCGCGACCTACTTAGCACCGCTCCAACAGCTGCGGCGAGGGGAGCGCGTTGCGGCGCGTTCGTACGGAGGCACGGAGGGACAGCGTTACACAGGCTAGTCAAAGAGCTGCTTCGCATCAAAAACAATATTGCCACCTCAGATGTGATTCTGCTACGCCCCGCTCTGCATGGTGCGGCAGAACTTTATCCTCCTTTTATGCTTCCTTCTAGCTCGTGGGGGTCCTTATTACCTGCGAAAGTTTAAGCTTCCAGAGCATGTGCAGCAAAAGTGAGCTCATCTTTCTCGTTAACTGCTTGCCACATGTTTTGCCTCCCAAACGCATCCTCCTACTGTCAGCAGCAGCGAATTCTGGAAGTGTTTGGCAATAAGGGGTAATAAAATTATTGATGTTCCATAAGGGCAGGGTATACGTGTAAGTAGTCAAGATAAGGGACAGACAGACAAACGGAGAAAAAACATTTAATAGAAAAGGTACAAAAAAAAAACGTCACGTCCCAAGTAGAATACCTCAAACACGTCACAACACACGGTAATTGTTTGGTAGGGTTTAAAGCCATCCGAAAAGCTAACAATCATACGTCGTCGATGAATCAAAACAGCTAACGCGAAAAGTAGACATTCGTCCTGTCTAAATAACAAAATAAATCATGAATAAATATAGCAAGTAAGGGGGGTTCAACGGGTACAGCTTAAGCCTTACTGCAAATCTTGCCTGCACTTCTAAGCATGTGTGGCGAAACAGTCCACCTTACCACAAACTCGCATTCGCTTGGAGTGCGTACGTGTCGCACAGGCCGCGGTACTACTATTCACTGGCACATTTCCGTGGTTGTTTCACGATCACCTGCATTCGTTTCGCCCGCAGCCTGATTAACGTGACGTCAGAAGTGTTTTACAAAGAAGTGGCAGCGTATAGTTTCTGCGTCATCAGTAGCACCATCCTCAAAAGCACTGGCTGCACCAGCTTAATATCCCGATCGTAGTCACGGTGCTGTCACCGGCAACACCGAGTCGTCGGCTTTTTTTTCCCTGATAAATAGGTCATTACAATGCTTCCATGCAAACCAGGAATCAACAGAGGGGGGAGGCACTCGCGGCGGCCACGAAAAAAAATAGCACGTAGTAGCATAAGCGCGGGAAACTTGGAGTTGCAGAAGGCGAGAAACGTGGCATCCTATCAGTGAAGTGACAACTAGGTGGCGCTACGATATGTTGTTGAGGCCATATGTACAGTAGCACAGGGTGTATTGAACGATCTCCTCAAACCTGCAATAGTGAGCGGTTGTGATGTCATTTTTGGGCCTCATCTCTGTCTGTCTGTCTGTCTGTCTGTCGTATCCGTCTAGACGCCTCTGTACCGGTGCCCGCCCTGTACTCACGCCTACGTGCTATCACCACACCGAATTTGGCATGGCGTGATATTAATTGTTGATTGTTTTGTAGGGTTTTACGTCCCAAAACCAGTCTTGGGCAGTAACTAGTTACTAGTAACGCGTTACCGGTAACTAGTTACCTTTTTCAGTAACTTATAACTGTAACTAGTTACTTTTAATTTAGAGGAACTTGTAACTGTAACTATGTTACTTTTTACACGGTAACTGTAACTGTAAATACCGTTACAGTTACTTCCTTTAAAAAAATATCCAACAGGAACACTTTTCAAAAGCAGGGCTCGGAAGTATCGCGACACAAGACTATCGCAATGTTTCTCTTAATTATTTATGACTATGTGTACCTCTGCATCTAGATAAATTTGCAAAATATATTTGTATCTGACTAGTAGAATGCTTTTACGATGTATCGTTTGTATCGCGATGCTGTGCAGGACACGGACATCTCTCGGCCTTTCTTTTTTTTTTTAGATGTGCCTGACGTGTTTCCAGATGAGAAATGACTTTTTTTTTTTGTACGAAGGCAAGCAAAGCACCGCCGGGCGGCGACAAAAAAGGGCGGGGAAGGGTTCTTTTCCCGCCTCCATGCACAGAAACGTGCGCGACACCGCAGTATGGTCGGCCTAAGTGACCAAAGTCACTGTTTTCAGAGACCAGTGCAGCATCCTTAATTTTTTTGCGTGGCCAGCCATTTTTTTTTATGACCACCCGCGCGGAGACCACCTAGAAACAGGCGCTTTTCAATGCCTCACACACGTTCAGACCGGTGCGGCGGCACTTCCAAAAAGCACTTCCCAAAATGCCGGCAGCAATGGCTCGAAGGGGCCTTTCTTTGTCGCGTCTCAGGTTGAGCTCCCGTTTCATTTACGAGCATACAGCAGTGCTTCGTGGCATCAGACTGTCCCAACGTACTAAATGCGAAGCATTCCTTAGCAAACTTCGGCGACTTTGAGCACATATATCGATCTAGCCGCCTACGACTTTGTGCTCTCCTGGCCGTTTCGTTAATAGGATGTATACGAAAATTGGTATGCAAGAACATGACTGCATGATGAACATAAATAACAGGTCATAACACGAAAATCATGATGTGCATGTCATGAGCGGTATGATTTACGTGCCACGGTCTTGGTGCTCTCCTGGCCTTTTTGTTAATGGGATGTAGGCTAAAATTGGTATGACACAAAATAACTGCATTACGAACATAAATGACATGTCATAACAAAAAAATCATGACACGCATGTTATAAGCGGCATGACTGACGTGCCACGGTCTTGGTGATCTTGCAGTCGTTTCGTTAACTTGATAAAAACCAAAATTGATATGCGAGACAACAATGTATGACGACCATGGGTGACGCGTTCTAAGAACATGAAAATCGTGACATGCATTGCATGAGCGGCATGATTTACACGCCACGCGTTTCATTAATGGCTGTATACCAAAATTTCTATGGTACAACACGACTGCATGACGAACGTAAACGACAGGTCATAACATTAGAATCATGACATGAGTGTCATGAGCGGCGTGGTTTGCATGTCACAGTCTTGGTGCTCTTGCGGCCGTTTCGTTAACTTCATATGTACCCAAAATCGGTATAGCGAGACAACAATGCAGATCCATTTTACGTTCCTGATGCATCCTTCGCATTTCCTTGATTCCCACTTCACGTAGGATATGCCATTTATATTTGTAAATAACTTCCCGACAATCAATAAAAAAAGTTGTTGCAGAAAATGAGGCGTACGCAACGATTGCTTGTGTTGGGCTTTTGACTGAGCCCATTCAATTCCTTTATCTGGCGCTTTGCCACGAGCAACTTCAATTAACCGCACGCCCCGCATACGTTTCTGTTGAAAGTACATAATTTCGTTACGGTGTAATAATCTTGTACAGTAACTGAAAGTAACGACGTTACTTTTTAACAGTAACTGTAACTGTAACGAGTTACTTTTGGAAGCTGAGTACTGTAACTGTAACATAGTTACTTTTCTGGCTTAGGTAACTGTAACTGTAACACTGTTACTTTTACTGGTAACGTGCCCATGACTGCCCCAAAACCAGCCGTGATTATGCGAGACGCCGTAGTGGAGGGCTCCGAAAATTTCGACCACCTGGGGTTCTTTAACGTGCACTGACATCGCACAGCACACGGGCCTCAACATTTCGCCTCCATCAAAATGCAGCAGCCGCGACTGGAATAGGCAGGATATTAATGTATGGCGAGTAAAAGACAACTATTTAGTTATTGAAGCAAGCTCCTCAAGTGTCTCATGGAGCCACGATCTTGAGAGGAAACGCGACGACGACACGACTGCATGAAGCTACCGAATAATCATATGACCTCTATGTTGGCGGGCGCAACAAGCGACGGGTGGTATTTGAGGAGATGCGAAGCCTAGGGAGCGCACGCGGTGAATAGGTATCGAACCCACGGCCATGTGCTTAGAGCGTTGTCGCGGGTGGTTAAGCACTAGCCAATAGGCTACCACGGCGGATGCAGCCGCTCGAAATTGACGTATATATATGTTGCACATAAATCAATCAATCAATCAATCAATCAATCAATCAGGATTTATTTTCAGCTTCAAAAACACTCAATGAAGCTTGGTGGGCACAGACAAAAAGCTGTAGATCAGGCTTGACAGGGTCCGTACCCCAGGGCTTGGCAAACATGGCATACAGAGTGTACAGAAAGGCAAAACAGGCACATGTCAGTTCTCTTCGCTGGAGCATCATAACTAAACTGTACATAAATACGTAATAAATATGTGCACAATAAAAGAAAAGAAAAAGGCACTGGTGCAGGAGATTGAGATGCATTCGATACACATACTTTTATCATCACACAGATGCGAATTAAGTACGCGAAAGTGTTGCGTATGTTACTCGGAATTATTAAGTAGTAACGGTAACTCGTATCTTAACATCTGAGTTCCATAATTTGTTCGCGTTCTTGGCAACCTGCAGCCTTCACGGACCCTTAAAGTGCGCACGTGTTCAGCGCGACTTAGCCCAGACAATACTGTGAAAAATATGTCGTTATTTTTTCGTAGCCGATGTGCAGCGCTTGTTTAAGATTGTGCGATAGAGTTCAATCACTGGAAATGACTGTGAAATCAAAAGTAGTATTAAAGACTCATTTCTCGTTTCCGACGCCTGTCACACTTCTTGTCCTGCGACAGGGGGAAAAAAAGAAAGGGAAGCGACAACTGTTTCTGTGCGTTTCACAACTGACATTCACTTCACAGACTCAAAAGCAGGTATTTGAGGGGCTGCAGCCAGGCGATACGGTGAACAGTGAGCCACAAGAATAGTGTGCGCTTTGCATCGTCAACACCGACACTGCCCTAGGAACTGAGGCATGGCATGCATAGCAGGAATCTCGGTAAGCAATGGGTTACTACAATGGGCCTCTCGTAGAAATGTGAAAATCAGAGCCGGCACTCAGGTCGTGGGCAACAAATAAGAATGGGAATGTGCCAAACAGTTTGTATTGTAGCATTGTCGAAGCAGCGCAATAAGACCGGACAGAGAAGACTAGGACACACCAGACGAGCGCGGGACGAACGCAGACAAGTGTAGGAAAAGTATGGGGTCTTGTTAAGGGGAAACTACCAGAGAACAGCGCCCGTCCATTGCCTTTTTTTAAAGACGATAGTCTTTCTTGGGATACTTGAACGCAGAAATTTTGGTGTGTCTTTCTGTTTGTATATCTGTCACACGATTCAGCCACCCGGTCGAAGTTAAAGCACTTGCCTAACGTCCAGCCATCCTGAACTGGTAACTGCGTTCATACTTGTGAACACTGTCGATCAAAAAGCAAGTATTATGCGTATCTGTTGCGCAACATCAATACGTAAGTATTAGGTGGTGTGTTCCTTTACTAGAATATAGACAGATACGTAATTCTAAAGACCCTAGTGTTTTTTAGGCTGTGCTAAAAATGCGACGCTATGCCCGAAAAATGCCTCGGCCGAAGATTTGGTGCTGTCACTTAGCAGCTGCTCAGGTATTCTGCAAAAGCTCATGTTTCCCGACGGCGCTGCCAAATGGCGTCCATATCTCACGCAGCGCAGTCCGGCCGGCAGAAGATCACCGTCTTTCGACGACATTTGCAGCGAAGCACGCAGATACGCGGCTAACTTTTCTTTTTTCAAATCTTATTTCGTTGCTTCAACTAATCCAACAGTCTATGCTCTTGCAGTTTGTACTGTAGTGCGCAAGCGTGAAATAGGAAAGAAGAGACAGCAGTTTCGCGAAGACTTCATTAACTGCTCACTCGTTTTGCATGACCCTACGGCGCGTCCCAAGACCCTATGGCCTGCGTGAACCGCTCAGCGCAATATGATTGCGCAGAGAGTATCGTAGAACAACCATATTACCCTTGCCCACGGAGCAAGCATTCTTGAGAAGGGGAAGCAGCGCTCGCTCAGGCGGCCCGTTAAAGTCACGCCGTAGGGCTACGTTACCGCTAAAACACCCTGCTCTCGCCATCGGCGATCATGTCCAAAAGCGGCCCCTGTCACTGGTACAGCACAGGGTGGCCAGGTTGGGCTACAAATAGGAAAATTGGGCTATTTTTCCCGATTTGGCGGGATGTTTCATCTTTGGCTAGTTGGCTATATTTGGGCTATTGCCTGCCTTCGCCTCCAACACTCGTATTTCATTGCACTAGTAGAAATTTCGCGCCCCTTCTTTCTGGGAAGAAAAGCAAGAAGTGCTTTACTCCTAAACAAATAATGAAAAAAGCAGGGGGTGCTGGGGTCATACAGTTGTTGGCGCTATGTAGATCTGCAAGCTCTGCGTGTCCCTCTCAGAAATGATGAAACGGGAACGGAATGTGCCTCCTTTCAGCAGTCGTGTGGTGTATCAGTGTGGATGAGCCGTGCCCCCGCGACAGACAGCTGAGAATACAGCAGAGAATGGGCGCACCGTACATAGCTCACCTTTGTAGCCGAAAGCGTGTATACCTCAGACGATGCACGCATGTTAGAATATTTCTGTAATGCACAAGCGACGGTTCTTTCGCTTGCGCTTAGAAGATTTTGCACGTGAGTAGCCACCTGAAGAGGATGGGAGCCAGACCATTTCGACGTTTGGGTCGAAAACCGAAACAATGGCCTCCTTCAGTGCAGGTTGAGTGAGCTTCGTGAAGACTGCGTGACCGATTTCTGGAAAAATGTTTACCTCGCAAAAAACATCGCTGGTACCCCTATGTTTCCTTTACTCTCGAAACTATCACTGTCTCTTCTAACGTTGCCATTGTCCAATGCCTCTGTTGAGCGGGTATTTAGCCACGTCACTCTCACGAAAACGGATCTCAGAAACCGGATGAATTTTGAAGCGCTTGAAAATCTTGTTCGTCAGTTTCAATCTGTGGAGCGATACGCAGTGCAGTAAAGAAGAGTCCGTGCCGTCGGGCACATTTTTGGAACGTTTCGATTCGCAATGTCCGTAGACTGTCACGCCGCACCGCGGCGCACGACAGAAATGCCACGAGGAGGATAAGCAGACGACGCGCTGTACTGTCCGTCGCCGCCGCACCTTTGTGTACGTATTTGCGCGTGATGCCCAAAAAGCACAACAGTAACCCCATGTTCTGCGTGCCCCAGTGCACAAATTGAGCTGTTCACAACGAGATAAGCCTGCATTCCCCCCTGTAAGATCCGTTGCGAAAGAAGAAATGGATAGTGAGGTTTCGCATCGGAAAGCCTGTGACGCCGCCGATAAGAGTTTGCAGCGCACATTTCACTCCCGGTAATTTCTTCTGGAGCAATATGGGCAGGCGGAAATCGCCTTCGCTTTTTGGTAAACCGCACAGTGGTCAGGCTGTACGTCGCATTTATAGTGAGAAAGCCGTCTCTGTAGACGCGCGCACCTGCCAGCGTGGCAACGCGGCAGTTAAATGTAAGATGAGTCTGCAAACGACTGCAAGCCGCAAAGTTGCTTTTTGTGTGGCATTCGCATTTTTTTACATATTACACGCAGTCGCACACACCAACGAATGTTTATATTTCAATCAGTGCTGACGTCGATTCACATTAAACGGACATTCTTGAACACGATCTAGGCCGATCCTGTTTAGGCTGTATCTCGAATAGGTGCTGGTACGCGCGCACTGTTGATCGTGGTGAAGCACGATACACTTATTTCAAGACGATCACCATCTGCGCATCGCGATTCGGCCCCGAACTACCCATTCGGCCGACGGCACCGCTAAGCTCTATCACGACTAAGTTGGACCATGTGGCAGTGACCACCGTTGACTGCTATTAAAAAATGTAACCCTGGTCGACCCCAGTCGCTATCAAATGTGCCCGTGTGACGCCAATATTTACTCACTTCATTACCCAGCTAGCACACAAGACCAAAAAGACGTCTTATTGGGGGACGTCGCTCCCGCTTAGTTCGCGTGGCTGACGTCTTTTAGACGTGAGTCACGCGAACTAAGCGGGAGCGACATCAAAGGGACAATGAATCCGTCTTCGAAACACCCTACGAGAGACGGAAAGTAGACGTGGAATAATAATACGCCACTACACGTCGCGGAAAGGAGATTGCATAACGAGTGCGAGGAATCATTTGAAAGAACACAAGGCTGCATGCTTTGTAGCTCTGAACCCATTACAGAGGCATTGTCAACATCATCATTATGAAACAATCTTCTTCAACTTCGCTCTTCGATATACCTGATGGCGCCTCCTCGAAAAGTGCGGACCGCTGCAGAAGAAGCGAATCGCAGAACTACGCGCGCGGCTGCAGCAAGGCAACGTCGGGCACAACAGACAGCTGCTCAGAGAGAAGCCCAAACCGCAGCTCGCCGTCGACGCCGGGCCGAGAGTTCGGTTCGTTCTCGGGAAAACGACGCCAAGAGACTTTCTCAGATGTGCAGTTATACAAATTTGAACGTTGCAATGCCGCAGTAATTATGGCGTAGTGGGTACTTCCCTACTTGGCGAAATGACGAGTTATGGCGCAGGGGATAGCTACTACCCTATAGTTGCACCAGTTTCCCCGAGCGTTTAAAACAGCCTCTAAGAACATCGGTCCTCCAGCTTACGCTGCCCCTGTCCTGCGTTTCCGCGCAGGCCTGGCTCTTTTTTTTACTAGAGCCAGAAGATATATGCGCTGATCGTAATTATGAAACGTGTAATTGCTGTGTGTGGTAGCCTAGGTCATTGCGATAGAACACATTATATGTAGCTGGCATGCTCTTAAGTACAACATAATAATAGTTACGAAGCTTTTCCCCGAGTAAACTTTCTAGGAAGGGAAATGGTGGTAGAGAAGGCGACCTTGTTGTGGTGAACTTGTCCTCAGTTCCCACCTTCTCCTCCTTCCTGCTTCTCTTCTTCCTTTTGGAGCCGAGCTCCTCCAGCTAGCGTTGCTTCTGCGAAGAAGAATGGACGGAAGCCTTCCTGCTACCTGTCCGCCGTCGCGTTGTCGACTTGAAGGATGAAGACCAGCCTTTCACACAAACACAACGAGAATATATACCAGACAGACAGTACATACACATTGACAGACAATAGCTTCGGTTGGTAGGTTATCGCGGTGGGACCGTCGCTCCAATTCGGCAGAGCCGACCAGTCCATAGCACCTCTCCTGCGACCTCAACCACCGCCCAGACTCGTACTAGATGTCCCCTCTAGTACTATCCGCACCTGAGCCCCGGTTGGGAGGACCTTAATGGAACGGTCGCTTCCATTCGGCAGAGCCGACCCCAGTGTATAGCACTACTCCTGCGACCGTAACCACCACCCGGACTCGTGCTAGATGTCCTCTCTAGCACTATCCACTCAGTCCTCGCCAACCTTCGGGCTACTCCCCAACCTTCTGCTTACCTTCATCCTTCCAACTTCCGCTTGCTTCCTTGCTTCCAGTCTTTTCTGCCAGGGAAAAGGGGCCACCTTATATACACCGGTTGCTCCGCCCCTGAATCCCTCACAGCCAATCACAAACGGCGAATGTCGCCGCACTAACAAAAGACCACCCGCGAACAATAAAGTAGGTACGCTTGCTGCCCACAACCTGCGAACAATAACGTAGGTACGCTTGCTGCCCACCGCTCCGCGGCGGGGGGGGGGGGGCGAGGGCGCCAAACGAGCTGTACAGTACATCCCCACAATGAGCACCTCCTCCCCCGCATGTTCACCAGGTGGCTGTGCGTCTTTTCCGGCGCCTACTTGACCACCTCGACGTACCGTATTCTCCGTCTCATTCCGACGCCCTTTAAACCCCGTATAAGGAGAATATTTGTCATAATATTTGTCATAATACTTGTCATAAGATTCGCAGTCAAAAGCGCTACTAGTTCTAAACAACGACATCCGCGGAGACAAAATAATTTATCATAATTACCGCCTTATCTCTTTTAGGGAATTAAGATGTTGAATTTGTTTGGCTGAGCCATGTAACCAGTTGAAATATCCTGGACACTCCTGTTGCATAGCACCTTTCATTCAAATCTTGCTTTGGCTTGATTTTATCAATTGAAGTTGATCCTTTCATGCTTGCAAGGTTCTCCTGAAAAACCCAAATCATTGCGGTGGCATTTACGAGTTCACAGAAAAAATTGGTAAAGGGAAACTTCGATATGACAGGACGACATCGTAGAAATTTGCAAGCTGACATGCAATATTGTCAGTGGGGTAATGAAGCACGAAGAAGTTCGGAGAAGTGGAAACATCTGCAAACTTCCTCATTCATCCCTCCTCACGCATTCTGTAACCTGTCCAACATTACGGTGTGGTTCGAGCAACCTTGAGCACACGAGCCACCTCTGCGATGTTTTTTGAAGAAGCTGTTGCGACCGTTGCTGGCTAACTGGACCGGAAATATAACTGCAACTGTGCAACGCCTGGTGAGACTGTCACAAAAGCCCCTCTCCCGAAAAGTTCTTTGCCTTTGAGGGCGATGAGCGCAAACACCTCTGATATTTGTTTACTGCTCCAGTAAACACGTACTGGTAGAGAGTTCCGCTCAATAAACGTATGGTTGATTGTTGCAGCACACCTAGCATTTTCATTTCTGCGTGCGCAGAGAAGGCCACGAAATTTTTCTCATCACCTTTCGAACGGAATTCACGCAAGCCATTTTTTATCTAACAATAACTGCAAAATAAACTAGACTTAACTAAAACCTCATGTATTCACTGCCGTTCTAGCTTAGAAACGCAAAATCAAGTCATGGTAGCCATTCAAGCACGTTTTTAACGAGGAGCGAATGAAAAAAAAAGAAGAATCCCCCGAAAGCATGCGCCAGTACATTTGTAAAAGAACATAACAAAGGTGTAATAATCCTGTGGTCCTACAAAAGGGATAACGTTGTCATTAACGCTTTAAGTACAAGTGCAGAATTCTCTGTCACAGAGACGGGCATGCTTAGTGAAAGCCACTTCGACTCCTGCAGGAAAGGAAAACCATTCGCCATTATGAGAAAAATGTACTGCCGTAGCGCAGAACAATGCCCTGAGGAGTATGAAATTTGGCATGTGAGTATGCAGTACCGCGAGCGCCGCCGAAACATCATACGATTTTGCGTATACACCGCTGTCCAGGCGCTCTCACTGGATGGATGGATGGATGGATGGATGGATGCTATGAGCGTCCCCTTTGTAACGGGGCGGTGACTTGTGCGCCACCAGGCTCGTAGAACTTTTTTTTTCCTCTCTTTAAATTTTCCTCATGCCTTTTAAATTTACTTCAATCAAATCTATCATACTATAGCAAAAATATTACAGCATATCCACGGAGTGAATGATGATGAGTGGGCGAAGCTCGGGATGTGCATCGTAGATCGTGCCGAGTTCCGGATTAATTTAGTTAACGCGCATGCTACGAATCCTCACGGTTCAACTATGCACAATGCACAAGTGAAATCTCCCACCGGCACTTCATTGCAAGTCAAGATCCAGTGTGTGTATATATATATATATTATATATATATATATATATATATATATATATATATATATATATATATATATATATATATATATATATATATATATATATATATGGGTTTTGCCGGTGAACGCTTCACCAACGCGAGCAGTCGGTATTTCTCAATCAAGAAACTCGCTAGGAGACGCTGCCTGCGCCAACGTTGTCTCTCGCGTTTGCCGGGGCAGTGTCGAGTTTGCCGGGGAGCGCGTGGCTCCCGGCGCTCGCGGCGAGGGCGAGCGCCAGGTGCCACGCGCTCGCCCTCGGCGCGTGCGTGCGCTCCAGCAGGCACGCGCCGGTGGCTACCTACTACTAACTACTACTACTACTACTACTACTACTACTACTACTACCCAGCTAGCACACAAAGGATTTAAGACGTCTTCGAGACGGATATCCGAGACGTTAACGACGTCTCAGAGACGGCACGCGTAAGAAGTTTTGGTCTAGAAGACGTCGTATATCTCGTCTAATGTCCGTCTTGTTGCACATATACGAGACGTTTCCTGAACGTCTTTGAAACGTCATCAAAAAGCTGGTCTTTTCGACGGCTTGGGGGAGCCTCCAATAATCCCATTTACCGGGATTTCTGAATCCGTTTAAAGACTTACCAAAGACGTCATCAAAAAGCTGGTCTTTTCGACGGCTTGGGGGAGCCTCCAATAATCCCATTTACCGGGATTTCTGAACTCGTTTAAAGACTTACCAAAGACGTCATCAAAAAGCTGTTCCTGAAACGTTAGCCGTATTCTGAAAAAGAAGCAGGAATCGTGTTCGGGAACGGGGCGCGCCCACCAAAATTTTGATCTGGTTACCACCCTCAGAGTGTAAGCTAACGCTTTAGGGGTACAAATAACAAGACATTTTTTGCACCCCTAAGGCATTAACTCTGTGGTTCTGAAGGTGTCAACGGGATCATAATTTTGGGGGGCACCCCCATCCGCGGACGCCGTCCCTGCCTTTGTGGTAGTAGCTGCGACCTGCTATGTTACCAGGTGCACCATAATCTTTTCGGTGCTGCAGAGTGGGGGGTAGTGCCAGCCGAATACTATCGTAGTTACGTCACAGGAAGAAGTCCTGCAGAACTGCAGAAGAAATACTTTAAATATATTTGGAACTTATTAACGGCTAGAGGCTTACAGAAAGAGCACACTAGTAGTCACACAATAATCAACAGCCAAACGACTATGCGCTTTTCACAATGAGAGCAGCGCATCCGGTTATATGAGCGGAGACACAACAATGGATGACTGTGTGATAGCCGCTTTCAATCACGTTATGCAGTGTCTTCACCGCATAAAATCAAGGAATATAAACAAAAGAACTCAAATATGACTCAGACATGAAAGTGAAAATTTGTCTAGGACATCAGCTGATGTAATGAGGCATACTTTAAAAGACAGCCAAAAACATCAATCAAGTGTCGATGAATATTGACCAAAGTGACCTTCAAAGAAATTAGCTCATGAAATATTAACAAAATCGGTATAATGAACAACGTCGCAATGCAGTGCACAGTCTCTCACATCGAGGCAACCTCCGTTTCATAATGAAGCAACATACGTGCTCGAAGTCGAATACAGTGGAGACAGTGTTGAGGCGACGAAAAACAAAAAAAAAAGAGGAAGCAATATTCTCAATTACATATACAAAATACAGATGTGGCTCTCTACAAAGCACTGTATTACGCACATCTATGCAAATCTGACATGAACGGCGATCAGACTGGCAAGCATCAGTTGGAAGCCAAAAAAGAAAAAGAAGATTTTGGCACCCAGCACATGAAGCTATTCCTAAAAGGGACTTCAAATAACCATCAGGTCTACATGTGCAGGATTAAGCTGAGAGTCTCCGAATTTCGCCCTGTTTCACATTTAGAAAAAACACTGTTACCTTATACGTAGTCATTAAACAAAACACTTCGAACAGCCAACTCCTTTGAGAATGCAACCTCCACCAAACGCGCAACCAGTTCACGTTCACGCTCATCAAAAACTAGTTGTAGTGTCCAGGCTTAGTGCAGCTGGTGAATACGATGCTACTGGCATCATATGACACGCTGAAACCGCCGTCGCGGAAAAGCTTTCAATGTAGAACCGCGGTGGGGCCGTGGTAGAACGCAGTTGGTGCCCTATCAGGTTATGCGTACAACCGCCAATTAAACCGCATGTATTCCTGCAAAGGAAAAAAAAAATGGGGCCGTTATTTTCTATAAAGCTGTTCTACAACTGTGCTTTGAGGAACGAAATTTGAAATGCATCTCTGTCATAGACTGCGCCCTTTACAGGAAGTGTTCATAATATCGTGCAACTTGCAATAGATAAACACCCAAAATGAATTTTCCTCGAGTGCCTGGTTCTTCTGCACTGCTGCCTGCACCATATATATATATATATATATATATATATATATATATATATATATATATATATATATATATATATATATATATATATATATATATATATATATAGACGAGGCAGTGAAAAAAAGCGCACAGGCTCCGTTGATACACAGAGTAAGCGAAGCACAACGTACGTTGAAACTTTTTAATGGTCGTCATAACGTAGCTATGTAACAAAGCAAAGCAGCATTTCGTAAGAAAGAAACAGGAAAGGCAAAAACGAACGAAACCATCCCGAAAAAATATATATATTAAAAGCGCTGAAATTGGCACAATAAAGAGCACTTTAGGTAATGTGAGGGAGACTGGTAAGTACGCCTGTGTGTTCATTTATTCCGGACTTTGTAGTGCGAAACTTATAGATGAGAAAAGACTCACGGATTTCACGCTCGTGGTGCGTGGAAAAGCCGGATTCCATTACTGTTGCTTTAATTTTGTCGAAAGTGTGACCAGGCATTGCGACATGTTTTGACAGGGGCAGATTGGGAAGTGTTTTAACATGGGACTTATGATTATTGAATCGCGTTCGGAATGACGTTTCGGTCTGGCCTATATACTGCATGTTACAAGTATCGCATTCAAGCAAGTACACCACGTTGGAACTATCACAATTTAGATTACCTTTTATTGTTACCTGAAACCCAGTGGAAGAGCTGGTGACTGTTTGCGTGGTTACCATGTGCGCACACACCTTGCACCGCGACTTCCCACACGGAGCGCACCCATTTGATTTATTGACCGAAAGCTTCGAAGATGAGAGGATATCGCGGAGGTTTCTGGACCGTCTGTAAACGGCCTTAGGCGGTTCTACAAAGATATTTTTCAGGCGTTGGCTTTGTGTTAGTATGTTGTAGTGTCGTTTCAATATTGCCGCTACGTTCGGGGCTGACGCAGAGTGAGTCAGAACGAGATTAGCCTGAGACGTGCTGGAAGGCTTCGGACCGCTATTAAGGAGATCGACACGGTTTAGCTGGTCTGCGCGCTTTATGGCATCATCTACCATAGCCGGCGGGTACTTGCGTTGAACAAGAGAACGCTTTAATTCTTCACAGTTTGAGAGGAAATCATTGCGGTTGGAGCAAATTCTTTTAAACCTATGTGCCTGGCTGTAGGGTATGCCCGTCTTGCAGTGTCGGACGTGACTACTTTTGAAATGCAAGAGTTGGTGCCTATCGGTTGGTTTGCGGTAAAGCTTTGTGCACAGTCGTCCTTCTGTGGCTGTAACGGTGACATCAAGAAAGTTTATCGTTTTTAATGAGTAATGATGAGAGAACCTAATGGTGGGGTGGGCGACAACTTCAATGCCGCCCACCCCACCATTAGGTTCTCTCATCATTACTCATTAAAAACGATAAACTTTCTTGATGTCACCGTTACAGCCACAGAAGGACGACTGTGCACAAAGCTTTACCGCAAACCAACCGATAGGCACCAACTCTTGCATTTCAAAAGTAGTCACGTCCGACACTGCAAGACGGGCATACCCTACAGCCAGGCACATAGGTTTAAAAGAATTTGCTCCAACCGCAATGATTTCCTCTCAAACTGTGAAGAATTAAAGCGTTCTCTTGTTCAACGCAAGTACCCGCCGGCTATGGTAGATGATGCCATAAAGCGCGCAGACCAGCTAAACCGTGTCGATCTCCTTAATAGCGGTCCGAAGCCTTCCAGCACGTCTCAGGCTAATCTCGTTCTGACTCACTCTGCGTCAGCCCCGAACGTAGCGGCAATATTGAAACGACACTACAACATACTAACACAAAGCCAACGCCTGAAAAATATCTTTGTAGAACCGCCTAAGGCCGTTTACAGACGGTCCAGAAACCTCCGCGATATCCTCTCATCTTCGAAGCTTTCGGTCAATAAATCAAATGGGTGCGCTCCGTGTGGGAAGTCGCGGTGCAAGGTGTGTGCGCACATGGTAACCACGCAAACAGTCACCAGCTCTTCCACTGGGTTTCAGGTAACAATAAAAGGTAATCTAAATTGTGATAGTTCCAACGTGGTGTACTTGCTTGAATGCGATACTTGTAACATGCAGTATATAGGCCAGACCGAAACGTCATTCCGAACGCGATTCAATAATCATAAGTCCCATGTTAAAACACTTCCCAATCTGCCCCTGTCAAAACATGTCGCAATGCCTGGTCACACTTTCGACAAAATTAAAGCAACAGTAATGGAATCCGGCTTTTCCACGCACCACGAGCGTGAAATCCGTGAGTCTTTTCTCATCTATAAGTTTCGCACTACAAAGTCCGGAATAAATGAACACACAGGCGTACTTACCAGTCTCCCTCACATTACCTAAAGTGCTCTTTATTGTGCCAATTTCAGCGCTTTTAATATATATATTTTTTCGGGATGGTTTCGTTCGTTTTTGCCTTTCCTGTTTCTTTCTTACGAAATGCTGCTTTGCTTTGTTACATAGCTACGTTATGACGACCATTAAAAAGTTTCAACGTACGTTGTGCTTCGCTTACTCTATATATATATATATATATATATATATATATATATATATATATATATATATATATATATATATATATATATATATATATAAAACGAAGCAACAAGCTATGAAGCCTAGGAAAGCATAGGAGAAGTTATTGGTGTTCTTAAATGTAGTATTATCTTGTGGAGTAAGTATAAAGGAATTTTAGTGGACGAAAAGACAAACCTGCCTTCTGTGGGAACCGAACCCACGACCTTCGGATAAGGCGTCCGATGCTCTACCGCTGAGCTAAGAAGGCGGTCGTCCCCCCCGTCCCTTCTATCGGGTATATGTGCACATACAATCTGACACTCCCAGGATTGCATGTAGTATATATACCTATGTACATACATATATACGAAGCTCAGCGAGCTCCGCCAAAGCTTGGACGCTCGTGCTAGATGCCCAGCGACAAAAAGGAAGAGAAGAAAGAAGTCAGGATACAATAGCCGGCCTGCGGCAAAGGCGCTGTGTCTATGTCTCTCTCATTTATACAGTGGTGTTCGGGCCGTCTCCGCAGGAAGCTTGATGCATCTCCTGATGCTACCACCGCCGAATAGTATGGCACTCGTGAACGTTAAACTGCACATTACTGATTCGTAGTTTATTTTGGACGCATTCCCATACACAGCATGTAGAAATCGGGTGACACACATGCTTCACACTTAGACTGTGAGAATATTCTTCGAGGCGTGCTTACGTGCTCACTGCGCACTCGGTATGAAAGGGTCCCTGCAACACTTTTTGAACACACTGAGCAAACGGTGCCAATCAGTCGTTGAGGCTTCTGTGAACGTGTGAGCCAAATGCTATTGTGCTGCAAGCAGCAGTGGATTTGCAGTTTCATTTTAAATACATCATGTAATCGCCTGCTAATTTTCAACAAGTGACGTCTCTAGCAGCACCGACCCAAGACTTGCCTGCTCTTCTTTCAACAAGTAACGTCACTGGCGCCAACGATTAGGTCCCTTCGCTCACCTCGGTCTTTTTAAAGGCAGGCACTCAGATTGCCTTTATTTCTTTAATGCAAAATGAACAAACATATAATTCCAGACTACCTTTCGGTGACCGTAAGTTCAGCCAGTGATATACCTGCCTCGAGCAAAGTAGTCCACGGCCTAGTGACATTTGTTGGAACGAAGAGCAATGTGAATTACAGCTGTGTTTGAAAACAAATAAAAAATTTCCTGGTGCACGCAGCTCAATAATATTTGGCTCACACGTTCACAATAACCTCCACGACTGTTAGGCATCGTTTGCCATCGAGATTACAAATGTTGCAGGGCTCCTTTAGTAAATGGGACCTTCAAGGTCGCGCGATCGACGGGCACAGTGACTGCGCACCACAGCTGTGCATAGCATCAACAAATTTTCGTTGTGGCTTCGAGTTCGCCTGCACAAACGGCCTTCCATGGGGTAATAGTGAAGTTAGTACAATGCAACGAAATATGGCTCATTTGGGATAGCGAGTATGCCGCGGGGTAGGAGGAAAATGTCAAACGTTCCGCAGAAAACTGTTGAATGGCACCGTGACTTTGATTTGACGATATAGGTATAGGCCTGCACCGCTAGATCCCGGCACCGGACAAGCTGGCGGCGCCCGTAATATATAACAAAAATAAACAAAATATGCCCAAACGTTCATGTATAGGTCGTCGTAACACGCCGCTCACCCATAGCCCGACGTATTAATTTAGTTCGTTGTTCGTCCCCTTATCATCTCTGTCCTGCGCCATCAGCCCAGCAACCTGGTTCATGTCTTCACTCCCCAGTCCGTACCACGTGAAACACTGGACAGCTTATAACGAAAGGGAAGGGGTCAAGGGCTCGTTCTTTATTTGTTAAAAACAACTTAATGAGCAAACAGACAATGAATTGTCTGTTTGCTCATTAAGTTGGAGAGCTTATGGCAGACCAAAAATCTACTGTGCACAACAGAGTCCCTGTAACAATACTGTGGAACCAGATAACAGGTCGTGTAATTGTTTTGGTATTTGCGGTCTGCAAGAATGACGAACCCCAAAATGCAGAAAACCGCAACAGCGTGGACAATGAGAAATAATAATAACGAACCGTCGCAAACGAGTCACATGCCTCTGACAAAGTTTAAATGTGAGCGAGAACGAGCACAACGACACTCATGCTCATATGAATGCTGAGCTGCGAGAAGTCATTCCACCACCATAAGACGTCATGATTGCCTGCGGCAGTTCTGCTGACATGCCGCAACAAACAGTGCGCGAGTTTCACATCCACATCACATGCACGTAAATTGCGCAGCCCTGAACTGAAATCTCACGACTGCCATGCCACAGTGAAAGAACGCGCAGCAACGGTTGCCCTACAACGCGTGATATCACTTGCATGTATTCGTCTGTGTAAGACACGAGTAAATTACTACTATCCCACATTGTTGTACAGGCGCTGCACTCGCTACTCGTAACGACCAAATTACAGGATGGTGGGAACGAATCCAATGCACTCCTTACTAACTAATCAGGCTGAACACGCACATAGACCTAAGAAAGTTTCAGAATGCATTCATACACGGTGATCTGAATAATAAAACAACAGTTGCGTTGCTTTGCGTTTAATGCGTCAACTGTCTTAGAGCTTACATAGCATTAATCCTCCTTGTATCTGTCACAGACCGATTTGCCCTATCCGCGGAACACATGAGTGATCTCACAGGCATCATGCTAAGCCATTCAAATGTGGTACTTACATTTATTTTCGGCGAGACGTAGTTATTGGTGTTACGGGATCCAGTCACAGAAACGCCGGGATTGAACCAGGGTTAACGTAAGGAGGAAAGTAGAAAGAACATAATGCCACCACACAAACACACGCAGCAGTTGCAGCACGTTAACGGAATTTTCGCCAAAAACGAAGGATGAGCCGGCCGCCAACAACTTGACTACACTGACACCACCTCCAACCACGCAAACGGGCTTCGCTGCCTTTGCTTCGCGTCTCCGCGTGTTTGCGGTGTTTGCGCCAGCCTGCGCCTTCTCGCCTCATCCCCCCGGCGACCGGCGAGAAGGAGCCGGACATTCTGGGATTCTGGCGCCTCCCTCCCGGCCCCATTGCAGCTGGCGACATCTCGGCGCCCCGTGCATTGCGCCGACGCCCGCCGACGCTTTGAGCCATGCGCTGCGTTTTTATCTCCGGTAGGGAGGGAGGGGGGGGGGGGGGGGAGGGCGGTATTCTCCCACGTCTGCTTACCGTCTTGCGTAGGACGTTTCGAAGACGGATTCATTGTCCCTTTGATGTCGCTGCCGCTTAGTTCGCGTGGCTGACGTCTCAAAGACGTCAGCCACGCGATCCAAGACGTTAATCCCCCAATAAGACGTCTTTTTGGTCTTGTGTGCTAGCTGGGTACTACTACATACATCGGGGATGCACGAAATGGCTGCTAATGGGGAATGAGAGACAGAAGAATTCGGCTTTTAGTTAACGCGCACGCTGCGAATTTTTTATTGTTCAACAACGCACAGGAGAAATCTCCCACCGGCACCACCTTGGAGGTCAAAGCGTAAGACTGGTTACGTACTACTACGACGAGGGACGAACAGGTGCCGCTTTAAGGAGCTTCGCCCCTAAAACGGAAATTCACAGCCCAGTTCCCTGCCCCTTATGGTAGAAAGTCCATAATTTTTTTTATAATTATGTTTGTCCGTTCTCTCTAGTTTTCTGCCACCAGTATTCTAACCGTCTCTTACTTATTTCAATCGCGGCTATGTTCAGCTTCCCGTAGTTCGCCCCAAAACCCAAGGCTTCCTGTAGGGTGGTGCCCAAACGTACACCTGGGTGGATATTTCCGCATTCAATCAGAACATGCTCCGTCGTTTCCCTATCTTCTTCACAGCATGTGCATTTTTCTTCTTCTTTACTGAATTTCGCTTTATAAATACGCGTTCTGAGGCAGCCCGATCTCGCTTCAAACAATAAAGCGCTTCCTCTTGAATTATCATAAAATGCCTCCCTCCTTCTTTCGTTTTTGCCCTCTCGGTAGTTATTCAGAGTCGGTTTTTTTTTCCATCGCTGCCCTCCAGTAAATCTTCTCCGCCTCTCTGACTTTTCCCTTTACGCTCTTTGTTGTCAGTTCTCTTAGAGCCGTATATTTACTGGTGAGCCTCCTAGTTCTCTTTCTCCACTGCGTGTCAACGCTCTTTCTATATAAATAGCGGAACACCTTCACTGCCCACCTACTCTCTTTCATATTCCTTAGCCTCTCTTCAAACCTTACTTTGCTCTGTGCTTCCCTTGCCTCAAAACTCGCCCATCCCATATCGCCCTTTACAGCCTCGTTTGTCGTTTTCCCGTGGGCACCCAACGCGAGGCGTCCCACAGTTCTTTGATTCACATCCATTACTGATTGTATCTCTGGCCTCATGCACACCACTGAGTTCCCAAATGTAAGCCCCGGTATCATTACCCCTTTCCACAGACCCCTAAGCACCTCGTACCTATTGTGTCCCCATAACGCTCTGTGCTTCATTATTGCTGCGTTCCTCTTTCCCTTTGCTGCCAAGGCTTTTTCGTGTACCTTCATGTATCTATCATCCTCATTTACCCATACGCCAAGGTACTTGTATTCGCTTACTCTCGGTATTTCTTGGCCCTGTATGGATACCGCCTGGTCGTTGGGATCATTGAATACCATCAGTCCGCATTTTGTTACACCAAATCCTAGTCCTAGGGCCTCGCCTTCCTTCCCGCATATATTCACCAGCCGTTGTATATCATCTCGACTGTCCGCGAATAAGACAGTATCATCAGCATAAAATAAACCCGGAAGCATCTGCTCAATCATCACGCCGCCCTGTTTGTGCGACAGATTAAAACCAATGTTGCTATCTCCTAACGCTTTTTCCATTCTAACCATGTACAGCATGAATAACAGCGGCGACAAAGGGCATCCCTGTCTCAGCCCCTTGCTAATATCAACGTTCTCTCTGCTACTGATTCTTTCCCATTGTATGCAAAATGTATTTTCTCGATATATTTTCCTCAAAAGCTGTACGCAATCGTCGCCTATGCCCATTTCTTCCAAAATTTCCCACAATATTTCCTGATTAACATTGTCATACGCTCCAGTGATGTCTAGAAAAGCCACATACAACGGCCTCCTTTCTATTTTAGATATTTCTATACACTGAGTAAGAACAAATAGGTTATCGTCTAAACGCCTGTCTACTCGAAATCCATTCTGAAGTTCTCCCAAAATATTGTTACGTTCTGCCCATGCATCTATTTTTAATTTTACTGCTTGCATAGCCATCCTGTATAGTACCGATGTAATGGCTAGCGGTCTATACGAGCGAATGTTGTTCTTTTCCCCCTTCCCTTTATAGATTAAGTTCATTCTGCTTTTTCGCCAACTGTCCGGTATTTGCCTCTTCTGTAAGCATTTTTCTACGGCTTTCAATAGTGCTTCTTTAGTGTTCTGTCCTAATTCGTTAATGAGGCTAACGGGGACCCCATCTAAACCCAGAGCAGTGCGCTTTGGAATTTTTCCTTCGGCCTTTTTCCAGTTGAAATACTCAAGTTCTAGCTCTTCCTTAGTTTCGCTCACCGTCATGGTTTTACCCACTGGGGGAATCCCTTTGACGATCTTTTTAAACGAACCGGCTGTTACCTTCTGGATGTAACCCAACGCTTCGTACCCTTCCATTTGATTTCCTCTCTCATCAACAATATGCTGTTGCAATGTGGCAGACTCTTTACCTAGCGCTTTTATGTGGTTCCAAAATATCCTAGGCGCGTCCTTCTTTTTGTCATGAATTTCTGTCACCCAGCGTTCGCTTTCACCTTTAATTTTTGCCTCGACCAATTTCTGTACAATAGATTATTTCTCTAAATATATTTCCCATCTTTCCGTGACTTCCACTTGCGGCCGCTTCTCCCTTTTTGCCTGCCTGTGCTCCCTTAATGCTTTACGTCGCTTTTCGATCGCTTCCCGGATTTCTCTGTTCCACCATCTTTTTGGCGTTCTCTTTCCTTTCCAGCAAACAGTTTTCTTCTCTTTACTTATTTCTTTCGTCATTACATGAACTAGCTCATTATACCCCCAGTCCTTGCCTCGTATTTTGCCTACTTCTTCCTCTACTCTTGCGGCTATATTTTTTATTTGTTTGTCATTTAAATACGAGCTGCCGAACTTCGACTCTACGTTATTATTTTCAGATTTATATCCCAGTTGTAACGTTATGCGTTTATGATCACTACCCAAACTGTTCATCCCGTCCTCATCTATTCTCATTTCTCTCAGTTTTTCATAGATTCCTTCAGTCATAAGACAATAATCAATGTTCGATTGTCTGTTTCTGACCTCCCACGTGATCTGTCCATCACACTTGGGCCCTGTGTTAACTGCCACAAGGCTATGGTGTTCGCAAAGATCGAGCAATAACCTCCCATTGGTGTCTGTATATCCGTCAAGGTCGTGGATGTGGGCATTCATATTCCCTAGGAGGATGATTTCGGCCCCCTGACCAAATTCTTTAATATCGGTGTTTATGCAATGCTTTATCTCCAGATTCTTTTCCTTACAGTTATTTCCCGTCCACATGTAAGCTACACCTAGCCACGTTTTCTTTCCACCTACCGTGCCCGAAACCCGGAGGTGCTCTGAACACGTTTGTTTTACTCTCTCCCATTTGGCTCCGCTATGAATAAGCATTCCAACACCCCCACCTTTTCTTTCTGATGCAATCCTGTTGCACCCTTCCCAAACATAATTGTCAATATGTGGTGGCTCTTCCAGATCCCTAAGGTGTGTTTCTGTAACTGCATAAACGCCTATCTTTTCTTTGTTTAACTGTTCCTCAATCTCTAACCATTTTGCCTTTTTTCTGCCACCCTGCATGTTTATGTAACTAAATGCTACACGTGCCTTCGCTCTTTTCTTCCTTTTACCTCTTTGCTGGCATTTCTCAGTGCTACCTGCCCGAAAATACCCCTGGTTGTTTCCTTTGTTCCTTGCTATCCCGGACTCCGAAGGGCCCGTGTGCCCCCCCAAAAAGCTACTGCACGTCCTGCAAGTCGCCAACCCACCTCATGACCAAGCCTCCTATCGAAGTGAATTCTGTCTCTTTGGAAACCCCCCCACCTATGCACCTCCCTGTTTATTTCCACTACTTCGAAACCCTTCTCTCGACTCGTACGCCATATCTCTTTGTTTGCCTCGACAACCGCTCTTTGGAGGTTGCCGTCCCGCACTGGTATTTCCGGTACCGTGCACTCTACTATCTGCACCTGGGGGGGAGATGGCACGCATGCCGTCGACGCCTTTTGCCAAGGTCGTCGCTAACCCTGACGATTCTTTGTTGAGGACGTCGTTTAGCCCTGCCGCAATCATCACGAGCTTGCGTCCGTGAGCCCCAGACCTGAGCTTTTCTTTTGCTTGCCTCATAACTGAACCCAGCCTATGTCCTGGGAACGTCCCTACCATTACTCGTTTGTCGCCTTTCACCCTCTCTTTGAGTGCCTCAGCGCATCGAACTAAATTTGAATCGCCAGCTATGATAACCCGCTGAGGTTTTCCCGCTGGAGTCACCTGCACCTGGCTACTGTCTGGGTGTTTAGCCTGAGTCCCAGCTGCTGTATTGTCTACTCCCTCCGGCAAAGCTACTTCCTGAAAGCTGTGCCCCGCGCTCTTTGCACCTGCGTTTTTCACACCCTGTTCTTGCTGCCCCCCCCGCGCTGGAGGTCGGCGATGCACTATTCTCCCTGTTGCCTGCTTCTTTGTTCACCTTAACTACCATGGCTAGTTCCTCCTCTGCTAACCTAAGCCTCTCCCCCATGGCCTGCGTTTTCTCACGCTCTCTTGCCAACGCATTCTCAAGCTCAGGGATTCTGTCCATAAGTCCGCTCTGAGTAGCCATCATTTTTTCCGTGAGCCCCACTATGCTGGATGGATGGATGGATGCTATGAGCTTCCCCTTTGTAACGGGGCGGTGACATGTGCGCCACCAGGCTCGTAAGAAGATTTAAGAACTTTTTTTTTTCACTTTTAATTTTCCTCATGCCTTTTAAATTTACTTCAATCAAATCGATCATGCCATATCAAAAACGGAATTTCATATCCCAGTTCCCTGCCCCTTATGGCAGAAATTCCATATTTTTCCCTATAATTATTTTTGTCCGTTCTCTCTAGTTTTCTGCCACCAGTATTCTAACCGTCTCTTACTTATTTCAATCGCGGCTATGTTCAGCTTCCCGTTGTTCGCCCTAAAACCCAAGGCTTCATGTAGGGTGGTGCCCAAACGTACACCTGGGTGGATATTTCCGCATTCAATCAGAACATGCTCTGTCGTTTCCCTATCTTCCTCACAGCATGTGCATTTTTCTTCTTCTTTACTGAATTTCGCTTTATAAACACGCGTTCTAAGGCAGCCCGATCTCGCTTCAAACAATAAAGCGCTTCCTCTTGAATTATCATAAAATGCCTCCCTCTTTATTTCGTTTTTGCCCTCTCGGTAGTTATTCAGAGTCGGTTTTTTTCCCATCGCTGTCCTCCAGTAAATCTTCTCCGCCTCTCTGACTTTTCCCTTTACGCTCTTTGTTGTCAGTTCTCTTAGAGCCGTATATTTACTGGTGAGCCTCCTAGTTCTCTTTCTCCACTGCGTGTCAACGCTCTTTCTATATAAATAGCGGAACACCTTCACTGCCCACCTAACCTCTTTCATATTCCTTAGCCTTTCTTCAAACCTTATTTTGCTCTGCGCTTCCCTTGCCTCAAAACTCGCCCATCCCATATCGCCCTTTACAGCCTCGTTTGTAGTTTTCCCGTGAGCACCCAACGCGAGGCGTCCCACAGTTCTTTGATTCACATCCATTCCCGATTGTATCTCTGGCCTCATGCACACCACTGAGTTCCCAAATGTAAGCCCCGGTACCATTACCCCTTTCCACAGACCCCTAAGCACCTCGTACCTATTGTGTCCCCATAACGCTCTGTGCTTCATTATTCCTGCGTTCCTCTTTCCCTTTGCTGCCAAGGCTTTTTCCTGTACCTTCATGTATCTATCGCCCTCATTTACCCATACGCCAAGGTACTTGTATTCGCTTACTCTCGGTATTTCTTGGCCCTGTATGGATACCGCCTGGTCGTTGGGATCATTGAATACCATCAATCCGCATTTTGTTACACTAAATCCTAGTCCTAGATCATCGCCTTCCTTCCCGCATATATTCACCAGCCGTTGTATATCATCTCGACTGTTTGCGAATAAGACAATATCATCAGCATAAAATAAACCCGGAAGCATCTGCTCAATCATCACGCCGCCCTGTTTGTGTGACAGATTAAAACCAATGTGGCTATCTCCTAGCGCTTTTTCCATTCTAACCATGTACAGCATGAATAACAGCGGCGACAAAGGACATCCCTGTCTCAGCCCCTTGCTAATATCAATGCTATGCTTGACTGGTGGCGCTGCGGCGGCCGCCAAACGAACTAGTGCTCTCCCGCCGTCTCCGGCGCACGCGGCTGGCCGTAGCTGTGCGCTTTCATCCAGCGGCCGTGGCAGTACACATTCACAATCGCCACGTACGACGGGCAGGTTAGAACACGCTGGCCCGGTGGTTTGGCTTCATGGTCAAGCACCTTGCTTGGAGCTCGTTTTTATGCGCCGTTGCACCATTTCAATCGTAACAATCTCCACTGCTTTACTCGATTTCGGTATAACTAGCGACAGGAAGAGATGTGCAAGAGAGAGTGAGAGCGAGCTCAAGGATGGACGCGTCGGAGGTCCGCAAAGCCCTGGCATGTAATGCAGTGCCTATTGTTGTTATTATGTGGGGTTTAACGCCCCAAAACTAGCTCTGATTATGAGAGACGCCGTAGTGAAGGGTTCCGGAAATTTTGACCACCTGGGGTTCTTTAACGTGCAGTGACATCGCACAGCACACGGGCACCAACATTTCGCCTCCATCGAAATGCAGCCGCCGCAGCCGGGATTCGATCCTGCAGTGCCTATAAAATGGCCGTGTTTTGACCATTCCGTACTGCTCAGAAGGGAACAGCTGACCCGCGCTTGCCCTCGGCACACTACAAGAAAGAAAGAAAGAAAGAAAGAAGGAAAGAAAGAAAGAAAGAAAGAAAGAAAGCTGCCTCAGGTTGCGCATCACGGTTGTGTGACAACATCCGTCGCCGTTTCAGGTATATGCCGCTGGTACTTCCACCACCTGCGTGGGAAAGGTGGCCGAACATGCGATCCGCAATAGGTGTCCCGGTACATCGAAATTAAAGAGCTATTTCCGCAAAGCATGGTAGGATTTAGGCCTGCCCTATCTGCACAGGATGTCATGCTCTTCATTAAGAGACAAATTATTAACAACTACACCAGAGATACTAGAGGCATACTAGCTCGACCTGGCCAAAGCTTTTGACAGCATCTCTCACAAGTTTTGCTTGAGGCAGTCTCGGATATGTGTCTGGGACAACGTTTCCATGCATACGTTAGCTCCATTCTCAGGGAACGCAGGGCGTCCATTAAGATCGGCCAACTAAAATCCGCGGAATTTACCTTGGGAGCGAGAGGCACTCCACAGGGGGCCGTCATCTCTCCTCTGCTCTTCAATATTGCCATGAAGGGCCTCTGCGAGCGACTCGCCATGGTTCGCGGGATTAACCATGCTCTCTACGCGGACGATATCACTGTGTGGTGCACGGGAGGGTCCGATGCCGAGGTAGAGCAGGCACTTCAACAGGCACTCAACGTCACGGAGGGCTTTCTAGTCGGTTCGGGATTGAGCCTGTCGCCTGCGAAGTCCGAGTTGTTACTGTACCGACCCACCCGACAAGGGATGAGGAACCTCACTCCTCTAGAGCAAATTCCAATATCACTATACACACGTGAAGGGCAGAGAATCCCCAGGGTAGACTGCATCAGGGTGCTCGGACTGTTGGAGTCGAAGGGGCGCAACTCGCAGATTATAGCTCGCATTACTTCCAAGACGGACAACATGCTTAGGCTCATACTCAGGGTCTCGAACCACAGGGGCGGGCTGAGAGAGAGCAATCTCCTTCGGCTCTACCATGCGTTTCTCATGAGCCACATTAATTACGTCGCTTCGGCGCTGCACTGGTCCAAAATGGAAGAGGAAAAATCGACGCACTAATGCGCACGAGTATAAAGCGAGTTCTAGGCTTGCCTATCAGCACAAGCACCGAAAAGCTCATACAACTGGGCATGCATAACTCCCTCTCGGAGGTGATCGAGGCACAGAAAATGGCTCAGGTAGTGCGCTTATCGTCCTTGCGGGCCGGTAGACGTATCCTGGAGTCCATTGGCTGCGGTCTTACAGAGATTCGCGAACGTAAAGTGACTCTACCGTCTTCTATCAGAGGCACATTTGCCGTAGATCCACTTCCCAGGAATGTCCACCCACAGTACAATGTAGGACGCTGCATAGCTCGGGCCCGTTCCTTATTGAAGTCAGTTGCAGACAGCCCGGACCTCGCTACGTTTGTCGATGCAGCACAGTACGGGCGTTCTGATCGCTTTGCAGTGGTCTCAGTCGATCATAGTGGCAAGCTCCTATGTGCTGCGTCGGTTAGAAACGTGTCGTCAACGGTGGCTGAGCAAATCGCCATTGCTGTAGCAATGAAGGACGCATAGCGTCCAAATGTATTCACGGACTCGCGGTCCGCTGCCAGAGCTTTCGCCTCGGGCTCGATCTCGCGGGAGGCCGCAGCTATCCTCGGCAGCGAGGGGGCTGCCGGGTTTTACACCATAAAATGGTTCCCGGCCCACATGGGGGCCAACGTACACCCCGATGTCCCCAACACCAGTGAGTTTGCCCATGACCGTGGGCGAGGTTTCACTCACCGCGGCGGTCCCGGCGATTTCGTGGGCGGGGACGCTGGAAGGTACAAGGACCCGCTCCTAACTTTTCACGAGATCGTGACTCATTATCATCTCTCTCGGAGGGTCTTTCCACTTCCTCACCCTAAACTCACTCGACCGCAGTCTTCGGCCTTCAGTATGCTCCAAGCGGGGTCTTTCTCTTCGAGAGGGGGGTTTAGTAACTTCTCGCCCAACGTTGAACCGCATTGTCCGAACTGCGGAGAGGCTTACTGCTCACTAGCTCACATGCTCTGGCAATGTCCTGCGTTACGTGACACAGAGTTCAGCAAAGAAGAGGACTGGGAGGAAGCCCTGAGAAGCGGCGACCTTTCGGTTCAACTTCGGGCTGTCCAGAGAGCCTGCGAGAGGGCGGACGGCCACGGTCTTCCTGCCCCTGAGTGGGAGCGGCCCGCAAATGCTACAGGATCCCCCTAGAAGGGGACGTCCAACTGCAGTTTCTCAGGAACAAAATAAAGTTCTGTGCCTGCCTGCCACCTCCTGACAAAACTTGCGTATGTGCCATTCGTGCGGCGCAACACAGAATCGGGAACAAAACTGCAACAAAATGGAAAATTAGAAAACGCAAGTTCTGTACGGCCGAAGCCTAAAAGGTTTAAGCACGTCAGCACCCTTACGATTGTCGGGCTGCCTTAACGTTCCAGCGTTACGACTTACCGGGATATTCTACGACAGAGAACTCAAGTGCGGCATGCTTTCTTTTCATAATGCGTGAATTAAAAGTCCTGGTGAACTTTCGAATGTCGCCACTGTAGCAGTGCTCCTTAGAGTGTTCCAGGCTAGCATAAACAGTGCCATCCAAATCGAATATGAAGATACTGCACAGAACCGGTTCATGAACCGGCTCAACGTTTCGAACCGGTTCACGAACCAGTTCAAAGCTTTATTTCTCCAAGCCGGAACTGAATCAGAGCGAAGTGCTGCACGTTCAACCCGAACCGAACCCGTATTCCTTGCGTTTAGATCGAAACCCTTATTAATACTACTATTTCTCTTGCAATTCATACAGGCTGCCATTATAAGTGCCTACGGTGCTCTTCAAAGTGGATCCGTTGGGGATATCACTGGCATGACCATCTACATCAGTGCCTTAGTCGCCATCGTTCTTGGTTCGGCGTTCATCTGGCACAGCCCAAAGAAAAATCGTGATCTGAGCCGGAAACGCCATCCACCGGGGCCGAGGGGAATTCCCTTCTTGGGTAACTTGGAGTTCGACGAACCGAACTTCTATTACACCAAAGGAATGGACTGGGTGAGACAGTACGGACCCATATACAGGCAAGTTAGCATGATTTCTCTTGAGCATTGTCGTTACGATTGCACATTTACTTGTTGCGTAATATCCCCTAGAAACAGTTTTCAGTTTAGCGACATCAACAGTCAATTTTTCATCCGGGACCTGTGTTATCAAAAGCACCTTACGCTGCATATGTTCGTGAGAAAAATCTAAGCCAACCCCGATGCTGCTCATATCAGTGAGTCAGTTGAGAGGGGTATTCAAAAGTCAACAGGATGCCTGGTAATTCGCCATTTCGCGCCGAGACCACAATATTGCATAATACTATACATGTTCTTTTTCTCATATAAGGCAGTCAAAAAACAAAGCGTAAATATCGTGAATACTTGGGATGTAATACAATAAATGAACATGTATTGCACAAATGCGCGCTAGCACACAAGACCAAAAAGACGTCTTATTGGGGGATTAACGTCTTGGTTCGCGTGGCTGACGTCTTTGAGACGTCAGCCACGCGAACTAAGGGGCAGCGACATCAAAGGGACAATGAATCCGTCTTCTAAACGTCCTACGCAAGACGGTAAGCAGACGTGGAAGAATACCGCCCCCCACCCCCTCCCTCCCCAAAGCGTCGGCGGGCGTCGACACAATGCACGCGCCGAGGTGTCGCCAGCTGCAATGGGGCCGGGAGGGAGGCGCCAGAATGTCTGGCTCCTTCTCGCCGGTTACCGGGGAGATGAGGCGAGAGGGCGCAGGCTGGCGCAAACACGCGGAGACACGCAGCAAAGGGAGCGAAGCTCGTTTGCGTGGTTGGTCGTGGAGTCAGTGTGGTCAAGTTGTTGGCGGCCGGCTCTTCCTTCGTTTCTGGGAAAATTCTGTTAGCGTGCTGCAACTGCTGCGTGTGTTTGTGTGGTGGCAATATGTTCTTTCTACTTTCCTCCTTATGTTAACCCTGGTTCAATTCCGGCGCTTCTGTGACTGGATCCCGTAACGCCAATAACTACGTCTCGCCGAAAATAAATGTAAGTACCACATTTGAATGGCTTAGCATGATGCCTGTGAGATCACTCATGTGTTCCGTGGATAGGGCGAATCGGTCTGTGACAGATACAAGGAGGATTAATGCTATGTAAGGTCTAAGATAGTTGACGCATTAAACGCAAAGCAACGCAACTGTGGTTTTATTATTCAGATCATCGTGTATGATTGCATTCTGAAATTTTCTTAGGTCTATGTGCGTGTTCAGCCTGATTAGTGAGTAACGAGTGCATTGGCTTCGTTCCCACCATCCTGTCATTTGGTCGTTACGGGTAGCGAGTGCAGCGCATGTACAACAATGTCGGGTAGTAGTAATTTACTCGTGTCTTACACAGACGAATACATGCACGTGATATCGCGCGTTGTAGGGCAACCGTTGCCGCGCGTCCTATCACTGTTGCATTGCAGTCGTGAGATTTCAGTTCAGAGCTGCGAAATTTACGTGCATGTGATGTGGATGTGAAAATCGCGCATTGTTTATTGTGGCATGTCAGCAGAACTGAAGCAGGCAACCATGACGTCTTATGGTGGTGGAATGACTTCTCGCAGCTCAGCATTCATATGAGCATGAGTGTCGTTGTGCTCGTTCTCGGTCATATTTAAACTTTGTCAGAGGCATGTGACTCGTTTGCGAATGTTCGTTATTATTATTTCTCATTGTCCACGCTTTTGCGGTTTTCTGCATTTGGGGTTCGTTATTCTTGCAGACCGCAAATACCAAAATAATTACACGACCTGTTATCTGGTTCCACAGTGGTGTTACAGGGACGCTGTTGTGTACGGTAGATTTTTGGTATGCCATAAGCTGTCCAGTGTTTCACGTGGTACGGACTGGGGAGTGAAGACTTGAACCATGTTGCTGGGCTGATAGCGTAGGACAGTGATGATAAGGCGACGAACGACGAACTAAATTAGTACGTCGGGCTATGGGTGAGCGGCGTGTTACGACGACTTATACATGAACGTTTGGACGTATTTTGTTTATTTTTATTATTTAGTACGGGCGCCGCCAGCTTGTCCGGTGCCGGGATCCAGCTGTGCATGCCTATACCTATATCGTCAAATCAAAGCCACGGTGCCATTCAACAGTTTTCAGCGGAACGTTTGACGTTTTCCTCCTACCCCGTGACATACTCGCTACACCAAATGAGCCATATTTCGTTGCATTGTACTAAATTCACTATTATATGGCCATTGAAGGCAGTTTTGTGCAGGCGAAATCGAAGCCACAGCGAAAATTTGTTGATGCTATGCACAAATGTGATGCGCAGTCACTGTGCCCGTAGATCGCGCGACCTTGAAGGTCCCATTTAATAAAGGAGCCCTGCGACATTTGGAATCTCGATGGCAAACGATGCCTAACAGTCGTGGAGGTTGTTGTGAACATGTGAGCCAAGTATTATTGAGCTGCGTGCACCAGGGAATTTTTTATTTGGTTTCAAACACAGCTGTAATTAACATTGCTCTTCGTTCCAACAAATGTCACTAGGCCGTCGACTACTTTTTTCGAGGCAGATATATCACTGGCTGAACTTACGGTCACGGAAAAGTAGTCTGCAATTATATATTTGTTCATGAAAGGAAAAATTAGCAGCCACCCGTTTTGTAGCACAAGGCAAACGTTACCCACCCTTGCGGGTTTCCGCAGAACTCATTTGCCTATATATATTTGTTCATTTTGCATTAAAGAAATAAAGGCAATCTGAGTGCCTGCCTTTAAAAAGACCGAGGTGAGCGAAGGGACCTAGTCGTTGGCGCCAGTGACGTTACTTGTTGAAAGAAGAGCAGGCAAGTCGTTGGTCGGTGCTGCTAGTGACGTCAGTTGTTGGAACAATTGCAGGCGATTGCATGATGTATTTAAAATGAAACTGCAAATCCACTGCTGCTTGCAGCACAATAACATTTGGCTCACACGTTCACAGAAGCCTCAACGATTGATTGCCACCGTTTGCTCAGTGCGTTCGAAAAGTGTTGCAGGGACCCTTTCATACCGAGTGCGCAGTGAGCACGTAAGCACGCCTCGAAGAATATTCTCACAGTCTAAGTGTGAAGCATGTGTGTCACCCGATTTCTACATGCTGTGTATGGGAATGCGTCCAAAATAAACTACGAATCAGTAATGTGCAGTTTAACGTTCACGAGTGCCATACTATTCGGCGGTGGTAGCATCAGGAGATGCATCAAGTTTCCTGCGGAGATGGCCCGAACTTGTAAATGATAGAGACATAGACACAGCGCCTTTGCCGCAGGCAGGCTGTTGTATCCTGACTTCTTTCTTCTCTTCCTTTTCATCGCTGGGCATCTAGCACGAGCGTCCAAGCTTCGGCGGAACTCGCTGACCTTCGTATATATGTACATAGGTATACATACAATCCTGTGAGTGTTAGATTGTATGTGCACATAGACCCGATAAAAGGGACGGGGGTGTGGGGGTGGAGACGACCGCCTTCGTAGCTCAGCGGTAGATCATCGGACGCCTTATCCGAAGGTCGTTGGTTCGGTTCCCACAGAAGGCAGGTTTGTCTTTTCGTCCGCCTAAATTCCTTCCTACTTCACAAGTATAATACTACAAATAAGAACCCCAATAACTTCTCCTATGTTTTCCATAGGCTTCATATTTTGTTGCTTCGTTAAATATATATATATATATATATATATATATATATATATATATATATATATATATGGTGCAGGCAGCAGTGCAGAAGTACCAGGCATTCGAGGAAAATTCATTTCGAGTGTTTATCTATTGCAAGTTGCAGGATATTATGAACACTTCCTGTAAAGGGCGCAGTCTATGACAGAGATGCATTTCAAATTTCGTTCCTCAAAGCACAGTTGTAGAACAGCTTTATAGAAAATAGCGGCCCCATTTTTTTTTTCTTTTGCAGGAATACATGCGGTTTAATCGGCGGTTGTACGGATAACCTGATAGGGCACCAACTGTGTTCTACCACGGCCCCACCGAGGTTCTACATTGAAAGCATTTCCGCGACGGCGGTTTCAGCGTGTCATATGATGCCAGTAGCATCGTATTCACCAGCTGCACTAAGCCTGGACACTACAACTAGTTTTTGATGAGCGTGAACGTGAACTGGTTGCGCGTTTGGTGGAGGTTGCATTCTCAAAGGAGTTGGCTGTTCGAAGTGTTTTGTTTAATGACTAGGTATAAGGTAACAGTGTTTTCCTTAAATGTGAAACAGGGCGAAATTCGAAGACTCTCAGTTTAATCCTGCACATGTAGACCTCATGGTTATTTGAAGTCCCTTTTAGGAATAGCTTCATGTGCTGGGTGCCAAAATCTTCTTTTTTTTTTCTTTTTTGGCTTCCAACTGATGCTTGCCAGTTTGATCTCCGTTCATGTCAGATTTGCATATATGTGCGTAATACAGTGCTTTGTAGAGAGCCACATCTGTATTTTGTATATGTAATTGAGAATATTGCTTCTATTTTTCTTTTTCGTCGCCTCAATGCTGTCTCCACTGTATTCAACTTCGAGCACGTATGTATCTTCATTATGAAATGGAGGTTGCCTCGATGTAACGTTGCTCGCTGTGAGAGATTGTGCGCTGCATTGCGACCTTGCTCATTATACCGATTTTGTTAATATTTCATGCGCTAATTTCTTTGAAGGTCACTTTGGTCAATATTCGTTGACACTTGATTGATATTTTTGGTTGTCTTTTAAAGTTTGCTTCATTACATCAGCTGATGTCCTAGAGAAATTTTCACTTTCATGTCTGAGTCATATTTGAGTTCTTGTGTTTATATTCCTTGATTTTATGCAGTGAAGATACTGCATAACGTGATTGAAAGCGGCTGTCACACAGTCATCCATTGTTCTGTCTCTGCTCATATAACCGGATGCGCTGCTTTCATGGTGAAAAGCGCATAGTCGTTTGGCTGTTGATTATTGTGTGACTACTAGTGCTCTTTTGTGAGCCTCTAGTGTTTAATAAGTTCCAAATATATTTAAAGTATTTCTTCTGCAGTTGCTCTTGAATATTTGTTGTTTTGTTTTTCTGGCATTTCTCATTTTCTTCTTTTTTGAACTTGCACAAGTTAGTTTCTCAATAAAATGATGATGTAGCAGTGTTTCGACTGCGTGATCATTGGCACAGAGGCCTCCTTGCTAGGCCGCTTGCCATGAAACTGTCTATCCTTCACTGCAGAAAGATATAGTAATGTCATTACTATTTTTGGTAGATTTGCTTCATACTCAACAAATTACATGCTAGATTGATTTTTGTATTCATGAGAGCCAATTTTGACTTAAATGCTAAGACTGATGAAGCCTTGTTGCGAACTGTGTACCTATACCTTACTGCACTATTTTTGCTCTGTTGCACTCAGTGCTGATGCCTTTAACCACGAAAAAAAAAGAATTCCAGGCAACTGCGATGCCAGGACTTCTTCCTAGGATGTAACTACGAAAGTATTCTGCTGGCACTACCCCCCACTCTGCAGCATCGAAAAGATTATGGTGCTGCTGATAACATAGCAGGTCGCAGCTACTACTACTAAGGCAGGGACGGCGTCCGCGGATGGGGGTGCCCCCCAAAATTATGATCCCGTTGACACCTTCAGAACCACGGAGTTAATGCCTGATGGGTGCAAAAAAATGTTTTGTGGTTATTTGTACCCCTCAGGCGTTAGCTTACATTCTGAGGGTGGTAACCAGATCAAAATTTCGACGGGCGCGCCCCGTTCCCGAGCACTATTCCTGCTTCTTTTTCAGATTACGGCTAACATTTCAGGAACAGCTTTTTGATGACGTCTTTGGTAAGTCTTTAAACGGATTCAGAAATCCCTGTAAATGGGATTATTGGAGGCTCCCCCAAGCCGTCGAAAAGACCAGCTTTTTGATGACGTCTTTGGTAAGTCTTTAAACGGATTCAGAAATCCCGGTAAATGGGATTATTGGAGGCTCCCCCAAGCCGTCGAAAAGACCAGCTTTTTGAAGACGTTTCAAAGACGTTCAGGAAACGTCTCGTTTATGGGCAACAAGACGGACATTAGACGAGATATACGACGTCTTCTAGACCAAAACTTCTTACGCGTGCCGTTTCTGAGACGTCGTTAACGTCTCGGATATCCGTCTCGAAGATGTCCTAAATCCTTTGTGTGCTAGCTGGGGTGTTATGGACAAACAATGGTGAGACGCCTCTTTAGCAAAGCCGGTCGTCCAAACGTGCAGAAAAACTTGTATGAAAGATAAGACTTGTGGATTAGACTACTGGTCTGTAGTTATGCTCTCATTTGTTACAGGTTGCTGCATTCGTGTATTTAATCGGGTTCCCGAACGAACGCTATGAGAGCTCCCGGCTGACACACACAAACAGGGGTGACAAGGCACGCAATGAGTCTTGTCTCACAACGAAGATGACAACACAGACAGTAGTGCACAATCGCTGTTCATGTATCGAGTCATGTATTTCAACAGACCCTCATATGTCATTCATGTATTTTGTGCTTGCCTTTTGTGTTGTATTTACAAATCTTTTCATGAGCTTCCCCAAACTGCTACATTCACGATGCTCAAGATTTTCTTGCCTGGGAGGTAGTGTAGGAAAAAGGAACAAGCAGGCACGGCAAACACATCTCCCGTGACCAATGGTTTGTCCATTTCAGCCCTGGACGTTGGACTACAACCAGGTAAAGCATACCCCAGTAAAGTGTGAAACTTCAAGTGTTCTGACAACCTTGTGTCGCGTGTTGAGTGTGCAATGACTCAGTTGCCTAGCCACACTCGTTGCCTGTGCACCGTTGCTGTATTGATGCCATGTGACAACGCCCATTACAGCCATCTTTATTCATCTAAATACCCTGTCCACATCGCCCAGTCTTTGCATTTGGCGCATTCGACGAGGAGTGATGCCGAGGAAACGAGAGGCACCCGTATGCTTCGTATGAGTTGGTGTTTGATGTCCGCCGCATGGCCTTGCTTTGTCTGCCCTATGCTTACCGAAGAGACAGACGCCTTCAGTGGAGAAGTTTTGTATTTAATTCTGGGGGAGTACTCATGCTTGACCCGATAGCGTGCGAGCAAGCCGTTCCACATCTCGCGCAATTGCGCCGCTCGTGAACGGAGCAACGTCTCCTTCCTCTGAAGTTGCAACACATACTTCGAGCTTGCCTGCGTATCCGTCGTCCACCACACCGCTGGTTAACTGGAACGAAGCAACTGTGGAAGACCCCCGTGGCTTCACAGCGGACTATATTCGCCACGAACTTTTGCGTCGGAAACTGTGGTCTGTTTCAGGAGTTCTGTGCAGCACTGCGGAAGCTACAGGCCCCTTCCGTCAATCACGAGAGCAAACACGTGTTAAACTTATCCCTCCGTGCAATGGCGTCTGCCAATGGTAGACGCTGCAGTAGGAGGAGCTACCTTGGAGGAGGACGGAGTAGGCTCGCAGGTGTGTGTCCGAACAATGACATTTCTTCTCGCTTCGGAATGCGCTCGATGGCCTCGTAGCCTTGGCATGGGTATTCCTTATTTTTTCATTATACTTGGAGTTTGACACACCACCGATGTCCCCACCAATCATTTGTTCACGCCTTCCATGGCTAAGCGAGAAATGTTATTCCTTTTTTACGGGGTGCAAGTACGCTCCTTCTGTCAAACTAAGAAAAGATCTTATTTTGACCACGACCACAAAAAAAAAAAAAAAAAAAATCCGGGCAGGAGACAGTCGCTTTAATCCATCCATGCAGTCCATTCGTCACTCTCCTCTGTGCGCACCCTCATCCATCAATCCATTCATTCGACCACACCCCCGTACATCCGTCTATCTCTCCGTGCACATATCTGTCGGTCATCCTTATATCGTTCCATTCGTCCGCTCATCCATGTATTCCTCCGTATTTCTGTTGTTCATCTATCCAACCATACATTCAGCCGCTCATTCAAGCCTTTACCAGTCCATCCGTCCGTCCGTCCAATAGTGACATATTTCGTAAGGAACGGTCCCGGGAAAGAAAACCAACCTACAAGTGCAAATATAGACGGGCCAAAATAAAGTGACATTCGCGGTCTTTTTTTTATTTCGAACTGATCATTTCTCCGTTCAACTTCTTTTCAGGCTCAAGATGATGTCGGTGAACGTGGTCGTGATCAATGACTATGATCTCATAAAGGACACTTTCTCGAGACCAGAGATACTGCACCGCCCGGCTGCTTGGATACTGAAGGAAACCACAGCAGGTTTGGTCACTTCGTACTGTTTTCCATAATGGTGCACTCTTGTTCACCTCCGCCGCAGCTACTACACTGTGGTCGCGGCACTATAGCACTAGCGGTGCTGAAAAAGGACCCGCGGCGGTCAGTGGAATCAGCTTTCCAAAACTAATTTCGGTGCGAAATTGCACAGCCACCACATGCGCACTCGACAACGATTGTCCGTTTAGAAACCTCGACAAAACGACGCATGTCGTGCGCTCGTTAGCCTAGGCGAGAAAGCAGTGTGTGCGCCATAACGTCTCCGAAAAGACACACTGGGCAAACACCCACGCAAGAAAGGTTCACAGGAAGATAAAGGCCTAGTTGGAATGGTAGGAGGAGAAGTATCTCTAAAGATCAATGTTTCCCTAAAGAGGCACGTCCTCGAGAAGACCTGGCGGACACAAGTCTCCGTTATCAAACGCTGGCGTTAGCACCGTTTCTCATACAAGTACATTGTTGATTGCTAAACAAAGAGCTGTTTCCTAACTAGCCAACTTCTGGTAAATGAGGGGCGCCGCGTGCGAAATTTACTACAGTTGTGCGGCGGTTGTTCCGCATATATTTCGTAAGCGAAAGAGCGGCGCGAAATAGCTTCTGCTCGATAACCAAGATAAATTGTATCAGTACAGAAAACTTCTAGGGACCGTACGCACAAGCTTATTATTTAATAAATTTGTCATAAAATCTTGAAATAATGTCCACATCGTCTTAATCTACGAGAAAGGTGACGCGAAGGAATTGAAAAAAAAACATAGGCCTATCAGGAATTCCCAGTTGCCTACAAGTTGTTTACAAAGGCAATCGCTAACAGAATTTGGGCCATTTTAGATTTCACTCAGCCACACGAGCAGGTAGAATTTTGTAAAAGTTATTGGAATACAGACGCGTACACAGTATCACTTAACTGATAGGAACAATCCGTGTGAAACAGGGCGTTTAGGCAAGGCTCTTGCTTGGCAAGACTGACAGAAGACAGTCGCGACTGAAGCCTTGGCAATCACGGAGCCAGCACGCTCCTTGAGCTCCCCAACGTCTTCTTCCCCCGCGAGTAGCACACCCTGTCTCTCCGACTAGCGTTGATATTCTTCACTACATTCACTTCCCCTTCGGAAAACAGCCGTCCTGACGACCTATGGGCAGGAAACGACAGCAGGGTCGTAATAAGGCTTTAGCCTGTCGATATGCAGAATCTCACGTCCACGGCGTCGTAGATCAGAAGATGACGCAAGCGGCTCGATGGTGTAACTGACAGGTGAAGTTTGTTTAACCACGCGGGAAGAGCCGTGGCACTTCGAAGTAAGTTTCGCCGACTGGCCAGGGCTGACAGATGGAACCCAGAGCCAAACTGATTCTGGAACGTAACATTCTTGTGCCTCTGAGCTGTCCCGATATTGTTTCTGGCGCTGCTGATCGGCAGTAGCGAGAACGCGGGCAATCTGGCGACACTCTTCCGCGTGTCTTGAAACTTGAGAAACCGTCGTCGCCTCAATCACGTCAGGGTGGTATGGAAGGATGGTGCCGAGCGTGCAAGAGGGTTCGCAGCCGTAAAGTACCAAGTATGGAGTGAACCCACTGATGGTCTGTATTGCACTATTATGCGCGTACGTGACAAAGGACAGAATACTGTCCCAGTTGGGGCGATCAGAAGCGATGTACATGGACAGCACATCGCCCAATCGACGGTTAAATCATTCGTTTAAGCCATTCGTTTGGGTACTGTATGTAGTGGTGGTTCGGTGAACGACGTGGCATTCTTTGAGGAGCGATTCTACCGCGTCCGACAAAAATACGCGGCCTCGCTCGCTCAGTAGCTCATGTGGTGCACCATGACGTAAGATGATATGGCGTAAAATGAAAGAACCGACGTCACTTGCCGATGCAGAGGGCAACGCAGAGGTCTCAGCATAGCGCGTGAAGTGATCGATGGCCACGATGATCCAGCGGTTGCGAGCAGGAGTGATTGTAAGAGGGCCATACAGATAAATGCCGACCCTGCCAAAGGGTTTGCTTGGACCCGGCAAGGGCTGCAGTGTAGCGGGGACGCGGGAAGGGGAACGCTTCCGCCGCTTGGCAAGCAAGGTAAGAACGAACATAGCCGTGGACGAAGCGGTATATGCCATGCCATTAGTAACGGTGACGAAGGCGGGTGTAAGTTTTCAGCACTCCGGCGTGTGCACAGTGAGGGTCGGCGAGAAAGGAAACGCAAATATCTCAGCGGAGATGTCGGGGTATAACCAATAGCCATTGGCGGCTCTCGGAAAGATAGTTTCGCCGTTAGAGCGAGCCATCCAGGAGAGGGAAGTGGTGCAATTGACGTCGCATTTCCCGAAGGATGGTTTCTGATGAAGTGCTGCGCAGCAAGTCCATAAGAGAAGCCAGCCAGGGGTCCTTCAGTTGCTACAGGGGTATGTTGTCGACGGAAAGCGATGGCGTATCGGAGGTGGGTAAAGTATGGGACATGGCGCGGGATTGTAGCAGTGACCAGGACAGAGCGACAGCAACGGAATGTTTCCGTCCAAATCGATAGACGACTTGGATGTCGTACTCTCGGAGGCGTAATGCCCAGCGCGCGATACAGCCGGATAGATCTTTCAGGGAAGAAAGGTAACACAACGCAGGGTGGTCCGTGATCACGGTGAATGGCCGGCCATGAAGATAAGGTCGAAACTTTCCTATGGTCCATATGATGGCTAGGCACTCTTTCTCTGTAACTGAATAGATGACTTCGGCTTTGGTGAGTGCACGGCTGGCGTAGGAAACGAATCCAGGCTGACGTTGGGCAAGCACAGCTCCAAGACCGACACCACTAGCATCCGTATGAATTTTAGTCGAGGCGCGTGGGTCAAAATGTCGCAGTATCGGAGGTAACGTAAGAAGGCGGCGGAATGTGGCGAAGGCTTCGTCGCATGCTGGTGACCATGACAAAAGGCCGGGGTTATGGCGGAGGAGGTCCGTCAAAGCCTCACAGGCGCTATGATTGAGGTAAAGTTGCCGATGAAGCGACGAAAATAAGAGCAAGGGCCGATAAAACTGCAAAGTTCCTTCGGCGTCCGCGGTTTAGGGATCCCGGCAACGGCCCGAAGTTTCGTCGGATCCGGAGGAACGCCATCGCGGGAGACCACATAGCCCAGGATAAGGAGCTGGCGCGTACCAAAGCGACATTTATTTAGATTGATCTGTAGGCTCGCAGAGCTGAGGCACGTGATCATGGTTTCGGGACGTGGAAGATGCGTTGACAAGTCACGGGAAAATACCACAATATCATGCAGGTAGAACAGGCGCGTCTGCCATTTAAGGTCACGAAGGATGTTGTCTATCATGCGCTCGAAAGTGGCAGGCGCATTGCAGAACCCGAATGGTATAACGGTGAATTGGTATGAGCCATCAGGAGTGATAGCAGTTTTGGCGCGATCAGCCTCAGCCATCGGTAACTGACAATAACCTCAGCGCAGATGTAAGGACGAGAAGGACTCTGTGCCTTGGAAGCAGTCGAGGGCGTCATCTATCCGTGGTAAAGGGTAGACATCCTTGCGCGTGATCTTGTTCAACCTATAGTTAATCAACGTAATACCGCATAGAGCCATCTTTCTTCTTTACGAGAGCAACTGGTGAAGCCCACGGGCTGTTCGATGGCTCGATAACACCACGGTTAATCATGTCGGCAGCTTGTTAGGAGATGATGCGGCGCCCACATGCTGACACACGGTATGGACGCTGATGTAAAGGAGCGTGTGGACCAGTGTCGATGCGGTGAGTTACGATTGTATCGCGGCCCAGAGAAGGTTGGTGATCGAAACTAGTGCTGAATCCCTTAAGGAGGGAGATTATCTCGGCAAGCTGCTGAGCCGTGAGGCTGTCGTCGATGCATAGACGCCCTCAGATACAGGCTGAGGGCGTCGCAGCAGTGGGGAAAGGGAACGGCGTAGCGGTGATGGCCATCGGCGTGCGTGAAAATTTCGGTGCGTTGAGGGTTACGGGTCTTTTCTGGGAGGTGGGCCAGATGATGCCGCCTGAGGTATCGGTGTGAAATCGTAGGTATTCGGTCGCGCGTCGTCCGGCGGGAAAACCCACGACGTTGGCAAAATTGCGCTACATGACCCGGGAAACCACATTCGTAGCAGATGGGGCGGTTGTCTTGGGTGCGCCACGAGTTTTGAAGACGGGGTGACCGTCGGTAGAACGGACGGTTTAGTTGCTGCGTAGGTGGAGGCGACGACACAAAGGTGCGCGCGGGCACTTAGGTGTTCGCGACAAGGAAACGTCGAGGTGTCACCAGTGCTTCGGCGTAGGTGAGCGGAGCAGTCACAGGCAAAGTAGAAGCGGTTGCTGGGAGCGCTTCGGAAACTTGTTGCTGCACGACACGCTGTATTGGTGGCGGCAGCGTCGATGGAGCAGGTTCAGTGTAGGGCATCAGCGACAGCTGGAGTGCAATCTCTTCGCGTACAGACTGTTTGAGCTATAAGGTTAATGCAGAGCGGTCTTCCGCAAGACCAGCGGTCATCAATGCCGATACTGTTGGAGTAGGTGATGAACTGGCTCGACGAGTAGATTGACGCACTTTCCAGAGCTCGTCATAGCTCTGACACAATTGAATGACGTGTGCGGGTTCTTTTCAATGAGCATTTGGAACGCACTGTCAGTAATACGTTTCAAGATGTGTTTGATTTTTTTGGCCTCCGACATGGTCGGGCTGACGCGCCTGCAAAGGTTCACCACATCTTCAACATAGCTGAGGTAATTCTTACCATTTTTCTGAGCCAGATCTCGCAAGCGCTGTTCGGCGCGTATCTTGCTAAGCTCCGGGCGGCCGAAAGTTCCGCGAATGCCGCTCTGAAGGCAGAGCAGGTGCTGAGGTCAGTCTCGTGGTTGTGAAGCCACAGACTGGCTACTTCGGTCAAATAAAATATGAGGTGAAGCAGCTTGTGGACATCGTCGGATTTGTCGACCTTGCCCACCTGGTCGTATTCCTCGAGCCAGTCTTCTGCGTCTTTGTCATCGGCACCACTGAAGAGAGGAGGGTCGCGTTGCCGAAGGGAGCCGTCGCAGAGAATAGTTGGTGTTGTTGGCGTCGTGGGAGAAGGCTGCTGCTCGTCGTCCGATGCCATGGTAGAGAGTGGAGGTAACGCACGGCTTCGTAGTTCCAAGGTTTCCGATGTCCAGCACTTTCCACCAATTGAAGAAGGGCGTTTAGGCAAGGGTCTTGCTTGGCAAGATTGACAGAAAACAGTCGCGGGTGAAGCCTTGTTAATCGCGGAGCCAGCAGGCGCATTGAGCTGCCCAAACGTCTTTCTCCGCGAGCAGCGCACTCTCTCTAACTAGCGTTGATACCCTTCACTACACGTGAATTATAATCAGTCCCTATGCACGATATACGTACATGGTCTTCATAGAGAGCATTTGGCTCATTGTAAACAGTACTTGTGCAGGCATTAAGGTATCAGGGCGTAGATGAAACGTGAAAAACATCTCGAGCTAGTTGGTTCATCATGCGTATAAGGACAACGCGCTCACACAAGGCAAAGGAAGGCAAGACGACACACATGCGCTAACAACTGATGTTTTATTGCTCTGACACCTTGATACACATCAAGTATCAACACAATATATAAAAACAAGGCCTGAAGCGCACTCTAGGCAAGATTTCTCAGCCCTGATAAAAAACGCAACTCCTTATCCAGCAGAACTATGGAAGGGGCGCTGACACCAGCTGTCTTTCATATGCGCGATTTTTTCGGCTTCAGTTATCTCACACGTGGTCTTGTCGCGGCATCTACGCAGCACACTTGTTCTACACAATTCAGGAGTACTATTACAATCTCGGCAATGTATGCCTAGATGACCAGAGACCATACTTGTAACACTATAGTTGTGTTCTAAGAGTCTTTTTTTAAGGCATCTACAAGTTTGGCCTACGTAGGTGCGACCACAAGTAAGAGGAATCGAATAAACGGACAGCCAGCCTGCACTAGGCGGCGGCTCTGATTTAAAAAGCTGCTTTCCATCGGAAAACATGCAGGTCTGAAAACAAGCAGCTGAAAACAAGCAGCTTTTTAATCAGACCCGCCGCCTAGTGCAGGCTGGCTATCCGCAGACGCTGTTAATCTCTGTAGCGGAGGCCCTTTTAAGAACGAAGGTGAGAAGCAAGATAGACAGGGCTAAAAATATTGCGGTTATTCTCTACGCGCACGGCATCTCGCACAATTTGAGAAAAATAGTAAAGAGAGTAGGTGTCCACTTTGTTTTCCTCGGTACCGGATAGATTGTCTAGTCTGTGCAAACAAGTAAGTCAATGGGCAGAAGTCACGTCGAATGTCCCACAAACCATAGAGACCATTTTGTGCCTTGTGCCGAAGGCGTGGTTTATTCGATTCATCTTACTTGTGGTCGCACTTAGGCCAAACTTGTAGATGCCTTAACAAAAGACTATTAGAACACAGCTATAATGTTACAAGCAGGGTCTCCGGTCATCGAGGCATACATTGCCGAGATTGTGATTGCACTCCTGAATTGTGTAGAACAAGTGTGCGGCGTAGGTGCCGCGACAAGACGACGTGTGAGATAATTGAAGCCGAAAAAAAAAACGCGCATCTGAAAGACAGCTGCGTCAGCGCTCCTTCCATAGTCCTGCTGGATAAGGATTTGCGTTTATCGGGGCCGAGTACTCTTGCCTAGAGTGCGCTTCAAGCCTTGTCTTTGTATAATGTTTTGATACTTGATGTATGTTAAGGTCTCAGAGCAATAAAACTTCACTTGTTAGTCTGCGCATGTGTGTCGTCTTGTCTTCCTTCGTCTTGTGTAACCGCGCTGTCCTTACCTCTGATGAAACGTACATAAAAACACTGGATGATGTCTACAGTGGCTC
>CM023489.1:68383655-68579195 GCA_013339685.2 Hyalomma asiaticum
AAAAATGCCGAGTCTCTCTGCGCAAACAAACGTTCTTTATCGCGAAAAACGACACAAGGACAATCCGCCCCGTTTGTGCGGGACTGCTGTGGTCAAGAGTAGAACAGTGACTTTGTCGGGCTTCTCTGCGATGACCTACGAGGTTAATGTTCGAAAATGCTTATTCTTGGTGCATTCCTGATAAGAGGAGCTAGTGCAATGGCCGAACCTGTTTTATTTCTCTTATTCAAAGATGGTTCACAGACCTCTGATGAGGCATTCAGGTACGGGGGACAATACAAGCCTTGTGAGCATAATGAAATGCGAAACAGTTTTAAGTAGGCATAATTACCATACGCATTATTGGACGCGAGGACCACCACCGAAAATAGCGGCGGCGCTGCGCTCGTTTTGACGTCATAGGTCGGATGCCCTTTCCCACCTTGCTGACCTGACCATTCGGCTGCCTTTAGAAAGCGAAGTTCTAGACAAATCGCTCTGTTTAAGTGCATTTTTGTGCTAATTATCGGTGTGTGACTTTCAAATTTAGGAATGTGAAATTCGTCGTTGGCGCGTTGGGCATAACTAGGCCACTTCACGACTTGCAAATAACTTCAGCGTGATGATGTATTTCGGTGTCGGACGTACATGAAATCGAACAGGCTCTAAGTGACATAAGCTGCCCTACTTCGCTATAGTAAACCTGATGGGACAGACAAATTGCCATGTACTATAGCGTCAAAAATCACTTGCGAAAGACAAAATCTCAAGAAATACTCGCCCGAATTTGTGTTTTCCTGTATTCAGTACACGTGAACACATCTGTAGATATCTCAGGTACACAGATGTTTCATACGTATTCATTCTGGCGTTTCACGCCCCATAACCACGATATGATTATGACATACGCCATGGTGGAGGGCTCAGGAAAGTTCCACCGCCTGGGATTACTTAACGTGCGCTGACATCGCACAGTACACGGGCCTCAGCATTTTGCCTATATCGAAATGCAACCGCCTCGGCCGGTATTCAATCCCGCGACCTTCGGATCAGCAGCAGAGTGCACTCGACATGCCATAGCCACTAGGCCACCCTGAGAGGGGTCATTCCTATGTCTATTGAAACAAATACATTGAAATGAGTTATCCGAACACGCAGCTTTGTTCAAAAAAAATCAGGCGTAGCCCTTGTGTTTTGTTTTTTTTATGCACATAAAAATTAACACCATCTTCCCAAAGGGAACCCTGATGGGATGCGAAGCAGCAGCGTTGCGCACGGGTGGCGTCACGTGATGAACGGCGCTAACGCGGGTGCTTCGCATCCCATCAGGGTTCCCTTTGGGAAGATGGTGTTAATTCGCAACGCGTACGTTAGGCGCGCATCAGGTTTATTGAGCGTGAACCGACGAGTCGGCGGTGCAGCGAGCGGCGGTCGCGGTAGCGGAGCGAGCGGCGGTAGCGGCAGGTGTTGCGGGCGAACGGACGAGGCGGCAGCTGCGGCGAGCGCGCGGCAGGCGAGGGAGAGAGTGACGTCATGGCGCACTGCGAGGGGAGCGTGACGTCAACGCGCAGCTGCGGCGCGACCTACTTAGCACCGCTCCAACAGCTGCGGCGAGGGAGCGCGTTGCGGCGCGTTCGTACGGAGGCACGGAGGGACAGCGTTACACAGGCTAGTCAAGAGCTGCTTCGCATCAAAAACAATATTGCCACCTCAGATGTGATTCTGCTACGCCCCGCTCTGCATGGTGCGGCAGAACTTTATCCTCCTTTTACGCTTCCTTCTAGCTCGTGGGGGTCCTTATTACCTGCGAAAGTTTAAGCTTCCAGAGCATGTGCAGCAAAAGTGAGCTCATCTTTCTCGTTAACTGCTTGCCGCGACATGTTTTGCCTCCCAAACGCATCCTCCTACTGTCAGCAGCAGCGAATTCTGGAAGTGTTTGGCAACTAGGGGTAATAAAATTATTGATGTTCCATAAGGGCAGGGTATACGTGTAAGTAGTCAAGATAAGGGACAGACAGACAAACGGAGAAAAAACATTTAATAGAAAAGGTACAAAAAAAAAACGTCACGTCCCAAGTAGAATACCTCAAACACGTCACAACACACGGTAATTGTTTGGTAGGGTTTAAAGCCATCCGAAAAGCTAACAATCATACGTCGTCGATGAATCACAGCAGCTAAAGCGAAAAGTACACTTTCGTCCAGTCTAAATAACTAAATAAATCATGAATAAATATAGCAAGTAAGGGGGGTTCAACGGGTACAGCTTAAGCCTTACTGCAAATCTTGCCTGCACTTCTAAGCATGTGTGGCGAAACAGTCCACCTTACCACAAACTCGCATTCGCTTGGAGTGCGTACGTGTCGCACAGGCCGCGGTACTACTATTCACTGGCACATTTCCGTGGTTGTTTCACGATCACCTGCATTCGTTTCGCCCGCAGCCTGATTAACGTGACGTCAGAAGTGTTTTACAAAGAAGTGGCAGCGTATAGTTTCTGCGTCATCAGTAGCACCATCCTCAAAAGCACTGGCTGCACCAGTTTAATATCCCGATCGTAGTCACGGTGCTGTCACGGGCAACAACGAGGCGTCGGCTTTTTTTTCCCGGATAAATAGGTCATTACAATGCTTCCATGCAAACCAGGAATCAACAGAGGGGGGAGGCACTCGCGGCGGCCACGAAAAAAAATAGCACGTAGTAGCATAAGCGCGGGAAACTTGGAGTTGCAGAAGGCGAGAAAACGTGGCATCCTATCAGTGAAGTGACAACTAGGTGGCGCTACGATATGTTGTTGAGGCCATATGTAGAGTAGCACAGGGTGTATTGAACGATCTCCTCAAACCTGCAATAGTGAGCGGTTGTGATGTCATTTTTTGGGCCTCATCTCTGTCTGTCTGTCTGTCTGTCTGTCGTATCCGTCTAGACGCCTCTGTACCGGTGCCCGCCCTGTACTCACGCCTACGTGCTATCACCACACCGAATTTGGCATGGCGTGATATTAATTGTTGATTGTTTTGTAGGGTTTTACGTCCCAAAACCAGTCTTGGGCAGTAACTAGTTACTAGTAACGCGTTACCGGTAACTAGTTACCTTTTTCAGTAACTTATAACTGTAACTAGTTACTTTTAATTTAGAGGAACTTGTAACTGTAACTATGTTACTTTTTACACGGTAACTGTAACTGTAAATACCGTTACAGTTACTTCCTTTAAAAAAATATCCAACAGGAACACTTTTCAAAAGCAGGGCTCGGAAGTATCGCGACACAAGACTATCGCAATGTTTCTCTTAATTATTTATGACTATGTGTACCTCTGCATCTAGATAAATTTGCAAAATATATTTGTATCTGACTAGTAGAATGCTTTTACGTTGTATCGTTTGTATCGCGATGCTGTGCAGGACACGGACATCTCTCGGCCTTTCTTTTTTTTTTTAGATGTGCCTGACGTGTTTCCAGATGAGAAATGACTTTTTTTTTTTGTACGAAGGCAAGCAAAGCACCGCCGGGCGGCGACAAAAAGGGCGGGGAAGGGTTTCTTTTCCCGCCTCCATGCACAGAAACGTGCGCGACACCGCAGTATGGTCGGCCTAAGTGACCAAAGTCACTGTTTTCAGAGACCAGTGCAGCATCCTTAATTTTTTTGCGTGGCCAGCCATTTTTTTTTATGACCACCCGCGCGGAGACCACCTAGAAACAGGCGCTTTTCAATGCCTCACACACGTTCAGACCGGTGCGGCGGCACTTCCAAAAAGCACTTCCCAAAATGCCGGCAGCAATGGCTCGAAGGGGCCTTTCTTTGTCGCGTCTCAGGTTGAGCTCCCGTTTCATTTACGAGCATACAGCAGTGCTTCGTGGCATCAGACTGTCCCAACGTACTAAATGCGAAGCATTCCTTAGCAAACTTCGGCGACTTTGAGCACATATATCGATCTAGCCGCCTACGACTTTGTGCTCTCCTGGCCGTTTCGTTAATAGGATGTATACGAAAATTGGTATGCAAGAACATGACTGCATGATGAACATAAATAACAGGTCATAACACGAAAATCATGATGTGCATGTCATGAGCGGTATGATTTACGTGCCACGGTCTTGGTGCTCTCCTGGCCTTTTTGTTAATGGGATGTAGGCTAAAATTGGTATGACACAAAATAACTGCATTACGAACATAAATGACATGTCATAACAAAAAAATCATGACACGCATGTTATAAGCGGCATGACTGACGTGCCACGGTCTTGGTGATCTTGCAGTCGTTTCGTTAACTTGATAAAAACCAAAATTGATATGCGAGACAACAATGTATGACGACCATGGGTGACGCGTTCTAAGAACATGAAAATCGTGACATGCATTGCATGAGCGGCATGATTTACACGCCACGCGTTTCATTAATGGCTGTATACCAAAATTTCTATGGTACAACACGACTGCATGACGAACGTAAACGACAGGTCATAACATTAGAATCATGACATGAGTGTCATGAGCGGCGTGGTTTGCATGTCACAGTCTTGGTGCTCTTGCGGCCGTTTCGTTAACTTCATATGTACCCAAAATCGGTATAGCGAGACAACAATGCAGATCCATTTTACGTTCCTGATGCATCCTTCGCATTTCCTTGATTCCCACTTCACGTAGGATATGCCATTTATATTTGTAAATAACTTCCCGACAATCAATAAAAAAAGTTGTTGCAGAAAATGAGGCGTACGCAACGATTGCTTGTGTTGGGCTTTTGACTGAGCCCATTCAATTCCTTTTATCTGGCGCTTTGCCACGAGCAACTTCAATTAACCGCACGCCCCGCATACGTTTCTGTTGAAAGTACATAATTTCGTTTACGGTGTAATAATCTTGTACAGTAACTGAAAAGTAACGACGTTACTTTTTAACAGTAACTGTAACTGTAACGAGTTACTTTTGGAAGCTGAGTAACTGTAACTGTAACATAGTTACTTTTCTGGCTTAGGTAACTGTAACTGTAACACTGTTACTTTTTACTGGTAACGTGCCCATGACTGCCCAAAACCAGCTGTGATTATGCGAGACGCCGTAGTGTAGGGCTCCGAAAATTTTGAGCAGTTGAGGTTCTTTAACGTGCACTGACATCGTACAGCACACGGGCCTCAACATTTCGCCTCCATCGAAATGCAGCAGCCGCGACTGGAATAGGCAGGTATTAATGTATGGCGAGTAAAAGACAACTATTTAGTTATTGTCCTCAAGTGTCTCATGGAGCCACGATCTTGAGAGGAAACGCAACGACTAGACGACTGCATGAAGCTACCGAATAATCACGTGACCTCTCTGTTGGCGGGCGCAACAAGCGGCGGGTGGTATTTGAGGAGATGCGAAGCCTAGGGAGCGCACGCGGTGACTAGGTATCGAACCCACGAACAAGTGCTTAGAGCGTTGTCGCGGGCGTTTAAGCACTAGCCTATAAGCTACCACGACGGATGGAGCTGCTCCAAATCGAGGTCTATACATGTTGCACATAAAGACTGTGTGAAATCAAAAGTAGTATTACAGACTCATTTCTCGTTTCCGACGCCTGTTACATTTCTTGTCCTGTGACAGGGGGAAAAAAAGAAAGGGAAGCGACAACTGTTTCTGTGGATTTCACAAGTGACATTCACTTCACTGACTCAAAAGCAGGTATTTGAGGGGCTGCTGCCAGGAGATACGGTGAACAGCGAGCCACACGAATAGTGCGCGCTTTCCATCGTCAACACCGACGCTGCCCTAGGAACTGAGGCATGGCTTGCATAGCAGGAATCTCGGTAAGCAATGGGTTGCTACAATGGGCCTCTCGTAGAAATGTGAAAACCAGAGCCGGCACACTTGTCGTGGGCAAGAAGTAAGAATGGGAATGCGCTAAACAGTTTGTATTGTAGCATTGTCGAAGCAGTGCAATGAGACCATCCACAGAAGACTAGGACACACCGGAGGAGCGCGGGACGAACGCAGACAAGTGTAGGAAAAGTATTGGGTCTTTGTAAGGCGAAACTCCCAGAGAACACCGCTCGTCCACAGCCTCCTCTTAAAGACGATAGTCGTTTTTGGGATACTTGAACGCAGAAATTTTGGTCTGTCTTTCTGTTTTCTGTCTGTCACACGATTCAGCCACCCGGTCAAACATTAAGCACTTGCCTAACGCCTAGCCATCTTGAACTGGTAGCTGCATTCATACTTGTGAACACTGTTGATCAAAAAGCAAATATTAGGCATATCTGAGGCGCAACATCAATACGTAAGTATTAGGTGGTGTGTTCCCTTGCTAGAAAATAGAGACGTAATTGTAAAGACCTTAGTGTTTTTAGGCTGTGCTAAAAATACGACGCTATGCCCGAAAAAGGCCAAGGCCGAAGATTTGGTGCTGCCACTTAGCAGTTGCCCAGGGATTCTGCAAAAGCTCATGTTTCCCGACGGCGCTGCCAAATGGCGTCCAATATCACGCAGCGCAGTACGGCCGGCAGAAGACCATCGTCTTTCGACGACATTTGCAGCGAAGCACGCAGATACGCGGCTAATTTTTTTTTCGAATCTTATTTCGCTGCTTCAACCATGCAAGTGTACCAACTAATCCAACAATCTATGCTGTTGCAGTTTGTACTGTAGTGCGCAAGCGTGAAATAGGAAAGAAGAGACAGCAATTGCGCACAGAATTCATTAGCTGTTCACTCGTTTTGCATGAAGCTACGGCGCGTCCAAGACCCCATGGCCTGCGTGAACCCCTCAGCGCCACTTGATTGCGCAGCGAGTATCGTAGAATAACCATATTACTATTACCCTTGCCCACGGAGCAAGCATGCTTGAGAAGGGGAAGCAGCGCTCGCTCAGGCGGCCCGGTAAAGTCACGCCTTAGGGCAACGTAACCGCTAAAACACCCTGCTCTCGCCATTGGCGATCATGTCCAAAAGCGGCCCCTGTCACTGGTACAGCACAGGGCTGCCAGGTTAGGCTACAAATAGGGAAATTGGGCTATTTTTTCGATTTGGCGGGATGTTTCATCCTTGGCTAGTTGGCTATATTTGGGCTATTGCCTGCCTTCGCCCTAACAATCGTATTTCATTGCCTTTTCTCCCCCTAAGGTATTTAGTCGTTCTTTAGCTTCAAGATCGTTGTGAATGTGCACGAGTAGAAATTTCGCGCCCATTCTTTCTGGGAAGCAAGAAGGGCTTTACTCCTAAACAAATAAAGGAAAAAAAGCAGGGGGTGCTGGGGTCGTACAGTAGTTGGCGCTATGTAGATCTGCAAGCTCTGCGTGTCCCTCTCAGAAAGGATGAAGCGGGAACGGAATGTGCCTCCTTTCAGCAGTCGTGTGGTGTATCAGTGTGGATGAGCCGTGCCCCCGCGACAGGCAGCAGACAATAAAGCAGAGAATGGGCGCACCGTACATAGCTCACCTGTGTAGCCGAAAGCGTGCATACCTTAGAAGATGCACGCATGTTAGAATATTTCTGTAATGCACAAGCGGCGGTTCTTTCGCTTGCGCTTAGAAGTTTTTGCGCATGAGTAGCCACCTGAAGAGGATGGGAGCCAGACCATTTCGACGTTTGGGTCGAAAACCGAAACAATGGCCTCCTTCAGTGCAGGTTGAGTGGGCTTCGTGAAGACTGCGTGACCAATTTCTGGAAAAATGTTTACCTCGCAAAAAACATCGCTGGTACCCCTATGTTTCGTTTACTCTCGAAGATATCACTGTCTCTTCTAACGTTGCCATTGTCCAATTCCTCTGTTGAGCGGGTATTTAGCCACGTCACTCTCACGAAAACGGATCTCAGAAACCGGATGAATTTTGAAGCGCTTAAAAATCTTCTTCGTCAGATTCAATCTGTGGAGAGATAGGCAGTGCAGTAAAGAAGAGTTCGTGCCATCGGGCACATTTTTGGAACGTTTCAATTAGCAATGTCCGTAGACTGTCACGCCGCACCGCGGCGCACGACAGAAATGCCACGAGGAGGATAGGCAGACGACGCGATGTACTGTCCGTCGCCGCCGCACCTTTGTGTGCGTATTTGCGCGTGATGCCCAAAATGCGCAACAGTAACCCCATGTGCTGCGTGCCCCAGTGCACAAATTGAGCTGTTCACAACGAGATAAGCCTGCATTCCTCCCTGTAAGATCCGTTGCGAAAGAAGAAATGGATAGTGAGGTTTCGCATCGGAAAGCCTGTGACGCCGTCGATGAGAGTTTGCAGCGCACATTTCACTCCCGGTAATTTCTTCTGGAGCAATATGGGCAGGCGGAAATCGCCCTCGCTTTTTGGTAAACCGCACAGTGGTCAGGTTGTACGTCGCATTTATAGTGAGAAAGCCGTCTCTGTAGACGCGCGCACCTGCCAGCGTGGCAACGCGGCAGTTAAATGTCAGATGAGTCTGCAAACGACTGCAAGCCGCAAAGTTGCTTTTTGCGTGGCATTCGAATTTTTTTTTTCACATATTACACGCAGTCGCACACACCAACGAATGTTTACATTTCAATCAGTGCTGACGTCGATTCACATTAAACGGGCATTTTTGATCACGATCTAGGCCGATCCTGTTTAGGCTCTATCTGGAACAGGTGCTGGTACGCGCGCACTGTTGATCGTGGTCAAGCATGATACACTTATTTCAAGACGATCACCACCTGCGCATCGCGATTCGGGCCCGAACTACCGATTCGGCCGACGCCAGTGCTAAACTCTATCACGACTAAGTTGGACCATGTGGCAGTGACCACCGTTGACTGCGATTAAGAAATGTAACCCTGGTCGATCCCAGTCGCTATCAAATGTGCCTGTGTGACGCCAATATTTACTCACTTCGTTACCCAGCTAGCACACAAGACCAAAAAGACGTCTTATTGGGGGATGTCGCTCCCACTTAGTTCGCGTGGCTGACGTCTTAAAGACGTCAGCCACGCGAACTAAGCGGGAGCGACATCAAAAGGACAATGAATCCGTCTTCCAAACGCCCTACGCGAGACGGAAAGTAGACGTGGAATAATAATACGCCACTACACGTCGCGGAAAGGAGATTGCATAACGAGTGCGAGGAATCATTTGAAAGAACACAGGGCTGCATGCTTTGTAGCTCTGAACCCATTACAGAGGCATCGTCAACAACATCATTATGAAACAATCTTCTTAAACTTCGCTCTTCGATATACCTGATGGCGCCTCCTCGAAAAGTGCGGACCGCTGCAGAAGAAGCGAATCGCAGAACTACGCGCGCGGCTGCAGCAAGGCAACGTCTTGCACAACAGACAGCTGTACAGAGAGAAGCCCAAACCGCAGCTCGCCGTCGACGCCGGGCCGAGAGTTCGGTTCGTTCTCGGGAAAACGACGCCAAGGGACTCTCTAAGATGTGCAGTTATACAGATTTGAACGTTGCAATGCCGCAGTAATTATGGCGTAGTCGGTACTTCCCTACTTGGCGAAATGATGAGTTATGGCGCAGGGGATAGCTACCACCTCTAGTCGCACCAGTTTCCCCGAGCGTTTAAAACGGCCTCTGAAAACATTGGTCCTCCAGCTTACGCTGCCACTGTCCTGCGTTTCCGCGCAGGCCTGGCTCTTTTACAAGAGCCAGAAGATATGCGCCGATCGTAATTATCAAATGTGTAATTGCTGTGTGTAGCAGCCTAGATCATTACAATAGAACACATTATATGTAGCCGGCATGCTCTTCAGTATAACGTAATAATAGTTACGAAGCTTTTCCCCGAGTAAATTTTCTAGGAAGAGAAATGGTGGTAGAGGAGGTGAACTTGTCCTCAGTTCCCACTTTCTCCTCCTTCCTGCTTCTCTTCTTCCTTTTCGAGCCGAGCTCCTCCAGCTAGCGTTGCCGCTGCGAAGAACGATGGACGGAAGCCTTCCTGCTACCTGTCCGCCGTCGCGTTGTCGACTTGAAGGATGAAGACCAGCCTTTCACACAAACACAACGAGACTATATACCAGACAGACAGTACATACACATTGACAGACAGTAGCTTCGGTTGGTAGGGTATCGCGGTAGGACCGTCGCTCCAATTCGGCAGAGCTGACCAGTGCATAGCACCTCTCCTGCGACCTCTACCACCGCCCGGACTCGTACTAGATGTCCCCTCTAGTACTATCCGCGCCCGAGCTCCGGTTGGGAGGACCTTGGTGGAACGGTCGCTTCCATTCGGCAGAGCCGACCCCTGTGCATAGCACTACTCCTGCGACCGTAGCCACCACTCGGACTCGTGCTAGATGTCCTCTCTAGCACTATCCACTCAGTCCTCGCCAACCTTCGGGCTACCCTCCAACTTTCTGCTTACCTTCATCCTTCCAACCTCCGCTTGCTTCCTTGCTTCCAGTCTTTTCTGCCAGGGAAAAAGGGCCACCTTATATACACCGGTTGCTCCGCCCCTGAATCCCTCACAGCCAATCACAAACGGCGAATGTCAGACGCCGCACTAACAAAAGACCATCCGCGAGCAATAAAGTAGGTACGCTTACTGCTCACAACGTGCTCACAATACCGTAGGTACGCTTGCTGCCCACCGCTCCGCGGGGGGGGGGGGGGGGGAAGCGCGCCAAACGAGCTGTACAATACATCCCCACAATGGTTGCCTCCTCCCCCGCATGTTCACCACGTGGCTGTGCGTCTGTTCCGGAGCCTACTTGACCACCTCGACGTACCGTATTCTCCGTCTCATTCCGACGACCTTTCTCCGTCTAATTCCGACACCCCGTATAAGGAGAACTGCAATTTTTCATAATATTTGTCATAAGATTCGCAGTCAAAGGCGCTACTAGTTCTAAACAACGACATCGGCGGAGACAAAATAATTTATCATAATTACCGCCTTATCTCTTTTGGGGAATTAAGATGTTGAATTTTTTTGGCTGAGCGATGTAAGCAGTTGAAATATCCTGGACACTCCTGTTACATAGCACCTTTCATTCAAATCTTGCTTCGGCTTGATTTTATTATTTGAAGTTGACCTGTCATGCTTGCAAGGTTCTCCTGCAAGGCCCAAATCATTGCGGTGGCATTTACGAGTTCACAGGAAAAATTGGTAAAGGAGAACTTCGATGTGACAGGACGACATCGTAGAAATTTGCAAGCTGACATACAATTTTGTCAGTGAGGTGATAAGCACGAAGTTCGGAGAAGTGGAAACCTCTGCAAACTTCCTCATTCATCCCTCCTCCCGCATTCTGTAACCTGTCCAACATTACGGTGTGGTTCGAGCACCTTGAGCACACGAGCCACCTCTGCGATGTTTTTTGAAGAAGCTGTTGCGACCGTTGCTGGCTAACTAGACCGGAAATATAACTGCAACTGTGCAACGCCTGGTGAGACTCTCACACAAGCCCCTCTCCCGAAAAGTTCTTTGCCTTTGAGGGCGATGAGCGCAAACACCTCTGATATTTGTTTACTGCTCCAGTAAACACGTACTGGTAGAGAGTTTCGCGTACGATTGATTGTTGCAGCACACCTAGCATTTTCATTTCTGCGTGCGCAGAGAAGACCACGAAATTTTTGTCATCACCTTTCGAACGGAGTTCACGCAAGCCATATTTTTATATAACAATAACTGCAAAATAAACTAGATTTAACTAAAACCTCATGTCTTCACTGCCGTTCTAGCTTAGAAACGTAAAATCAAGTCACGGTAGCCATTCAAGCCCGTTTTTAACGAGGAGCGAATGAAAGAAAAAGAATCCCCCGTAAGCATGCGCCAGTACATTTGTAAAAGAACATAAGAAATGTGTAATAATCCTGTGGTCCTACAAAAGGGATAACCTTGTCATTAACGCTTTAAGTACAAGTGCAAAATTCTCTGTCACAGAGACGGGCATGCTTAGTCAAAGCCACTTCGACTCCTGCAGGAAAGGAAAACCATTTGCCATTATGAGAAAAATGTACTGCCGTAGCGTAGAACAATGCCCTGAGGGGTATGAAATTCGGCATGTGCGTATGCAGTACCGCGAGCGCCGCCGAAACATCATACGATTTCGCGCATACACCGCTGTCCAGGCGCTCTCACTATGCTTGACTGGTGGCGCTGCGGCGCAAACGAACTAGTGCTCTCCCGCCTTCTCCGGCGCACGCAGCTGGCCGTAGCTGTGCGCTTTCATCCAGAGGCCGTGGCAGTACACACTCACAATCGCCACGTACGACGGGCAGGTTAAAACACGCTGGCCCGGTGGTTCGGCTTCATCGGCAAGCACCTTGCTTGGAGTTCGTTTTTATGCGCTGTTGCACCATTTCAATCGTAACAATTTCCACTGCTTTACTAGATTTCTGTATAACTAGCGACAGGAAGAGATGTGCAAGAGAGAGAGAGAGAGAGAGAGAGAGAGAAAGCCCTGGCATGTAACGCAGTGCCTATTGTTGTTATTATGTGGGGTTTAACGTCCCAAAACTAGCTCTGATTATGAGAGACGCCGTAGTGAAGGGCTCCGGAAATTTTGACCACCTGGGGTTCTTTAACGTGCACGGACATCGCACAGCACACGGGCACCAACATTTCGCCTCCATCGAAATGCAGCCGCCGCAGTCGCGATTCGATCCTGCAGTGTCTATAAAATGGCCGTGTTTTGACCATTCCGTTCTGGTCAGAAGGGAACAGCTGACCCGCGCTTGCCCTCGGCCCACTACAAGAAAGAAAGAAAGAAAGAAAGAAAGAAAGAAAGAAAGAAAGAAAGAAGAAAGAAAGAAAGAAAGAAAGAAAGAAAGAAAGAAAGAAAGAAAGCTGTCTCGGGTTGCGCATCACGGATATGTGAAAACATCCGTCGCCGTTTCAGGTATGTGCCGCCGGTACTTCCACCTCCTGCGTGGGAAAGGTGGCCGAACATGCGATCCGCAGTAGGGTGTCCCGGTACATCGAAATTAAAGAGCTATTTCCACAAAACATGGTAGGATTTAGGCCTGCCCTATCTGCACAGGACGTCATGCTCTTCATTAAGAGACAAATTATTAACAACTACGCCAGAGATACTAGAGGCATACTAGCTCTAGACCTGGCCAGAGCTTTTGACAGCATCTCTCACAAGTTTGTGCTTGAGGCAGTCTCGGATATGTACAACGTTTCCACGCATACATTAGCTCCTTTCTCAGGGAACGCAGGGCTTCCATTAAGATCGGCCAACTAAAATCCGCGGAATTTACCTTAGGAGCGAGAGGCACTCCACAGGGGGCCGTCATCTCTCCTCTGCTCTTCAATATTGCCATGAAGGGCCTCTCCGAGCGACTCGCCACGGTTGGCGGGATTAACCATGCTCTCTACGCGGACGATATCACTGTGTGGTGCACGGGAGGGTCCGATGCCGAGGTAGAGCAGGCACTTCAACAGGCACTCAACGTCACGGAGGGCTTTCTAGTCGATTCGGGATTGAGCCTGTCGCCTGCCAAGTCCGAGTTGTTACTGTACCGACCCACCCGACAAGGGATGAAGAACCTCACTCCTCTAGAGCAGATTCCAATATCTCTCACACGTGAAGGGCCGAGAATCCCCAGGGTAGACTGCATCAGGGTGCTCGGACTGTTGCTGGAGTCGAAGGGGGGCAACTCGCAGATTACAGCTCCCATCACTTCCAAGACGAAGAACATGCTTAGGCTCATACTCAGGGTCTCGAACCGCAGGGGCGGGCTGAGGGAGAGCAATCTCCTTCGGCTCTACCATGCGTTTCTCATGAGCCACATTAATTACGTCGCTTCGGCGCTGCACTGGTCCAAAAGGGAAGAGGAAAAATCGACGCACTAATGCGCACGAGTATAAAGCGAGTTCTAGGCTTGCCTATCAGCACAAGCACCGAAAAGCTCATACAACTGGGCATGCATAACTCCCTCTCGGAGGTGATCGAGGCACAGAAAATGTCTCAGGTAGTGCGCTCATCGTCCTCGCGGGCCGGTAGACGTATCCTGGAGTCCATTGGCTGCGGTCTTACAGAGATTCGCGAACGTAAAGTGACTCTACCGTCTTCTATCAGAGGCACATTTGCCGTAGATCCACTTCCCAGGAATGTCCACCCGCAGTACAATGTAGGACGCTGCATAGCTCGGGCCCGTTCCTTATTGAAGTCGGTTGCAGACAGCCCGGACCTCGCTACGTTTGTCGATGCAGCACAGTACGGGCGTTCTGATCGCTTTGGAGTGGTCTCAGTCGACCATAGCGGCAAGCTCCTATGTGCTGCGTCGGTTAGAAACGTTTCGTGAACGGTTGCTGAGCAAATCGCCATTGCTGTAGCAATGAAGGACGGATAGCGTCCAAATGTATTCACGGACTCGCGGTCCGCTGCCAGAGCTTTCGCCTCGGGCTCGATCTCGCGGGAGGCAGCAGCTATCCTCGGCAGCGAGGGGGCTGCCGGGTTTTACACCATAAAATGGTTCCCGGCCCACATGGGGGCCAACGTACACCCCGATGTCCCCAACACCAGTGAGTTTGCCCATGACCATGGGCGAGGTTTCACTCACCGCGGCGGTCCCGGCGATTTCGTGGGCGGGGACGCCGGAAGGTACAGGGACCCGCGCCTCACTTTTCACGAGATCGTGACTCATTATCATCTCTCTCGGACGGTCTTTCCACTTCCTCACCCTAAACTCACTCGACTGCAGTCTTCGGCCTTCAGGATGCTCCAAACGGGGTCTTTCCCTTCGAGAGGCAGGTTTAGTAACTTCTCGCCCAACGTTGAACCGCATTGTCCGAACTGCGGAGAGGCTTACTGCTCACTAGCTCACATGCTCTGGCAATGTCCTGCGTTACGTGACACAGAGTTCAGCAAAGAAGAGGACTGGGAGGAAGCCCTGAGAAGCGGCGACCTTTCGGTTCAACTTCGGGCTGTCCAGAGAGCGTGCGAGAGGGCGGAGGGCCACGGTCTTCCTGTCCCTGCGTGGGAGCGGCCCGCAACTGCTACAGGATCCCCCTAGAAGGGGACGTCCAACTGCAGTTTCTGATGATGATGATTTGTGGGGTTTAACGTCCCAAAACCAGTTCTGATTATGAGAGACGCCGTAGTGGAGATCTCCGGAAATTTAGACCACCTGGGGTTCTTTAACGTGCACTGACATCGCACAGCACACGGGCCTCAACATTTCGCCTCCATCGAAATGCAGCCGCCGCGGCCGGGATTCGATCCCGCGACCTTCGGATCAGCAGCCGAGTGCCATAACCACTAGACCACCGTGGCGGGGCAACTGCAGTTTCTCAGGAACAAAATAAAGTTCTGTGCCTGCCTGCCACCTCCTGACAAAACTTGCGTATGTGCCATTTGTGCGGCGCAACACAGAATCGGGAACAAAACTGCAACAAAATGTAAAATTACAAAACGCAAGTTCTGTAGGGCCCGGAAGCCTATAAGGTTTAAGTACGTCAGCACCCTTACGATTATCGGGCTGCCTTAACGTTCCAGCGTTACGACTTACCGGGATATTCTACGACAGAGAACTCAAGTGCGGCATGCTTTCTTTTCATAATGCGTGAATTAAAAGTCCTGGTGAACTTTCGAATGTCGCCACTATAGCAGTGCTTCTTAGAGTGTTCCAGGCTAGCATAAACAGTGCCATCCAAATCGAATATGAAGATCCGGCACAGAACCGGTTGATGAACCGGCTCAACGTTGCGAACCGGTTCACGAACCGGTTCAAAGCTTTATTTCTCCAAGCCGGAACTGAATCAGAGCGAAGTGGTGCGCGTTCAACCCGAACCGAACCCGTATTCCTTGCGTTTAGATCGAAACCCTGATTAATACTACTATTTCTCTTGCAATTCATACAGGCTGCCATTATAAGTGCCTACGGTGCTCTTCAAAGTGGATCCGTCGGTGATATCACTGGCATGACCATCTACATCAGTGCCTTAGTCGCCATCGTTCTTGGTTCGGCGTTCATCTGGCACAGCCCAAAGAAAAATCGTGATCTGAGCCGGAAACGCCATCCACCGGGGCCGAGGGGAATTCCCTTCTTGGGTAACTTGGAGTTCGACGAACCGAACTTCTATTACACCAAAGGAATGGACTGGGTGAGACAGTACGGACCCATATACAGGCAAGTTAGCAGGATTTCTCTTGAGCCTTGTCGTTACGATTGCACATTTACTTGTTGTGTAATATCCCCTAGAAACAGTTTTCAGTTTAGCGACATCAACAGTCAATTTTTCATCCGGGACCTGTGTTATCAAAAGCACCTTACGCTGCATATGTTCGTGAGAAAAATCTAAGCCAACCTTGATGCTGCTCATATCAGTGAGTCAGTTGAGAGGGGTATTCAAAAGTCAACGGGATGCCTGGTAATTCGCCATTTCGCGCCGAGGCCTCAATATTGCATAATACTATACATGTTCTTTTTCTCATATAAGGCAGTCAAAAAACAAAGCGTAAATATCGTGAATACTTGGGATGTAATACAATAAATGAACATGTATTGCACAAATGCGCGTGTTATGGACAAACAATGGTGAGACGCCTCCTTAGCAAAGCCGGTCGTCCAAACGTGCAGAAAAACTTGTATGAAAGATTAGACTTGTGGTTTAGACTCCTGGTCTGTAGTTATGCTCTCATTTGTTACAGGTTGCTGCATTCGTGTATTTAATGGGCTTCCCCAACGAACGCTATGAGAGCTCTCGGGTGATACACCGAAACAGGGGTGTCAAGGCACGCGATGCATCTTGTCTCAAAACGAAGATGACAACACAGACAGTAGTGCACAATCGCTGTTCATGTATCGAGTCATGTATTTCAGTAGCCCCTCATGTCTTTCATGTCTTTTGTACTTGCCTTTTGTGTTGTATTTACAAATCTTTTCATGAGCTTCCCAAAACTGCTACATTCACGATGCTCAAGATTTTCTTGCCTGCGAGGTAGTGTAGGAAAAAGGAAAAAGCAGGCACGGCAAACACATCTCCCGTGACCAATCGTTTTGTCCATTTCAGCCCTGGACGTTGGACTACAACCAGGTAAAGCATACCCCAGTAAAGTGTGAGACTTCAAGTGTTCTGAGAACCTTGTGTCACGTGTTGAGTGTGCAATGACTCAGTTAATTGCCTACCCACACTCGTTGCCTGTGCAACGTTGCTGTATTGATGCCATGTTACAATGCCCATTACAGCCATCTTTATTCATCTAAATACCCTGTCCACATCGCCCAGTCTTTGCATTTGGCGCATTCGACGAGGAGTCATGCCGAGGAAAGAGAGGCACCCGTCTGCTTCGTCTGAGTTGGCATTTGATGTCCGCCGCATGGCCTTGTTTTGTCTGCCCTAAGCCTACAGAAGGGGCAATCGTCTTCGATGGAGAAGTTCTGTACTTAATTCTGGGGAGAACTCATGCTTGACCCGATAGCGTGCAGGTAAGCCGTTCCACTTCTCGCGCAATTGCGCCGCTCGTGAACGGAGCAACGTCTCCTTCCTCTGAAGTTGCAACACATACTTCGAGCTTGCCTGCGTATCCGTCGTCCACCACACCACTGGTTAACTGGAACGAAGCAACTGTGGAAGACCCCCGTGGCTTCACAGCGGACTATATTAGCCACGAACTTTTGCGTCGCAAACTATGGTCTGTTTCAGGAGTTCTGTGCAGCACTGCGGAAGCTACAGGCCCCTTCCGTCAATCACGAGAGCAAACACGTGTTAAACTTATCCCTCCGTGCCATGGCGTCTGCCAATGGTAGACGCTGCAGTAGCAGGAGCTACCTTGGAGGAGGACGGAGTAGGCTCGCAGGTGTGTGTCCGAACAATGACATTTCTTCTCGCTTCGGAATGCGCTCGATGGCCTCGTAGCCTTGGCATGGGTATTCCTTATTTTTTCATTATACTTGGAGTTTGACACACCACCGATGTCCCCACCAATCATTTTTTCACGCCTTCCATGGCTAAGCGAGAAATGTTATTCCTTTTTTACGGGGTGCAAGTACGCTCCTTCTGTCAAACTAAGAAAAGATCTTATTTTGACCACGACCACAAAAGAAAAAAAAATCCGGGCAGCAGACAGTCGCTTTAATCCATCCATGCAGTCCATTCGTCACTCTCCTCTGTGCGCACCCTCATCCATCAATCCATTCATCCGACCACACACCCTTACATCCGTCTATCTACCCATCTCTCCGTGCACATATCTATCCGTCTATCCATTCGTACGTCCATGCGTCTCTCCATGCTTACGGTCATCCTTATATCGTTCCATTCGTCCGCTCATCCATGTATTCCGCCGTATTTCCGTTGTTCATCTATCCAACCATACGTTCAGCCGCTCATTAACGCCTTTACCAGTCCGTCCGTCCGTCCGTCCGTCCGTCCGTCCGTCCAATAGTGACACATTTCGTAAGGAACGGTCCCGGGAAAGAAAACCAACCTACAAGTGCAAATATAGACGGGCCAAAATAAAGTGACATTCGCGGTCTTTTTTTCTTTTATTTCCAACTGATCATTTCTCCGTTCAACCTCTTTTCAGGCTCAAGATGATGTCGGTGAACGTGGTCGTGATCAATGACTATGATCTCCTAAAGGACACTTTCTCGAGACCAGAGATACTGCACCGCCCGGATGCTTGGATACTGAAGGAAACCACAGCAGGTTTGGTCACTTCGTACTGTTTTCCATAATGGCGCACTCTTGTTCACCTCCGCCGCAGCTACTACACTGTGGTCGCGGCACTATAGCGCTAGCGGTGCCGAGAAAAGGACCCGCGGCGGTCAGTGGAATCAGCTTTCCAAAAATAATTTCGGTGCGAAATTGCACAGCCACCGCATGCGCACTCGACAACGATTGTCCGCTTAGAAACCTCGAAAAAACGACGCATGTCGTGCGCTCCTTAGCCTAGGCGAGAAAGCAGTGTGTGCGCCATAACGTCCCCGAAAAGACACACTGGGCAAACACCCACGCAAGAAAGGTTCACAGGAAGATAAAGGCCTAGTTGGAATGGCAGGATGAGAAGTATCTCTAAAGATCAATGTTTCCCTAAAGAGGCACGTCCTCGAGAAGACCTGGCGGACACAAGTCTCCGTTATCAAACGCTGGCGTTAGCACCGTTTCTCATACAAGTACATTGTTGACTGCTAAACAAAGAGCTGTTTCCTAACTAGCCAACTTCAGGTAAATGAGGGGCGCCGCTGTGCGAAATTTACTACAGTTGTGCGGCGGTTGTTCCGCATATATTTCGTAAGCGAAAGAGCGGCGCGAAATAGCTTCTGCTCGATAACCAAGATAAATTGTATCAGTACAGAAAACTTCTAGGGGCCGTACGCACAAGCTTATTATTTAATAAATTTGTCATAAAATCTTGAAATAATGTCCACATCGTCTTAATCTACGAGAAAGGTGACGCGAAGGAATTGAAAAAAAAAAACATAGGCCTATCAGGCCTTCCCAGTTGCCTACAAGTTGTTTACAAAGGCAATCGCTAACAGAATTTGGGCCATTTTAGATTTCACTCAGCCACACGAGCAGGTAGAATTTTGTAAAAGTTATTGGAATACAGACGCGTACACAGTATCACTTAACTGATAGGAACAATCCGTGTGCAAGGCTCTTGTTTGGCAAGACTGACAGAAGACAGTCGCGACTGAAGCCTTGGCAATCACGGAGCCAGCACGCGCATTGAGCTGCCCAAACGTCTTCTTCCTCCGCGAGTAGCGCACCCTGTCTCTCCGACTAGCGTTGATATTCTTCACTACATTCACTTCCCCTTCGGAAAACAGCCGTCCTGACGATCTATGGGCAGGAAACGACAGCAGGGTCGTAATAAGGCTTTAGCCTGTCGATATGCAGAATCTCACGTCCACGGCGTCGTAGATCAGAAGATGACGCAAGCGGCTCGATGATGTAACTGACAGGTGAAGTTTGTTTAACCACGCGGGAAGAGCCGTGGCACTTCGAAGTAAGTTTCGCCGACTGGCCAAGGCTGACAGATGGAACCCAGAGCCAAACTGATTCTGGAACGTAACATTCTTGAGCCTCTGAGCTGTCCCGATATTGTTTCTGGCGCTGCTGATCGGCAGCAGCGAGAACGCGGGCAATCTGGCGACACTCTTCCGCGTGTCTTGAAACTTGAGAAACCGTCGTCGCCTCAATCACGTCAGGGTGGTATGGAAGGATGGTGCCGAGCGTGCAAGAGGGTTCGCAGCCGTAAAGTAGCAAGTATGGAGTGAACCCAGTGATGGTCTGTATTGCACTATTATGCGCGTACGTGACAAAGGACAGAATACTGTCCCAGTTGGGGCGATCAGAAGCGATGTACATGGACAGCATATCGCCCAATCGACGGTTAAATCGTTCGGTTAAGCCATTCGTTTAGGTACTGTATGTAGTGGTGGTTCGGTGAACGACGTGGCATTCTTTGAGGAGCGATTCTACCGCGTCCGACAAAAATACGCGGCCTCGCTCGCTCAGTAGCTAATGTGGTGCACCATGACGTAAGACGATATGGCGTAAAATGAAAGAACCGACGTCACTTGCCGATGCAGAGGGCAACGCAGAGGTCTCAGCATAGCGCGTGAAGTGATCGATGGCCACGATGATCCAGCGGTTTCGAGCAGGAGTGATGGTAAGAGGGCCGTACAGATCAATGCCGACCCTGCCAAAGGGTTTGCTTGGACACGGCAAGGGCTGCAGTGTAGCGGGGACGCGTGAAGGGGAACGCTTCCGCCGCTTGGCAAGCAAGGTAAGAACGAACATAGCCGTGGACGAAGCGGTATATGCCATGCCATTAGTAACGGTGACGAAGGCGGGTGTAAGTTTTCAGCACTCCGGCGTGTGCACAATGAGGTTCGGCGAGAAAGGAGACGCAAATATCTCAGCGGAGATGTCGGGGTATAACCAATAGCTATTGGCGGCCCTCGGAAAGATAGTTTCGCCGTTAGAGCAAGTCATCCAGAAGAGCGAAGTGGTGCAATTGACGTCGCATTTCCCGAAGGATGGTTTCTGATGAAGTGCTGCGCAGCAAGTCCATAAGAGAAGCCAGCCAGGGGTCCTTCAGTTGCTACAGGGGTATGTTGTCGACGGAAAGCGATGGCGTATCGGAGGTGGGTAAAGTATGGGACATGGCGCGGGATTGTAGCAGTGACCAGGACAGAGCGACAGCAACGGAATGCTTCCGTCCAAATCGATAGACGACTTGGATGTCGTACTCTCGGAGGCGTAATGCCCAGCGCGCGAGACAGCCGGATAGATCTTTCAGGGAAGAAAGGTAACACAACGCAGGGTGGTCCGTCATCACGGTGAATGGCCGGCCATGAAGATAAGGTCGAAACTTTCCTATGGTCCATATGATGGCTAGGCACTCTTTCTCTGTAACTGAATAGATGACTTCGGCTTTGGTGAGTGCACGGCTGGCGTAGGAAACGAATCCAGGCTGACGTTGGGCAAGCACAGCTCCAAGACCGACACCACTAGCATCCGTATGAATTTTAGTCGAGGCGCGTGGGTCAAAATGTCGCAGTATCGGAGGTAACGTAAGAAGGCGGCGGAATGTGGCGAAGGCTTCGTCGCATGCTGGTGACCATGACAAAAGGCCGGGGTTATCGCGGAGGAGGTCCGTCAAAGCCTCACAGGCGCTATGATTGAGGTAAAGTTGCCGATGAAGCGACGAAAATAAGAGCAAGGGCCGATAAAACTGCAAAGTTCCTTCGGCGTCCGCGGTTTAGGGATCCCGGCAACGGCCCGAAGTTGCGTCGGATCCGCAAGAACGCCATCGCGGGAGACCACATAGCCCAGGATAAGAAGCTGGCGCGTACCAAAGCGACATTTATTTAGATTGATCTGTAGGCTCGCAGAGCTGAGGCACGTGATCATTGTTTCGGGACGTGGAAGATGCGTTGACAAGTCACGGGAAAATACCACGATATCATGCAGGTAGAACAGGCGCGTCTGCCATTTAAGATCACGAAGGATGTTGTCTATCATGCGCTCGAAAGTGGCAGGCGCATTGCAGAACCCGAATGGAATAACGGTGAATTGGTATAAGCCATCAGGAGTGATAGCAGTTTTGGCGCGATCAGCCTCAGCCATCGGTAACTGCCAATAACCTCAGCGCAGATGTAAGGACGAGAAGGACTCTGTGCCTTGGAAGCAGTCGAGGGCGTCATCTATCCGTGGTAAAGGGTAGACGTCCTTGCGCGTGATCTTGTTCAACCTATAGTTAATCAACGTAATACCGCATCGAGCCATCTTTCTTCTTTACGAGAACAACTGGTGAAGCCCACGGGCTGTTCGATGGCTCGATAACACCACGGTTAATCATGTCGGCAGCTTGTTAGGAGATGATGCGGCGCCCACATGCTGACACACGGTATGGACGCTGATGTAAAGGAGCGTGTAGACCAGTGTCGATGCGGTGAGTTACGATTGTATTGCGGCCCAGAGAAGGTTGGTGATCGAAACTAGTGCTGAAGCCCTTAAGGAGGGAGATTATCTCGGCAAGCTGCTGAGCCGTGAGGCTGTCGTCGATGCATAGACGCCCTCAGATACAGGCTGAGGGCGTCGCAGCAGTGGGGAAAGGGAACGGCGTAGCGGTGATGGCGATCGGCGTGCGTGAAAATTTCGGTGCGTTGAGGGGTACGGGTCTTTTCTGGGAGGTGGGCCAGATGATGCCGCCTGAGGTATCGGTGTGAAATCGTAGGTATTCGGTCGCGCGTCGTCCTGCGGGAAAACCCACGACGTTGGCAAAATCGCGCTACATGACCCGGGAAACCACATTCGTAGCAGATGGGGCGGTTGTCTTGGGTGCGCCACGAGTTTTGAAGACGTGGTGACCGTCGGTAGAACGGACGGTTTAGTTGCTGCGTAGGTGGAGGCGATGACACAAAGGTGCGCGCGGGCACTTAGGTGTTCGCGACAAGGAAACGTCGAGGTGTCACCAGTGCTTCGGCGTAGGTGAGCGGAGCAGTCACAGGCAAAGTAGAAGCGGCTGCTGGGAGCGCTTCGGAAACTTGTTGCTGGACGACACGCTGTATCGGTGGCGGCAGCGTCGATGGAGCAGGTTCAGTGTAGGGCATCAGCGACAGCTGGAGTGCAATCTCTTCGCGTACAGACTGTTTGAGCTATAAGGTTAATGCAGAGCGGTCTTCCGCAAGACCAGCGGTCATCAATGCCGATGCTGTTGGAGTAGGTGATGAACTGGCTCGACGAGTAGATTGACGCTCTTTCCAGAGCTCGTCATAGCTCTGACACAATTGAATGACGTCTGCGGGTTCTTTTCAATGAGCATTTGGAACGCACTGTCAGTAATACCTTTCAAGATGTGTTTGATTTTTTTGGCCTCCGACATGGTCGGGCTGACGCGCCTGCAAAGGTTCACCACATCTTCAACATAGCTGAGGTAATTCTTACCATTTTTCTGAGCCAGATCTCGCAAGCGCTGTTCGGCGCGTATCTTGCTAAGCTCCGGGCGGCCGAAAAGTTCCGCGAATGCCGCTCTGAAGGCAGAGCAGGTGCTGAGGTCAGTCTCGTGGTTGTGAAGCCACAGACTGGCTACTTCGGTCAAATAAAATATGAGGTGAAGCAGCTTGTGGACATCGTCGGATTTGTCGACCTTGCCCACCTGGTCGTATTCCTCGAGCCAGTCTTCTGCGTCTTTGTCATCGGCACCACTGAAGAGAGGAGGGTCGCGTTGCCGAAGGGAGCCGTCGCAGAGAATAGTTGGTGTTGTTGGCGTCGTGGGAGAAGGCTGCTGCTCGTCGTCCGATGCCATGGTAGAGAGTGGAGGTAACGCACGGCTTCGTAGTTCCAAGGTTTCCGATGTCCAGCACTTTCCACCAATTGAAGAAGGGCGTTTAGGCAAGGGTCTTGCTTGGCAAGATTGACAGAAAACAGTCGCGGGTGAAGCCTTGTTAATCGCGGAGCCAGCAGGCGCATTGAGCTGCCCAAACGTCTTTCTCCGCGAGCAGCGCACTCTCTCTAACTAGCGTTGATACCCTTCACTACACGTGAATTATAATCAGTCCCTATGCACGATATACGTACATGGTCTTCATAGAGAGCATTTGGCTCATTGTAAACAGTACTTGTGCAGGCATTAAGGTATCAGGGCGTAGATGAAACGTGAAAAACATCTCGAGCTAGTTGGTTCATCATGCGTATAAGGACAACGCGCTCACACAAGGCAAAGGAAGGCAAGACGACACACATGCGCTAACAACTGATGTTTTATTGCTCTGACACCTTGATACACATCAAGTATCAAAACAATATATAAAAACAAGGCCTGAAGCGCACTCTAGGCAAGATTTCTCAGCCCTGATAAAAAACGCAACTCCTTATCCAGCAGAACTATGGAAGGGGCGCTGACACCAGCTGTCTTTCATATGCGCGATTTTTTCGGCTTCAGTTATCTCACACGTGGTCTTGTCGCGGCATCTACGCAGCACACTTGTTCTACACAATTCAGGAGTACTATCACAATCTCGGCAATGTATGCCTAGATGACCAGAGACCATACTTGTAACACTATAGTTGTGTTCTAAGAGTCTTTTTTTAAGGCATCTACAAGTTTGGCCTACGTAGGTGCGACCACAAGTAAGAGGAATCGAATAAACGGACAGCCAGCCTGCACTAGGCGGCGGCTCTGATTTAAAAAGCTGCTTTCCATCGGAAAACATGCAGGTCTGAAAACAAGCAGCTGAAAACAAGCAGCTTTTTAATCAGACCCGCCGCCTAGTGCAGGCTGGCTATCCGCAGACGCTGTTAATCTCTGTAGCGGAGGCCCTTTTAAGAACGAAGGTGAGAAGCAAGATAGACAGGGCTAAAAATATTGCGGTTATTCTCTACGCGCACGGCATCTCGCACAATTTGAGAAAAATAGTAAAGAGAGTAGGTGTCCACTTTGTTTTCTCGGTACCGGATAGATTGTCTAGTCTGTGCAAACAAGTAAGTCAAATGGGCAGAAGTCACGTCGAATGTCCCACAAACCATAGAGACCATTTTGTGCCTTGTGCCGAAGGCGTGGTTTATTCGATTCATCTTACTTGTGGTCGCACTTAGGCCAAACTTGTAGATGCCTTAACAAAAGACTATTAGAACACAGCTATAATGTTACAAGCAGGGTCTCCGGTCATCGAGGCATACATTGCCGAGATTGTGATTGCACTCCTGAATTGTGTAGAACAAGTGTGCGGCGTAGGTGCCGCGACAAGACGACGTGTGAGATAATTGAAGCCGAAAAAAAAAACGCGCATATGAAAGACAGCTGGTGTCAGCGCCCCTTCCATAGTCCTGCTGGATAAGGAGTTGCGTTTATCGGGGCCGAGTAATCTTGCCTAGAGTGTGCTTCAGGCCTTGTCTTTGTATATTGTTTTGATACTTAATGTGTATTAAGGTGTCAGAGCAATAAAGCTTCAGTTTTTAGTCTGCGCATGTGTGTCGTCTTGTCTTCCTTCGTGTTGTGTGAGCGCGCTGTCCTTACCTCTGATGAAACGTACATAAATATACTGGATGATGTCTACAGTGGCTCCACAGCTGTCGTAGTCCGCCATAAAGTAATCGAATCCCAATAAGGAAGGGTGTACGAGACGTTGATACGACCTCCCCAATGCCGTTCATTGCATTTTTGCAGGCCTTGGATAAGGAGTGGTTTTGTATAAAAATCAACGGAGAATAACTCGGCAACCCGCTGTTCGCTGATGAAAATGCCTTGCTAAATAAATCAGGGAACAAAATGCAAAACATTACCTCTTATTTGCAGAGGTAATGCATAAAGAAAACATAAATAAAGTTCAACAGTCTTGGCAGAGAGAGAGAGAGAGAGAACTAACTTTTAAGGGAACAGTGTGGTTTGCATTTCGTAATTCCAGGAAGCGCTGCTTCATCTGGCAACACTGATCAAATAATTAAAGATGGCTATGATAGCCCGGGTCGCAGCGGGTCTTTCGCATAAGTGCTGGCCTGAAGTTTCTAGATCGCGGTGTTAAATCGTCGTGTTATTTTCGAATGTTAAAATGTGCGTGCTGCCGATCACCTCGCATTAGATCAAGCTGAAGGATTTCAGTTAAGAAACGATGTAGATAGAGTAGGACTTCGCGTACGAACGTCCAGCCTCTTCGGCGAGCTGTTTCAGATATGTTTTGAAAAACAGGAACTTTCCAAGCAAGTCAGAGGTTGAGGTAAGCTACTGTTATTCAAGCTGTTCTTCTCAGAATAAGGCGTTTCTCGGAAAAGAGTTTATTCACGCGGAGTTCGGTTGCACGAAACACCGGAAGGTAGCGGAACGGTACCTATAGGCTTTGAGCAAGCGCTATTTCCGGTTGCTCCTATATTTCTAAAGAACAGATATGAACTATCAACGTGCCACGTTGAGTGAGAACACAACATTGTCCACATACATTGTCGAACAAAAAGCAGGCATAACGAACGTGCACGTCATAGCTTCCGCTTGACCTCACTCTTTGAATGCGTCGAAAAGTAAGGCATGCAGAGAGAGTGTCTGCCGCTTACTTTGAGCATGAGTAACGCGATGGCTGGCACGGATAACTAGCGCGTAGGCAAATTTCGCGTATATCTACATACACACAAATCGCTATACTATAAACGAAAGTAGACATATGCAATTTGAGAAGCTCATATCATATTGAAATAACGCGCATGCCTTCGTAAAGCGCAGATGGACGCCGACCAAGGCAATTGAAATTTATAATTTACTGACAGTTTCGGCTCCCACACGGGAGCCTTGTTTTAAATTTACTCATGTATCGAATCTCACGCGGGAGCAGTGAGCAAGGCTCCCGTGTGGGATTTGATACGCCAGTAAATTTAAACAAGGCTCCCGTGTGGGAGCCGAAACGTCAGTAAATTATAAATTTCAATTTCCTTGGTTGGCGTCCATCTGTGTTCTTACCAAGGGTTCATGCCGGCCAGACGATATTTCGAGACATTCGACTTCACACACGCACAATTTCATAACCCGGCTGCATAACATGCAAATGATTTCCTACTCAACGGGAAGGAAGAAGTTATCGTAAGTTAAATGCTCGGGATATATGTCACTTTCTTGCCGGATCGCGAGTTTCTCAACCACGTCGCCTGTCGATAGCCCCTCGTCTGCTTCTCTGGAGAAGCGATGCGTCGCGGCCTTGCCACCGCGATGGCACACATTTACGTGCACGACAGTGGTCTTTGTACTTGAGTATTATCATTTTCTGATTGGTGCATGGTCGCATGGCGACTATTTAAATACTTTACAGTTGTTTCTTTAGCGCGCGGTAAAGCGATGCGACGTGGGCAGGGCACGTAATGCGAAGGCAAGACAACTGTTGGTCATTAAAGGGCCCCTAAACCACCAAGAGGTCGAAATTAAGTTGTGGTGTTGCTTTTGTGCCGGTGTCCGCAACAAACACGTAGCCGCAAGAATTTTCCGAAACGGTGCCGAAATAGCCGAGTTACACGCGTTTGATTATTAAAACGCGGTGCTTGCTTGTTTCTCTCTCTCCTGCGTTCCACCGGCCGCTTGCCGGTGCCACCTCCTCGCCGAGTGCTCCTCCGAATATCAAGTGACATGCATCGCCGATGTCGCGCATCCGGTTGACGCTCCTCCGCCGGGCTCCCACGTTCGCGCAAGTGTTCTGTTGGTGCTATGCCAACGCACTCTGTTAGCATTATCCGTCGTGTTCTGACAGTTGCAACAGTTTCTAGTCGGCTGTGCCTCACTTGCACTTGCGTAGCGTAGCGCATTCACGAATTCACACGCGCACACCACACGAACGACACACGACGAGGAAAACAGACAGGCAGGGAGCGCGTGCATTTGCTAGCAGACTAACCGGAAGTCGACGTTCTCCTTCGACCAATCAGCGGAGCTCGGACTCTTATGACGTCACCAAAAACCACAACATCTTCGCGGCCAACGTTTATGGCTGAAGCCTGTTGCGAGCACAGCGCCACTTCCAGCCACCGCTCGCGGCGGCGCCGCGCAACACAGCCGAGATTTCAAACTGAAGAAGTTCTGTAAGCGTTGGTCGCGGCCACTCCGTGGTCGCGGCTAACTTTGGCATGCCGGAAATGGCCGGAGTGGCGCACGGGATTGTTTTTCGAGTTCGTGGCGCGGCCGCGGCGCGTAGCGCTGCCGCATTGGACATCGTTCATCGTGACGGCATTCTCAACTTGATGCGCGTGTTAACTTGAAATGTTCAAAAAAATGTCGAGAGTGGTTTAGGGGCCCTTTAAGGGTGGTCCAGTGGTTATGGCACTCGGCTGCTGATATGAAGGTCGCGGGATCCAATCCCGGCCGCGGCGGCTGCATTTCGGTGAAGGCGAAACGTTGAGGCCCGTGCTCTGTGCAATGTCAGTGCATGTTAAAAAACTCGAGGTGGTCGAAATTTCCGCAGACCTCCACTACGGCGTCTCTCATAATCAGAGCTGGTTTTGGGACGTTCAACGCCACCTAACCAAGAGTGGATCCCTAGAGAAGGCAAGCGCGGCAAGGCGCGGCACAAAGGTAGGTAGGCAGATGAGATCAAGAAGCATGCGGGCATAAATTGGTGGCAGTTGGCACAGGTCCGGGATAGTTGGAGATCTATGGAAGAAGCTTTTGCCTTGCAGTGGGCATAGACATGATGATGATGATGATGATTCATGAGATAACGTGTTGCCTTTACATAGGCCGACCCTGGATCGTCTGTTTCCAGGCATTGCCCACTAGGTTGCAAGCATTTAGATGGAACCATGATAGAGCTAATGAGGCGGCAGAGACATCCATGGAATACATCTATTGAGGGCCGGGTATAGTTGCCGCAGATAGAACCGCGTAGTTGAGGTAATTGGAACAATAAGCATGATGTGGAGTGCATTCGGTAAGTATTCTCGGCAATTATGAAAGGCGGTTTGACAGCGTCCTTCTAGGGCAAAGTGTGCAAGAGCTGTACCTTGCGAGTGCATGCCTAGAGGGAAGAGATATGAAGGAACACAACTAACGGTCAGCTAAAGTTTATAGGGCGACGCTGTCATTAATGGAAAGCAAAATTATGTGTAGCGTTGAGGGACAAGAAGGGAGCGGGGTTGATGCGGGAGCATAACGCGTTTTAATCGCATTATAGCGGGAGTCAAAAAGAAGTGAGTGGGGGCAGGGCGCACAACGTTAAAACAAGACAGCAGTTAAAGGTAAGTCAGTGGATTCCAAGGTAGGGCAAGTGTGGCAAGAGACAAATTCAGACGGGTGCATGATGTCAAGAAATTTGCAGCGGTGACGCGGCCGCAGTTAGCACACGATCGCGTTATTTGGCCAGTTATGGGACAGACAGGATGGTGAAACGATGCTGGTAAAGACGATACACGACGGATTTCGTATAGGATCAAAGGCGTATCTATCTATCTATCTATCTATCTATCTATCTATCTATCTATCTATCTATCTATCTATCTATCTATCTGTCTGTCTGTCTGTCTGTCTGCCTGCCTGCCTGCCTGCCTGCCTGCCTGCCTGCCTGCCTGCCTACCCGCGTCTTGGTGGTCTCCTGGGCGTCTCGCTTATCCGGTATATACCGAAATTGGCACGGCGAGATATCGATGTGCGGCAATTAGGCGACAAACGTTTAGCTATTAAGGCACCCTTTAGTTTTCACGGAGCGGTGACGCCGGCGGCATGCGGGAAAAATGAGCGGGAAAGCGTGGAGAGGGATGTCGCGATGGCACGTCACGCGGCTCCACCGTCCTATAGCCGACGGGTCTTCGCCTTCAAGTTGTAGCGACAAATTAAAGCCGAATTTTATCCGTCTTGGTTGCTTTTGTTCGCAGTAGCTAAGACAGCGCCCAGACTCTAGTGCATTCTTTACATTGCATTTTTACAATGAGTTTTTATTTATTTATTTATTGTTTGACATTGTGCATGCCACTGACGCTCTGTACAGTGCTACTTTTGTACAAATCTAAGCATTTTTCCATTGCCGTCGCACAAGTGTTATGGTCAGTGGGCGCTGTCAAACTAACTTCATAGAGGCCATTGCCCACTGCCTCCGTCATCCATGTATTTTGTGATGTTGGAAATGGAACTTGAAACTTGCTGCCGTTCACTCGCGTGCTCGCAGATCTTGTGAGCAAACATGGCATTTGCTGTGTCCGCAGGTCTCACAGCCCTTGGCGGCCGCCACTGGAGGGAGAACAGGAAATTTGTCACGCAAGCGTTCGTCAAGCTCGGCTACGGAAAACAAACCATGTCGGACATAGTTCAGGCGAGTTTGCGACGTTCGACATTGAGAACGGAGAGTAATTCACCTTGTGACGTCAGCCGTGTTCTTATGCCCATAGCAATATACACGATTAAGTCCGGGAAATTCACACCCGTTGTCCTTATGCACCCTCGTAATAGGGTGTTCTTGCCAAAATGGGTGCTAAAAGATGTCTGTGTGAAGGCGTAAATCTAAAAAAACACCGTTTTAACACTTTTGAGGGTGTGAAAATGTTTAGTGCGACTACATCTTCTTATAATTGACCTCGGTGACAGAAAAATTAGCATTTGCTCTTTCTTCTTATAGATATATAATTGCCTAAGCCTAGTGGTTTCGAGGCTATTCTTTTCCAGCCGCAAAGGAGATCGACGAACTCTGCTTCCAGAAAAGACCGCTTCTGGAAAGGACATCGCTCTCTGTCGTGTGTCTCCGGGTGAATCTCTCCTTCATAACTCCTTCAATTGCTCGTGTGACAGGGGTATTAAACTCGGTCATTAACACCCTATATGCCTCCTTCGTTCCATCTATTTGTAGTTAAAAAAAACGAGACAACTCGAATAGCTGAAGTGCTGACGAGTCGTAAGCACCAATTAAAAATGAATGTTTTCTATTTCAAACATTGCGGCATTTTTGTCGTGAATGGAATGCGCCAAAACATTATTTTGGGTTTGCTAGCATTGGTTCTGTACACTCGCGAATCCGCTAAAATTCGGCGTAATTATATTTCAAGGAGTATGGAAGGAAGTGTAAAAACAAACAAACAAACAAACAAAACGCATAGAAGCGCTGCTCATTTTGGTGATAAAGCTGCAAGTATGGATGAACTCACTGGCTTTACAAACAACGCTTCACAGGCTATAAAACATCAAATTGGCCCTGAAAGGTCCGCTGCCATTAAATTGCCGTTTGCTTTTCATTTCCTCTCCATTTTCGAAGCCGGTCATAGCAGCTGTCATTAGAGAAGGGTAGATGACCTTTGTGAAATATGTAGGCAGGAAATAAAACCGTTACATGCAGGGAGGAAAGAGATTTAGGATTTGCTTGTGAACGTGGAAGTAATTAAAGGAGCACACACCGCGCGCTCCCGCGATGACCACATGTCTGTCATGTGCGCGCTAAAATATGAGCCAGTGCTCGGTGCCCTAGTGGAGCTGGCAAAAAGACGCCGCCGACGACGACGACGACGAAATGGCAGCACGCGCAAGGTTGCGCGAGCGCAAGAGCACGAGGGAGAGGTGAGAAGAGGAGCGAAGAAGGCAGACGGACCTCAGCGTTCGACACAGTCGGGTGCCCGGGCCCGAGTGCCGAGCCTCTCTGCCAGCGGTCCACGAGTTGGAGCTCCGGGCTCCACGTGGCCGCCTGTGGGTCCTGCCCATCACATCACCTGCTGCAAGGCCGTTTGGGACCGAGGAGTATTCCAGCAAGCCTTCGCTCTTACGTCTGCTCAGCGCTCCACGCCACGCTTGACGCCAGGCAACGCCACCTCGGCTCCCTCCAGTCGCCCGTCCCCCCAGACGGTGAGCCTGTGTTCGGCGAGACTGTTGCACTGTTATTAGGGACGCCATTGTCATGATATAGGTTCCAGGAGGATGTATTTAAGCTGGGAACGCTGGCGTTCCCATGGAAGAGACGAGGCTGTTTGTGCGTTCCAGAGGACAATTTATACAGACAGAAGAAGACGCGCACTGCACATACACACACATACACTTCGGAGAGTGGATAAACAGCAAAAGAAGAGGAAACAAAACTTGGCGTCCCTAATAACAGTCGAATAGTCTCGGCGGACACAGGCTCACCGTCCGGCCGGACGGGCGACTGGAGGGGGCCGAGGTGGCGTTGCCTGCAGAAGACCGAGGTGCCGGAGAACGACGTGCAGGGGAGCGACGAGCAGGAGAGCGACGAGGCAAGCGAACGATGGCCCGAGGAATGCTCCTCGGTCCCAAACGGCCTTGCAGCAGGAGATGTGATGGGAAGGACCCACAGGCAGCCACGTGGAGCCCGGAGCTCCAACTCGTGGACTGCTGGTAGAGAGGCTCGACACTCGGGCCCGGGCACCCGACTGCGTCGAACGCTGAGGTCCGTCTGTGTGTGTCCTCTCCTCTTCCAGCGCAACGCTCTTCCGCTCGCGCAACCTTGCGCGTGCTCCAGCCTACTCCTCCTCGTCGTCGTCGTCTTTGCCTTCTATCCCGCGGACCGAGCACAGACACACTTTTGCGCGCACATGACAATGTCGCAGCTCTGATTTCCGGGTCGTAATTTCGATATCAGCTGACACGACTGCACTTGGATGGGAACGAACTGCAAGAACGCTCGCATTGTTCGCGTGCACAAACACCACGTGACCAAAGTTATATCGTATTCTTCCAGCGAGCCGTGCTCTAACAATAAGACCGTGGTTCTCGCTTTTAATGCAGTTCCAATATGCAAGTTTAATATCGAGACACATCCCAGGAATTATTGCGAAGTCGCTCCATACAGCGGTGAAAGTTATAGGCAAAAAAGAAAAATTTTCAAGGGCGACCTGATGTTTGCTTAATTGTCTTGAATGGTGCTAGCCTCTCACGTTGGTAGATGAATACCACGTGATGTTGGGCCCAGGACCACTCACCAAGGAACGCACCACTCTACAGAACACACGCACACACAATCTATATTACAGAAAATCCTATGTACAGGGCGACATTACAAATGCACCTATAGTTGTCACGGTGACTGTATCTACGCGGTCCTACGGCTGCTACTAGTATGTCCGGACAAACGAAATAAAGTAATAGCCTCGCTGTGTTTCCTGTGTGTCGTCGCTGACGCTTCCAGGCAGGTGTCGGTTGCGACGAGAAAGTGGCCGGTAAGATGCCGGCAATGTGGGTCCGCCCACGGCAATGTCGGACCGCAGCAGCGGCCCTTGCGCCACAGCGTCTGTTTCGGCAACCACGGCAGCGATGGCTAGAATGACAGCCACAGTACCCTTACAAAAATTTCTAGTAGCATTAAATTGAATGTCTAAAGACAATTGTTACTAGAACACACCAACAACTAACAGACTGTCTAGCAACAGTCTACATACTTCTCTACCAAATGCCTGTGGGCACCCTGCCTGCAATTGGCCACCAACTTTGAATAGACACCTGTTTCTAGGGTGTCTGCTGACTTCATATTAACGTCCTATAATCCTTTTTCTTTTGACACCCTAGAAACATATCTAAAGACAATTGTTACTAGAACCTACCAACAGCCTACAGGGTGTCTAGCAAAGGTCTGTGTACTTCTTTACTGACTGCTTGTTGGCGTTCTGGAAACAATTGGCCACCAACAGTACATAGACGCGTGTTCATAGGCTGTCTGCTTACTTTCTACCAGTGCCCTATGAACATTTGTCTTTTGACGCCCTAGGAACATACTGCCAAAATGTTTGTAGACTTTCTGTGGATCATCTACAAACATTTGTCTCAGTATACCCTTTTAACAATTGGTTAATATATCTAGTGAAGCATGTTCATGCACACACTGTTCACATTCTCAGAATGGTCTATACCGACATATGTTACCCCGTGACAGCTTCTGTCGATATGTGTGAACGAGTTGTACAACCAAGCGTAAGCAAAATATGATACGAAGAAGTAGCAAAATAAATAATTTATTATCCTTAATTGGTACACAGCAGTAAGAACAATAGACAAGAGCATCAGGTAGTAAACATTAAAATGGGCAACGTAAAGCAGCCTCTACTTAGCACAAGGCGGCTAGATAAATAGATTGTTAAAATAAGCAGATCTGATTTAGCCTCACAAACACATTCGCATAGAAGTATTATTTGTTCACGAGTATTTCAACTATAAGAAAGTTCATTAATTGATAAAAAGGAAATAAGAAAAGACAGTGTCATTTAACTTGAAAATTCATTCCAGTAGTAATTTACTGCCAACCGCAGACACGTGGCATGGTATCATAAGCAATATGTGCTGTCAGATAGGCTTCGCACATATAAATCAGCATTCCGAGGTACACGCAAAAGAAATATTCAAGCGCATCACACTAACAGGACATACAAGACTGGAAATAGGTTCATCACTGGTCAGAAGATATAACAAAAGTCCAACGAGACGCAGAAGTAGTTACTACTTGGCCTTGTCTTTGCTGTATGCAGGTTGCAGTGATCTTGGCTTAAAACAGTGGAGGGCTTGTACCGGGTGTCCGTTTTCTTGCCTAAAGCACATCCTAATAGCTTCGCCCTTCGGCAACACCACATAGTTTTGGGCCACTCATATCCAGGCACTCACACATATCGAAGAATATATCCAGGAGCTCACACATGTCGAAAAACTCAACGGCTTGGGCTGGCATCCCCGACACACGGCATGTCCAAGCAAAACTGCCAGACCGGTGACACAGCACGTGCATGCCGTTCTCCCTCTCTCAACACCCCTTTCCTCGCTGTGCGCCAACAGCGGACGCAGAGCTTTGGCACAGCTCTCGCTAGCGAGCTTCGCGACAAGACGTGCGTTTTCGAGCTCCCGCTTTATTCCTTGTTTACTGTAATTTCTTAATTCTTCATCTCTTCCCCTCCACGACAGCGCCATGTGTGCAGCTCCGCTGGGGCTCGTAGGAGGATGAAGGGCATGCAAACTCCTTTCTTTTTTTTTCTTTTTTTTTCTGTTCTCTGCTTTTTGTAACCCTCGCTTTGTTCTCCTACCATGTTGTTTTATTCCGACCTCATCTCCGTTGATCTCGTCATGACCCCCTTCGTGCGCGGTCATCACCACCTCCTTTGATGGCTGACCTGCCACCGGATTTCCCGCCCGGCTACGCGCTCAGCGGCACTTCCAACCGCTCGCGTGCCTACGATCTGCTTCTTAAAGAGGCAGGCGAAATCATCCGCCGCGATGCGAGCAAGTTGCCACTGTCCCCGCGACGTCGCACGCGGCGCACCAAACGAAGGACCCCCGTCCGTCATCGCAAGCAGGGTCTGACAGCGAAAGCAGCTACGGCGCCCACGGAGTCCCTGCTAAACACCGAGAGCTTCCTGGCCAACTTTGTTTTGCCTGACCCGCCATTGCCGCCAGCAAAGGAGGCCGAGGAGGCCGCCGCAGCCAACGTGAGCACTCCACCAACCACACGTGACTCAACCGGCCCGCCATTGCCGCCGCCTGAGGAGGCCGAGGAAGCCGCCGCGGCCATCTTTACCGCTCCTGCACCAACCACCCGTGACTCACCACCACCGGTTCTCCAAATTACCGGAACACCGCGCGAGCTAGTTTTCCGGGAGGAGGTGGGAAACACGCCAGACCAGCGGGAGAGTGATGGCACTAATCCTTCCTTCTCGTCTGCTCCCTCCTCGCCCTCGACATCGTCTGACGTCAGCGCCAATCAGCTGATCTCGGCTACCCCTGCCAACGCTACTGTTCAGGGCGCCTCATCATCTCCGTCGCAGCCGAAGGAAAAGGGAAAGGAAGGTACACGTGCTCGCCCCAGCTGTGTGCTCGGACCAGCACCACCACAAGCTGATGAAGAGTTCCCACCCCTTCCGCCGACTGGAGCTCCTAGCGGCACACAACTCTGTGCGCCCTTAGTCCCCGACTTCGTTCCTGCACGAGTCCAGGGCACACGGCCTGCCCCTTCACCTGCCATCGGATCTGCGTCACCCTCCCGGCCTTCTTCTGGCCAGAGCAACACGGTTCTCTTTCGCCCGGTCGGCCGGAGGACGACCTTTCGCCCTGTGACACAGGAGGCGATCTCGGCGTTTCTGGCGCCGATCGACGGTGTCCTGCGGGTTCGTGTCAATTTCCGCAGGAATGTGGTGGCAGCTGACGTCCCCGCCGGAACACCGCTGGGTCCCCTCCTCGCCGTCAACGATATATGTGGTGTCGCTGTCCACGCCAAACAGGCGTCCACAAACTCGTGCAGCGGCATCATCTATAATGTAGACCCCGCATTCGACGAGGCGGAGATTCTTAACAACATCCGCTCGCGGCTCCCGGTGATTGAGTGTTCCCGTGCCGGCCGCAATGTGGTGGTGCGCTTCAGCGGGACAACGCCGCCAACCGACGTGGATCTCTACAAGCAGCGCCGAGCAGTGCGTCCTCGCCGTCCCCGGCCAGCACAATGTGATCGCTGTGCACGCTATGGTCACACAGAGCTCACGTGTACTTTGGGTCAGCGTTGTCTCCGCTGCGGGGGGCCCCACACGCCCACGGACTGTACCGCGGCGACGCCGAGGTGCCTGTTCTGCGGCGGCGGGCACCTCGCCACCGAACCACGCTGCCCCCGGTGGCAGGAAGAGCGGCGGATTCTTGAAGTGCGCGCGAAATCCGCCGCGCAACTCTCGCGCCGTGAAGCACTCGCCATCGCTAGGCTGGCCGCCCCCGACGCCCCTGCACCACGCGCTAACCAGCCCGTCCAGCAGGGAGCAACATTTTCGGCGGTCACCACCGGCAAAGCACGCCCGCCCGCGCCTGAGCCGACGCCTGCACCCGCAACCGCCGGCCGCAGCGCAACGAACAGGAAGGAGGCCGCCCTAGCCGTACTCGCGGCTGCAGTCTCGGCTGCCATGGATTTCCTTCCTCCAGACTCTCCCGTTCGCACGCTGTGTGCTGCAGCGCTGGCCACGCACCACGCACTCTTCCCCAACCATGGCGAGTAGTCGTCGTGCACCGAGGCCGCGCATACTGCAGTGGAACTGCAATTCGCTGCGCCGCCGACAAGCCGAGTTGGCGGCGTGCCTTCCCCTGCGCGACTACGATGTCCTAGCGTTACAGGAGACGTATGTCCGTGCGGAGGAAGTATCGCTGCCTGGCTACATCGGCTACAGCAGCCCCACTCAGTGTGCGCTGGGGGAGTGCAAGGACGCTCCGTGTCTCGATGGCACGCACCCTCCTGGGAAACCCCGTGCCGCTCTATACATCCGCGCGACACTCGCCCATGCCCTAGTGCCAACGGCGAGCTTCTGCAGCTCAACAGTGGAGTGCGTGGCCGTCACAGTGCGCGTTGGCCGTGTGGACACCTCTGTTGCGAGTGTTTATGTTCGCCCAGTGGCCGCGGTCAGTTACGCGTTTGTGCCCGCCTTCGCTGCTGTGCTTGCGCCCGACCATGTGTTGTGCGGTGACTACAACGCGCACCATGTCAACTGGGGATGTGCCGCAACCAGTGTGCGCGGTCGTGATCTAAGTGATGTGATAACCACGGCGGGCCTTATCGTGATCAACACGGGAGTACCAACTTTCGTCCGCCGTGGATCGTCTGGAACGGTGATCGACCTGGCCTTGGTGTCGGAGCGCTGTTCATATGAGTGGAAGCGCGACGCTGACACTGCCGGGTCTGATCACTATCCCATCACCCTGTCTCCCAGCCATCCCAGCCGTGGTGCGGTGCGCGAATACAGTGTAGTGCGGTGGCCGCTCTTCCGTGAGTTGTGCGCCTCGGTGCAGCGCAGCAGTGACTTCTTCGAGCACATCGCCGAGTGTGCCGAGCGCGCCTCCACGCGCTGTGTTGTGGCCGCCGGATCGCCCGTCCCCGACATTAAACTGTTGAACCTTCGCGCGGTTCGGCGGCGTGCGCAGCGACGTGCTGTACGCTCTACCGCGGACGGTGCGTGGACGCTCTACAACCGGCTGGACGCGGTGTGTCGACGTCACGCGCGGCGGTTACGTGACCGCAGCTGGACGGGCGTGTGCTCCTCGTTGAGCGACCCTCGCCGCCGTGGTCGCGGCTGGCACATCATGCGGGTGATGATCCAGCCGAAAGTGTCGCGCCTGCCTGTCCTAGCCATTGCCGTCGCGCGCGGCATCACTGAAGCAGAACTTGCCGAGCTACTGGCGTCCTGCTTTGAACCCCCTGCTGCTGCCCAGTGTGTTGTGCGCGCCACTAGCCCCGCCACGCAGTCCCTCCCGCCAATCGAGCCGGCACTTGCAGGTGATGTGCGCGCTCTGTGTGAGGCGGACTTCACCCTCTCCGAACTCGAAAGAGTACTGCTTCGGAAACGAAAGCGCAGCGCGCCTGGAGCTGATCGCATCACGCATCAGCTGCTCCGAAACCTGGACGCCTCCCAGCGCCCACTCTTGCTGGAGGCGTACAACCAGGTTTTCTCCAGCGGCCGCCTCCCAGATCAGTGGCGCTCGGCCGTTGTGGTCCCTGTTTTGAAGCGAGGTAAACCGCCGCGGGAACTGAAATCCTACCGGCCTATCTCGCTCACCTCCGTGGCTGGGAAAACCATGGAGGGAATGGCACTACACCGCCTACAGTGGATAGCAACGGCGCGCGGCTTCTTCCCGGCAGAGCAATGTGGCTTCCGAGCTAATCGGGCGACTGCCGACTGTCTAGCCGCCGTGGTGAGCACGCTTGAACAGGCCCTGCACGACAGGGAGATGGCCATCCTCCTACTCCTCGACGTGAAGTCGGCATTCGACACGCTGCCCCACGATTCCATCCTCCACGCAGTGCGCGCGCTCGGTGTTGAGGGCAAACTCCTGCGCTATGTGCAGGCCTTCCTCGCCGACCGATCGTTCTGTGTGCGCGTGGGGAAAGCGACGAGCTCGCCGCGCTTGGTTGACTCGGGCGTGCCACAGGGAAGTGTGCTCAGCCCATTTTTATTTAACCTAGTGCTCGCACCCCTCATCGAGTCCCTCCCGAGCACGGGCGGCTTCCCTGTGCGAGCGGTGATCTACGCCGACGACGTCGCCTTGTACGTGCGGGGTCCCACGCGGCAGTGCAGCAGGGTGCGTGCGTGCATGCAGGACGCTCTCCAGCGTGTCGCCGGATTCATCGACGGCATTGGCCTCACATTGTCGCCCTCGAAGACTGAGGCCCTCGTCGTGCACCCTCGTGCAGCTCAGCGTCGCTCCTTGCCGTGCCTCCAGCTCCATGGCGCGCCAATCTCCTGGCGAAAGTGCGTCCGCTACCTCGGGCTGACGATTGACAATCGCCTACGGTGGTCCCCCGCGGTGCGGCGCATTCGGCAGGAGTCTCGTCGCGTCGAGGGCGTTGTGCGAAATCTGCTGGCTCGCGGGAACGGCTGCCCTCCCTCGTTTGCGTGTACCATGTACGAGGCGATGGCGCTGTCCCTGGCGTTCTACGCCCTCCCTCTCTGCAGTGTGCCTGTGCTTCAGTGGCGCCTGATTGACCGGGACCATCGGCGAGTCCTCCGCATGTGCCACGGGATGCCCCGCAGCTCCCGTGTAGCGGACACCCTCGCGGAGGCTCGTGCGTGGCCCCCATCTCTCACGGCTGACATGCGTGCACTGTGCCATATCGAGAGGCTCCATAGGGCGCCTGGTGCCGGCCCCCTCCTCGACAGACTGCGGCGGGTGCCGCACTCGCGCGTGGGGCGGATGGTCGAATTGTACGACAGCATTGTGGTCGATGACCCCGTGACCTGTGCGCGTTGGCCGTCACCCCACCGCAGTGTCCATTTGCCTGTGTGTGTGAACCTCCCAGGAGTGAGCACGAAGCGTCACACACCTCACGGTGCCATCGCGCAGGAGGCGGCGGCGCGAATGCAAGACGACTTCGCCGGCAGGCTCCATGTCTTCTCCGACGGGTCAGTGCTGCAGGACCGCTCCGCCGCTGCTGCCTGCACAGCTCCCGAGCTCGGCGTGGACAAGCAGTGCCGACTTAGCTACTGCGCTTCCTCTACGACAGCGGAACTGGTCGGGCTACAACTGGCTGCTGACCTCCTCCTTGAGTCGCCGGCCGTTACGAGCGCAGCGATATTCTGTGACTCTAAACCGGCCTTGCGTCTGCTCGCGAAGGAGGAACGCGGCCCGCCGCTCGCCCAACGAGTCGCTCACAGTCTGCTGTCTTTACGGGAGCGCGGATGCGACGTCGTCCTGCAGTGGCTTCCCGCACACGTGGGCATCGCGGGAAACGAGGCAGCGGACGAACTCGCTAAGCGCGCCCACTCTGCCGACATCCCGCTGTCCGATTGCGCCAGTTCGTACGACTCTGCGCTCATCAATTTTCGTAGGGAACTGGCGCGATCCCACCCTGACTCGCGCATCGCCGACGGCTGCCCGCCACGCCCACTGCCCGCGACCGGTTTCACTCGGCGGGAGCGTGCACTTCTCTTCACCCTTCGAACCGGCGCGGCGTGGACAGCCGAACGCCGTCATCGACTTCGCGGTGCCGTCTCTCCCGCGTGCATAGACTGCGGGGAGGTGGAAACCCTCGCACACCTCCTGTGTGGCTGCCCTGCCTTCGCCTCCGCTCGAGAACAGTTGTGTGCCAGCTACCGTAAACACGGCCTGTCGTGCTCAACACTACAGGACTTGTTGCACCCGGCTGGTTGCACTGAACGTCGCCGCTCCGCTCTTTCCGCCCTCCTCAACTTCATCGAGGACACGGGGTTGGCCGGGCGGCTATGACAAACTAGCGTGTATTTTAAGTGTTTAAGCTAGCGTGTGTTTTAAGTGTTTAAGTGTCTTTTAAGTTTTTAAGTTCGAGCTTGATGTTTACCTGTGTACAGTGTGGTGCCTACGCCCGTGTCTCCCTCTTCTAAGTTCTACTTTATCTTTCCTTCTCTGTTTTAGTTCCCCTCCCCCATCCCCCGCACAGGACGGTTGAGGTGTCCTCCTCAACGAGAGACAGTTACTATCCTGTGCTTTTCTCTTCTTTTCAAATAAAGAATCTCTCTGCTTTGGCACAATGGATATTCGAGGAACCGCATCGGGGGAAGGGGGGGGGGGGGGACTGCCGGACTTGCTCCTCCTTGCAAACTAGTAGTACTGGTTCAGGAATTTTGTTCACGCAGCATGTGCCAGCGTGGCGTGCCTTTCGGCACGGTTTGGAAGGTCGTTTTGAAGGACCTTGGTTTTACCATTGCTGAGTAAAACTGACATCCGCGAAGTCTTCGATGCGCGTTTTTTTTCTTTTGCTTCACATGCAGTATTACTGCTACTGCTGCTATCACTGTAATTCCGCCTGGTCAAACTTTGAGAAGGCAGAATTATTTGACATCTTCGAAACAAGTGTGCTTGCCACGCTTGACGGCTACACGCATGTGTTCATACTTACGCGCACACACAAGGAAAGCAGCTAGCCGTGTATTTGATGAGCGTGCGAGCCACAAAGCAAATGCTCGGGAAAAAATGAGCCTCCACAAAGCTTTAAACATAATATCCACAAGGGCTTTTATGTGGCAGATTGTTATGAAAAGAAACTCTGCGGGAATTAGAGAAATATGAAAGCCGCGCAATTAACTCATTATGAGATTGTACCAGCTTATGTGCGATAGCAATTCACTGCTCCGTGCTGGTAGCAAGATGAGCTATTGCTGCTGTTTTACGCTGTTTTTCTTTTTTTTGCCAGCGAGCAAAGCACATATTAAACATTAACAGCTGCCACAAATCTGTCTGGTTAAGCAAAATAATGTTAGTGTTGAAACGAGATGACACCAGCATAGGCCCCTGCTTCGTTTCTTTTTTTTTACCTGAAACGCAAAAGACCGAACGTTTCGGGGTCAGCTCGGACCCTTTTGGTGTGAGTGCTGGTCTTTGAATCTTTCTGCAAGGCGGCCGTATCAAAGAAGTGTGTCATCTGTTGGTTTGAACTGCAGAAAAAAGAGAGTATACGTGAAGGTGAAAGTCTGGAAAGACGTTAGAAGTGCCCACTAGAACAGTGCTTGCGGGCTGTCTCAATTATACTAGTTATCTTGACAAATGGAAAATTGATTAACATCTCTCATGTTATTTTTAAGTGCAAAAGCAGCTTACACTACGCGTGGCGAACAAGTTAGCTCTGGTGCACTTGTAGGCGACATAGACTTTGTGTTCAGTGAAGTGCAGCTGCAATCATCAACATGTCCTGCGGGAAATATCAAAGAATCGCTCAGTGTACAGGTTAAACGTTCTACGACTTCTCACATTTAGGTAAAGAAAGTTCTTTATGCGAAATTCCGAAGGAAGTAATTTGATGGTGTGCTTAAATTATTTATACAATAATAAGACTGAAGCAATTTGACGGTGCATTTAAAATAGTCTTTATATAGAAGTAAGAACGAATCCATTTGACGATGTATTTAAAGGGACCCTGAAACGGTTTTGACGATTTTGTGCAAACATGGTGATCCGGTAGAGCGGGTCACTAGGACCATTACAGGACAGATTTTAGCGCTGTGCGTAAAGTGTGTAATTTACAATAAGGTTTTGAGCACGCGTATCGCAAAAGGTCGCAGCGGCTCGCCAAAAAGCGTTTTCAAACGCCCCCGCCATCGAGCGATCGAATGGGAGGTCGCTGATTGGCCCCGACCCAAGTGACGTGCGCGTAATTTTCAAAACCTAGCTGAGAACAACGTGCTTCTACAACGTACTCCTTCGTTTCAGCCAACGGTATCATCGCGGCATCTGGCGGCGTCACACGAGTCGCCGGCGCTCTATTACAGAGGGCTAGCACTGCCAAGGCGGGCGACCTCAGTGAGGATATCGGGGCGCTATGTCACTACGGGAGGCTCGGCAGAGCGGCTGACGCGGGAGGCGCTGTCGTCGCTAGCGCGCACTCCGCAGCAGATCGAGTTGAGGAGGAACAGCAGTGGTAAGGAGGAAGGCGACAGAAATAAGCCCATAGCTGCCTTAGCGCATTGTGCTTCGCTTTATTTATGGTGTGAATGATTTCGCAATTGTGTTGCCTAATCAGTGACGCAATGTCAAAAAAACGTTTCAGGGACCCTTTAAAACGTTCTTTATACAGAATTAAGAGGGAATTATTTATATGTCATGACTAAAAAATTCTTTATACAAAAGTAAGTAGGAAGCCTTTAGACAGTGTAGTTAGAATATTCTTTTTACAAAAGTAAGTAGGGAGCCTTTCGACAGTGTAGTTAGAATATTCTTTATACAGAAGTAAGAGAGAAGTCCTTAGACGTTCTAGCTAAAAAATTCTTTATACAGAAGTAAGTAGTAGGTCTTTAATTCTTTATACAGAAGTAAGTAGTAGGTCTTTAGACGTTCTACAAACAAGTGTTACTACAGTGTAAATGTCTGTAGACTGTCAGTACAGTCAATAGAAAGTTCATAGGTAGTCTACTCAATGTCAACAGGCATTTTTGTAAGGGTAGCCAGGCTGGTCGCCACAGTGGCCGATAACACTGCCACCTCGTGTGGCTCCCTGGACCGGTCGCCCAGCACGGAACACAGACCCTCGAGGTTTTCTTCACCGGTTGCTTAGCTCGCCTGGCTCCCTGGACCCGTTGCCCAGCAGGAACGCAGGTCTTTGGCGCCGCAGTACGCCCGGTAGCGGTTGGTCACAGGTTCTCTGGACCGGATATCCAGCGAGAACCAGCTGGCTTCAAAGCCGCACAGCACGAACTTGTTCTTGTTCTTGTTCACCTGACAATGTATGGCTCACGCCCACTGTGGGGGATTGACCAAGAACTGGGTGCTAAAAAATTTAATGTTTAGGAATGCGGTCATCTACACAGACAAATGCCGAATAGGTATTGAGGATATTGATTTAATGTAGGGAGGAAGAAGAAACTCTAATCATTCGCATAACAACATAATCGAATAATAGAAAAAGACTAAAACTTGTGTTGAACGTTAGTTGTGTATTTGCATAAATATAACGATATTTCTGTCCTATTCAAAAACGACCAGTTTCATTACGAATCACCGCACGCACCATGCACCACGCGCACACTTCTTCGCCATCGCCGTCGCACGGCGAACACTGAAAGGTTTATTTTCGCGCCTCTGTCATGACATAGCCCCTTGCCTTTGGTGCAATGGGGCAGTGCAGTGGCAAGAGAGAGAGAAAACATTTATTTGAATGAAAAGAGGGATCTTCCTCGTAGGGTGGAGCCCTTAGTTCAGGGCCCCATTGGCTCGCGCCACTCCACGTGCTCGCTGGATCAGCCGACGCTGCTCCCGCGGCGCTGAGCTGGTCAGCGCAGTCTCCCAGGAGGAATGTGATGGTGATGGGATAGGGGAACAGCCCGGTGGACATGGGCATTCCCACGTGCAGTGATAAACTGTGGGCTGCGCTCCACAGTAGGGACAGTATGAGGGATATTGTGTGGGATGAAAGAGGTGTAGGGTGAAGAGACATGGGAAGGAATTAGTCTGTTGATTGATTTGTGGTGTTTAACGTCCCAAAACCAGCTCTGATTATGAGAGACGCCGTAGTGGAGGGCTCCGGAAATTTCGACCACCTGGGGTTCTTTAACGTGCACTGACATCGCACAGCACACGGGCCTCAACATTTCGCCTCCATCGAAATGCAGCCGCCGCGGCCGGGATTCGATCCCGCGACCCTCGGATCTGCAGCCGAGTACCTTAGCCACTAGACCACCGTGGCGGGGGGAATTAGTCTGTAGTTGCCGCCACGCGACAGCTTCCTCCCGGGTGAGGGAATGGTGTGGTTGGGGGAAATAACGTCGGCTTTGTCTGTAATGTTCTAGAGTGTCAGCGTAGTTCAATGGTTCTGTTGGTGCGTCGTCTGGATTGGACAGCTCTTCCGATGGCGCCCGGTTTGTAAGCTCTCGGGCTACCGCATTAGCGCGTTCATTGCCATGGAGAGAGGCGTGTCCAGGTGTCCAAACGATACGCACCCTGTGTAGTAATGAGGGGTGTAAAGATGTCAGAATGCGGTGTGTGTACGGTGTCACCATTCCTTGTGCTATGTTCCTGCAGGCAGTTTGCGAGTCAGTGACCACTGTCGTAGGTTCGTCCTGTGCTGGTAGGAGAGAAGCATGTACAATAGCCAAGGCGACAGCCGCCTCTTCCGCCATGGCACTGTCCTTAGTGTTAAGCGTGGCCGAAACGCTTAGAGTGTCGGTGTTGTCTACTATACGACAAGACACATGGCCTGTCTTTGTGGGTACCGTGCCACGTCAGTATAGAGGACCGGCGTATCAGAGGTACCATCGCCTAGAACGCGCATTAAAGCCTGAACCCTTGCACGTCTCCGGCCTTTATGACGGTCAGGATGCATATTTCGTGGAATCGGGGCCACCTGAATTTTGCTTCGAATCTCAAGTCCAAGGTTCTTGCGTTCTTGTAGCGCTTTGTTCGGCAGGGTGTATCCCAACCGGGAGAGAATATCAGTACCTTGCTGTGTTCGTTGGAGGCGTTGAATTTGACTGTTCAGGTGGCCTTCCACCAGTTCTAGGATGGTGTTGTGGACCCCAAGTCGCAGTAGGAGCTGCGTTGACGCGTATTGGGGTAGTCCCAGAGCCGCCTTTAGTGCCGTGCGAAGGAGGGCGTCCATCCTGTTCGTCTCGGTTTGAGTAAGGTTATGGTAGGGGAGGTGGTAGGTGAGTCTGCTAATCACCAGAGCTTGCACAATTCGGAGGGTGTCTTTTTCCAGAAGCCCATGTCGGCGGTTTGTAATGCGCCTTATCATGTGCGTTACTTGGGCAATTTGTTGGCGTAGTAGTTGGACAGTATATGTAGCCTTGCCGTTGTGTTGGATGTGGAGCCCTAGTATGCGAAGTCTATCTACCCTTGGAATTTGGTCGCCATTCAGATGCAAGGTTACGTCTGGCGGTTTGTCTGTCTTTTTCCGTTTTTTGAACACGAGCAGAAGTTCCGATTTTTCAGCTGCGCAGGTGAGTCCTCCGGCAATGGCGTACCCTTGGACTACATTGACGGCTTCCTGTAGTGCATCTTGAACGGCGCCGTCCAACCCTTTTGTCACCCAGATGGTGATGTCATCGGCGTACAGAGCGTGCTGCACATTCGGAAGTTGTTCCAGGAGCGGTGGTAGCTTGGCCATGGCCACGTTAAACAGGGTAGGCGAGAGAACTGAACCCTGCGGAGTACCTCTGCCAGAAAGCTTTATTGTGTCTGACCGAATTTCTCCAAGGCCAATGGTTGCTGTGCGGTCAGATAAGAAGGCTCGAACATAATTATAGGTGCGTTGACCACATCGGGAGGAGGCAAGGTTCTTTAATATAAGGTCATGCGAGACGTCGAATGCCCCCTTGAGGTCCAAGGCCAAAATTGCCCTCGTCTGCGCAGCACTTGGGCCATCCACAACATCTTCCTTAAGTTGTAGAAGTATGTCTTGTGTAGACATATTTCTGCGATAGCCAAACATGGTGTTAGGGAAAAACTCTCTCGCCTCAAGGTAGTCCTGCAGACGCATAAGAACAACGTGCTCGAAGAGCTTCCCGACACAAGAAGTGAGGGATATCGGTCGGAGATTTTGAAGGGACAAGTGGATGTTTTCGTAATTGGAATACAAAACATCTTCGATGAGCCAACTAAGGTCGGCTTCAGGGAACCAAGGTAATGAAAGGCGCCTTTCCTTATGTTAAGTCACCCATCCTTGAAGTGTTGATTCATGACCATTGTGTCTCCACATACAATACCCCAAAAAGTCCCTTGATACGGGGCATTCCAGAGAGGCAAACACTGTCTTAGACGGTCGCGCTCGCACTTGCTTAATAATAATAATTTATTCCCTCACGTGGCGCAGGCCGAAGGTCAGCATCTGATGGAGGCGATTGGTAAATTCCGTGGTGCACCAATGCTGCCGCACGATTTGATGTTCCGGTCCGCGTGCAACAACGTCGTCACGTTCCTGTTTGGTCGTCGCCTTGACCTGGATGATCCTCAACGGAAAGACATGGACGACCACCTGGAGGGCTGCCTTCTGGGCGACTACGCCTCGGCCATCGACTTCCGGCCACAGTGGCTCAAGAAACTCGAGCGATGGCTACGCCCCCGTTCGCCCCGCGTGCGCATGGAGAACATGGCCAACGAGCTTGAGGCCATGTCCAGGTGAGTGCGCGCATGCGCAGAGAAGGGTGAAATGGAAACGCGAACGCCTACGTGGTGCTTGCTACGTGGTGCTTGCAGCTACGTGGTGCTTGCAGCCACCTGCGTTGTACGGCTTGCATCTTCTCAACTTAAACCCTTCTTCGCAGCTTCGCGCGAATATCTAGGACAGATGTGAAATTTATGTCCGGGAACATTCGCACACGCTACGGCTGATCTTTCGATATTCCTACATAAGTACTGCGCGAAGGTTACTTCATAAATTGTACACTGTAAAATCGCAGCTGTAAAATCTGAGTAAATAGCTGAACTGGGCCAAGGGTATAAAGTTCACTACGAAGGTGTGGGTAGTGCATCGGGGGTCCAGTTTTCCCTTCTGCGCAATCCGTGACATATTTCTTTATCTCTTCTTCCTTATCATTATCATGTAGCACTCACTATCACTATTATCTAGCAGTGGGCAGGTGGCGAGGGAGAGAGTAGTTCCTCCTGCGCCAACGGGGACCTGTTTCTATTTCGTTTTTTTTATTTCCTTGCTTCCTTTATCTTCCTTTCTTTTCTTTCTTTATTTCCCTCGCAAATTCACTATCCTGCAGCAGTGTCGGTAGTGCATTAAGTACAAGAGCTTTTCTCTTTAGCGTGACAGCTCCGCTGTTAACTGCGAACGCTGCTCCCCGACAATCAGCGTTGACCTCAAACAGCACAGACGTCTAAACAAAGCATGAGTATGCTCACGCTTATGTTCGCATTTACGAATAAGCAATGTCGGTATCACTTGTGCTAAGTACGCTTTTTTTATATCACAGTATGGATTTATTTGCGCTGTCTATTGCATCCAAACTTGAGCACACGCGTCTCCTTTGCAGAAGAGAAGTGTATGGAGCAATGGCCATGGATAAGTCTCGTCGGAACAAGGGTCTCGTGGATATCTACAAAGAAAAGCTGGAGGACGTCGGCAAACAAGACGACGTGTTTTCAGGCATTTCCTTGGCTTTCTTCATTTTTGTGATCGGGGACTCCTCGCTGGCTTGTCCCATAGCGGAGGCGAGAAATGGGAACAAAATTTTCAGAATCCTTGAGTGATTACGCGTCACCCAGCAGTGATAAGCTTAGGATTGATTTTGGTCAGCTCTGCATGGTTTCAGTGAACCTAAATCTAAGTACGCGAACATTTTTGCTGTACTGTACCTCTCTATAAGCAGTCTGCATCCACAATGCGTCCTCGTCTTATTTTGTCATCCATACATCTGACGATTTCGGAACACAGGATGCTCATATATCGACCCTGAGAACAGCGGATGTCTGGCTCCAGTGACATTCCCTGTTCAAATTTATCCGGGGCATAATTAAGTAACGTGATTTTAATAAAACACTGGCTGCATAATCAAAGCCATGCATGTTGTTCGGACTTGTACACTAAATAGAGTGTAACCCCTCTACAGATATTGTCGCATACGAAACAATTGCTTTTTTAACCAATAGTATTCTCATAACCATTCAGCCTAAATATATCTGGAATCTATGAACACGCCATTTCATTTTTCTATTAGATACTTAACTTCGAGCTAAGAAAACCTCACATTGGCAGGTATTCAATTGGGAAACGCTTCCTTTGTAAATCATGACATTTACAGCCATTCAGTTTAATGTAGTTTTTTGCAGGGTTCTTGTGTGCTGAACCCTGTTCACGTAAAATGTTCGTTGGGTCATTTCTGGAACTGCGTGGCATATACAGACTTCCGTCTCACCTCAATTTTAGTCTGTCTGAATCAAACATGCACGATCATTGGTAGGATCCATCTTGGACCTCGGAGCGAAGCAGTCCCATGATGTGGACATTGCGTACTTTTTTCTTCTCTATTGCCAAAGGGAAGAATGCAAGCACAAGTAAAGAAGAACGCACACAACGCAACACCCCCTACACAAAAATTCAGCCAACGCGTGCTGTAAATGTTGTAGAAAGAAGACTTACTCTACTATTACGCTGATCACCAGCCTATGTGCACTGCAAGTTTCGACTTGCGCCAGTAGCTTTGGATTCATCAGTGACTTGCGTCTAATGCGCACACAGACGTGGTTTACCTGTACAGCGCCATACTAACTGGAGGGGACTATCGCCGCAGTTACAAAAAGCAAGCTTGGGTCTCGGAAGAGGCCAGAGACACAATGACAACTGAAAACACATTAAAGAATGCACGCCGGGTGGGCGCCGCGAGGGGCCCAGACCGTACGGTAGGTGTCGCTTACCTCCAGCAGCCCCCACCCCTCTTCGTTTCCACCCACGATACGAGCTTTTTATACATTTGTGCCCGTGAGGAATCATATCAAGCTGCCATATCCTTAGCAATCGCTCAAACAACTTTCCAAAAGAGCCATTCCATCATCGGCCGGCGGAGCACATACGATGTGTGCAATAATTCCGATAGGCTGATTGAATTCCTGTGCTACCTTCTTACTCTGATAATCTTGCAAATGATGGCACTGGAAAAATAGCCAGAGGACATGCTATACGGGCAAATGGCGACACCAGCTGAGGTTTCTCGAGAGCACACACATTTTCTGAACTCAGCTAATAAGCACACCTTGGCACTCGCGTAGCCAGCAATATTGGTGTTATGTGGTGTATTTCGTTAGGTACAATGCAGTGTGTGAATATCATAGACGGGAAAAGGTCCAAGGTAATGGGAGGGGTTGTTATTTGGCGCTTAGAAAATTTCGCCCCTCCTTCTCGGCTACACCCCCGCGCCTTGTCCGTTCCTTACGCATGGCGTTCTTGTAGACGCTGTCGTTAATTGCCTACATTGTATACACTAACAATTTGTTCCGTGAACTGCAGAGGACCGAATGGTAGGCAACGTGACTGACTACCTGCTAGGCGCCACGGCCGTCGTGGCCCTGTTCCTGCAAAGTCACGTGCTCAATTTCGCCGCCCGCGCAGACAGCCTACAGGAGGAAGTGCGGCAGGAGATTGACCGTGTTGTGGGAAGAGACCGGCTTCCCACGTGGGCGGACCACGTCCACATGCCACTCACCATGGCCACCATCTGGGAGATGTACCGCTGGAAGGCGTGCACACCTTTCGGCATCCCTCGAGGGTATGGCTGTACCACTTGTCTTGCTTACGCAGCACAAATGTACGGCCGTCAGCACGCTTAACACTAGCGCTTCGCAGCCGGGCATGGAGTGGCTTGGACTCACGCGAGCGCCGTGACGTGCTGGCACTCTTTGCGACGGCTAACGATATAGCAGGAGTTCAGTTCGATTATCACTGCCCAGCTTGTCTTTCGTGTCTCTAACGCTGGGCGGCTTGTTTTCTACACCAGGGACACGGAACTGTCAAACGAGCGCACTCGCCCCTCTAGTCAGAGAGGAGCGGACGACAAGTCGACCAGTCAAATCGAGCCACGCTCGGGAATTTCCCGGCTCTGGCGTGAGTCCAAGCTTCTCCATGTCGCGCTACTGAGTGTCTGCGCTAAGGGTGCTGACGGCTCTATAGTCTGTTTCTGAAGTTCCGGGCAGCACTGTGGAAGCTACAGGCCCCTTCGGCCAATCAGGAGGGTAAACACATGTTAAAGGTGCCTTTCCGCGGCTTGTCATCTGCCAATGGGGGCGCTGAAGCGGCAGCTGCAGCCCTGGGAGGAGGAAGACGAAGTGTGTGTGTGTGGGGGGGGGGGGGGGGGTGCGTGTCCGAACAATGGCATTTCGTCTCGCTTAGGAAGAATTCTGCGCTCGATGGCCTCGTAGCCTTGCCATCTGCTGCACGGAAATACGGAAACAGACTATATATGTGCCGCATTGCCGCGATAGGAAATTCTTGAACTTGGCATGTTCCGGGAGTCAATGTTTCGATAAGAGCAGTTGTAATCGTCAGGGGCAACAGCGCCCTTCTTTAGTAGTGTTTTATGCACGCCTCGATCCCCCAGGCCAACGTCAAAGGTGGAGGGAAGTAAGATTAAGCTTGCGTGCAAAGAAGTCAAAATAAAGAAAGAAGAGGATAAGGTCTGTTGCAAATAAAAAAGGTTGGCAAAGGTAGAAAGGTTTGAAAAGGAAATAAAGAAGCTCTGCAGAAAGTGGTGACATTGTCCATTGGTAGACGGAGCTTGCGTTGTGTGTTTCTCTTGTTTTATGACTGCGCACACGCGCCCTACCTTGATACTCACGAACCTCCCTATGGTGGTGCGAAGGAATGCCTAATCGTATATTGTGGGCCATTAGTTTATCAAACTAGCAGTCAGGGATGTTAACATTCTTGAATAAAGCAAGTTTGGGAAGGCTGGCGACATATGGCTTGTGGCGGCCTAATCGCAGTCGAAATTACGTTCCCGGGATTATTAAAGTTTGCACACTGAACATTCTAGCATGTGCGCAACGTTGCTTGTGTCACAGTCAAAGTCACCTACTATCTCGAAATATAAATTTGACGACCCTGTTTCTCTTTCTTTTTTTTTTACTTCAATTGTAATAGGAATCTGGTTGAATAAGTAGCAGCGGTGTATTTAGCAAGAATGACAGGCGAAGGGAGTTAAGCGTACTATCTTGGATTTCGTTATTCGTGCCAGTTCTGTGGGTGGTGGTGGTAAAAACGTTTATTGTAAGGGATTAGACAGGAGGTATGCTGGGACCAGGCCGTAAAAGGCTGGCCCTCACAAACACTAGGTGGAGCTCCCTAGTTCGGGACTCCAGTGGGGGTAGCCGCCGCCCGTGCGCGCCTGACTAAGGCTTGTTGCGCCTGTAAGTCGTGGCAGCCGAGCAGGGTCGCCTCCCAGTCCTCCCGTGTTGGGTTGGGGTTGGGGGGAATGGCCGGATTGGAAGGGCAAGCCCACACCATGTGGTAGGTGCCTGAAGACACCGCACTACAGTGCGGGCAGCTGCCGCTAAAGGAGGGGTCAAAATGTTTTAAGGCTGCCGGGCACAGCAATGTATTGGTAAGAAGGCGGAGTAAGAGCCGCTCATCCGCCTTCTTAAGGCCAGCAATGCACTGCACGTGTTGAACTATAGTTATTGTCTCTGAAAGTTGAGGTGATCACTTCACTAGAGTAGGCTATGATGGCTTTGAAGTATGCCGATAATGTTCGTTAAACACGCGAAGCGCGCTAGAATTTGTTTAGTGCTTGATGGTTTCACGAGTGAGTGTCTGAATTAGGAAGCTTGTTATGACACAGTCAATCAGCGCATCAAACAGCATCGCCAAACGCTTGAGCAGGACAGTATTGCCTCCTAAATTGCATTCATCAGCACATTTTTAGTCTGCGGAATACATCTTGTTGAAGCGTAGCACCTCGATATAAGGAATCCCATAGTCGCACAGCTATTGATGACAGATTTCAAAGCGGAGGCACTGACTTCTGTGTGTGAGCGTTTACCAAAAAGTGCCATTAGTCAGTTTGTTGGTACGTACAGCCTGCGTGCAACCCACGAAACTTATCGATGTTTTCCCGTATGTTCTTGAGAAAGAGGACATTGAATGGGCATTAAGGAAATTTACCGTCATGTGGCAGTAACTCTGCATCTCCGTGGTACCAGATCAGGGATGTCTTTAATATAAAATATGCAAGAGAATAATTTTAACGCGCGAGAAAATGTTCGAATAGTGTGTCTGGCTGCTTGTGGTACACTACGTCAAGACGGCGTTGGGCAAAGAGGCACCCGTAGATCATCTCACGCTTCGAAGATCAGGTTTTTCTAGTACGCTTAGAATTATCTTCATATCATCTTTCACTCATCATAGTTTTTGTGAGCTTTGCGTCTCGAAGGTGCAAATCTACACGTTTGTATTTAAACGTTTCTGGTTTGTTTTTCTAATGACACTTGAAACGTCCGGTGTTACCGTGGAGGCAGTAAAAAAGAAGAAAAGCTGTAAGAGGGCGTCACGCGGTAGCCTTGAAGCCTAGTCGTCAAAGAATTTAAAAGAGCAATCGCGAAAAATAAGCACTGGTCACATTAAAGGTGCGCGTTAGACTCAGGCATGATCAGGCGTGACTAAATGTTACCACGTACCCAAACAACCTCTAGTGGCCCACCAACTACGTGGGCCTAATGCCACACAAGAGGCACCAGACACAAGGCACGGAGGTTGTAAGGAACGGCGTCGCAACAGGCCTGCTTACAGGGGCCAGCGGAACCACATGATACCGACTCCTTGTTTTGTTTTTTGTTCCATGGGCGTAGGAACTATGCATTCACGCACAATTTTCGTTCCGTTTGCTACCAATATGCTCACATTGTCTACACTTGCGCCTGCAGAGTCGCAGAAGACACGGTGATCGGTGGCTACCACGTACCCAAGGGCACAGTCCTGCTGGCCAACTTTTGGGCGATCCACCAGAGTACCGAGCTCTGGAAGGAGCCGGAGAAGTTCGATCCTACAAGGTTCATCGGACCAGATGGCAGCGCACCGTCCACCAGGCCTGCGCACATCATAACCTTTTCCTTAGGTAGGCAAATTTAGAGCAGGCGTTTGCCTCGCGATATGTTTACGGTATCTATTCCTGAAACATTCCCTTCAGTAAAGTAGAGTTGTTGAGTCGGGTACTCACTCTAAAAAAGAAAAAGCATGAGGCAGTGCAGTTACCCTAATCGCATTTTTGTGAAACCAAGCTACCAGTATCAATTGATGAAATACGTATAGATTGATTCATTGTTATCCTGATCCTTCATTAACGCATATTTTTTACACCACCTGTTGCAGGTAAAAGAATCTGCCCTGGTGAAAGCTTGGCCACTGTCGAGCTATTCCTCTACCTGACCATGCTGCTTCAAAAGTTCATAATCCTTCCTGAAGAAGGCACCACTATTCACATCCACTTGCACCAGTCATTGTCCGAGCACGCCGCCACCAAGATACGTTTTGTGCCACGATCCGACTAAACTCCACTTAAGACAGGCACCGATGAAGCATATTCCACCGCACAGTGGCAATTGCGCCGCGCTGCTCAGCTGGAGGTCGCTAGTTCGATTCCAGTTAAATTGCAACATACACTATAATTGCACCAATGAGAGGAGCCCCTACCCTGCATCACATATCAAGGTAAAACAATGGAGAGTCGCAGATGATCAACGTATACCCCTGCGTCGGACGTCCGTTATGGCATGCGGAGTTGTAGGCAGCATTTTAATAAAGACGATAGTCTTTCTTGGTATCCTTGAACGCAGATTTTTTTTTTACTTTACTAGAAAAGACATAGATACACAATTGTAATGACCCTAGTGTTTCTTTGGCTGCGCTAAAAATTGGACACTATGCGCGGAAGAGGCCTCTCCCGACGATTTGATGCTGCCACCTGGCAGCTGCCCATGGATTCTGCACAAGCTCATGTTTCCCCACAGCACTGCCAGATGGCGTCCGTATCTCACGCAGCCTAGTACGGCTGGCAGAAGACTATCGTCTTTCGGTGACATTTGCAGTGAAGCGCGCAGATACGCAGCCAATTTTTCTGTAGCATGCAGGCCTCCTATATATATATATATATATATATATATATATACCTTGCCCAACACCTTGCCCAACCTTGCCCAACAGTCCTAAGCTTATTACCTATATTACACCTATTCGCTAGTATTGCAATTTTGTAGGCCGTTTCACCTTGCGATAACCGATGTAGACTACTGCTACGATATGCTGACCTTCACACCACAAAACCGGTCGTTTTGAGTGAGCGTGGAATAGGGCCGCACTCGCTCAACACGACAGCGGGTCAGGTGGACAGTAAAGCTGTCGAGTGTGGCTAGTTACACAGTGTTACCTCGTACCTGAACGCGCTACCAAGTTTTTACCAATGAAAAAGAAAAGACAACACACCAAAATATACAAAACGACGCGCCTGGATAGTTCGGAGCCGGTAGCAAGAACTGGACGAGCTATACTAGGTTGCCTCGAAGAAGCCTGGGGCAATGTTGTCTACTCAGAACACGCAAGTTTGTGTAAACGGTACTGCGTTGTATGAGCAGGAGTGAACATTCCGCTGTCATATTCATGTAATCGTAATGTCGGTCGAAACCGCGTGTGAGAGTGCACATGTAGTAAAGACGAGAAAGTTATTGCGTGATCTGAGGTAGAAGAGGCTAGAAGTTCGCTTTCTTATGTACGCGTTTTCCTTGACTTTTCTGTATTTATTGTTGTTGTTTTGTGCGGTTTAACGTCCCAAAACCAGCTCTGATTATGAGAGACGCCGTAGTGGAGGGCTCCAGAAATTTCGACCATCTGGGGTTCTTTAACGTGCACTGACATCGCACAGCACACGGGCCTCGACATTTCGCCTCCATCGAAATGCAGCCGCCGCGGCCGAGATTCGATCCAGCGACGCTCGGATCAGCAGCCGAGTACCATAGCCACTAGACCACCAAGGCGGGTATTTCTGTATTTGTGAGATGATGCAATAAAGCGGCAACTTTGTGCTACCTATGCCATTTTTTTTTGTTTTGTACCATCAGCTCAATTCGACGTCGAGCCAAGATACCATTCTCGATCAGAACCACTATATCTGGTTGCAGGTATGTTCGCGTAAGGTTCCAGTCGAAGCCGTCATGACGACGTTCATGTGGCCGTGTGCATAAAAAATGTTTCAATTGTTTTTACCTGCAAAACCGTCGTGAAGATTTCTATGTACACTTGCTAATTCAAGCTATTCCTTTACACAACTTGCAGAATAGAACACAACATATTTTATGCCTCAACGACACACTTGAAGCAGGAACGGCTCGTCGCTGAAGCCCTGCAGCCTAGAAGAGTGGCTGGCAGCGAACCGAAGACACCATTAGGTCGCGAAATCATGGATTCGCCAATTTAGAGCCTAGATATTTGAACTGATATAAATACTTGCCCTGTCTATATAGTCTTGCCGTGTCTCGACGCGATTCAGGAATGCCATCTCTTTGTGTTCTTTGAGACAATTGAATTCCCATCCATGAGGTGGCAGCAGAACTTCGAGCACACGCTTTGCTACTTACCTTTCGGGTACCATCGTTTGATACCATGAGCGTTTCACACGCTTAAGTATAACAAATTTCCAGCGTGAACGGCCCTCCGCTTGCACATATACTGCGGTTGAGCACAGCACTTCTATTCCGATATTTCTCGCGTTGTTTTTGTAGCCATGTGCCATCGCTGGTCGCTGCTGTCACCACGGTTGATGACACCGATATTTAACACCAATATGCTGGCGCGCAATCTCGAGAAGGGATAGCACCAGCCCGTGCAAAGCCCGAGCGAACTGCTGGAGCCGCCGGACATTTTTCCTAACCAGTGCTAAACATGTCCGCCACGATGTCGATGGCGATGCTCTGCGTGACGTCAATTTGGTGACAAACAGTGACCGGTCTGTTAAGTCACCGAAGTACTACAGAAACACGAAAATTATGTTGTCGCGTTGCAACATAAAACAAACCAAACCGAGACGAAGCAACGAATAGTGGAACGACGCGAGGTTTATCTTTTTTACACGACTTACACCAATCCAGAGCAAAAGGTTTACTCTCACTGTTGGCCTTTCCACCTGAGGCCAGTGACTCCGAGTAGCCTGGAATGCAACCACATTGGCACAAGTGCATGCCAAAAATCTCTTTCCTTGATCCTGACTTATTCTGCTCCTTTAATAGCGGTATGGATTATGTGAGTTACTGCCATTGCTCGCCAGTACTGTCCGGGTGTGTAGGTTGGGCTAGTGATTGGGTAACAAGCTGAGCCAGTCGAAAGACTACCAGCAGATAGCATCACAAATCGAAGCTATGAACTTCTGAAACGTCGTTGGTATACAGAACGGGAAAGCGACGGCCCTCGGCATCTCCACGAGCGTGCAGAGCTTCACTTCATTACGAGCCAACGTAATTTCGGTGAGAGAAATGAAGTAATGCTGAAACAACTACTTGACAAAGGGCGCAATAATATCTAGCTTACGCTGTACCTGTGACGCGTCCCCTGCGCAGGCCTGGCAGTTTTTATCGTTCCGCAGTCGCCGGCGGTCACCTTCCGCGGCCTCACAACTCGAGCATTCACCTAGCACATACGGGCCGGTCACCTGTGTAAGCGCACTATGCAGCTCTGCAGTGCCTGAGCAGGCGGTGCAAGCGATTATTCCGTGCTCCTAGCCACATTTGCCAATCTCCCAGTGTCCTTGCATCAAGCAGGTGCTTCCAGAATATGACGACACCCCCAGGCGCCCCACTTGCGGTGAAGTACATATACCCTTGGACAAATCCAAAGAGATCCAGAGTCGTCTCGAGGCTCCGCGATCTCCACGTAAGCCACCGCCGAATCTCAAGAAGCCGCCACAGTAGTCGCCTAGACCGCGGCGCTTTGGCACCGACATTGAAGAAGACATTAACGAGGACTGGACCCTGCCATCCCGTCGCTCGAGATCGAGGTCCATAAACAGCGGAGAAGGTCCCATTCTATATATTTCGGGTTCTAAGAGCGGGCAAGGAACAGCCACGCGTTAGTCAACAGCAGCAAGGAGCTCGCCACAGCAGCTGTGACGGCAAGAACAGCTTCAGCTACAATGATGGCGCGCACAGGCAGCCAAGGCTGAGCAAGCGTCGCCTTTCCCCGTCCGATGCGCTTCTCGGGGTTCATGCTCCCTCGGCTTAGGGTTAACACGGTCGCATGCGATTCAGATCATCCAAGGGCCCCAGAAAGGCTTTTCTTTAGAGTGCTTTCTTCTCAGACAATCGAAAGTGGGCCACGAATAGAACAGTTAACCACGGGGAACTATTTTTTTTCTGGCTGTACAAGTGAGAGTTCTGCGGTTCCCATCCTGTCAAAACCAAGAAACACGGTTGCTGTTTCGGTACAAGTCATCCTGGGGGCCTATACTGTACCGCGGAATACGGAATACTATTACGTTCTGGTCCTCCCTGATCTGTGAATTCCGCCTGTCAAGGCAAGACTGATAAAATAGGGATTCGCGATTGGTCAGGGGTTCGTCAATTCTGCTTTCACAAGCAGAAGTGACCAATCAGGGAGGACCAAACGGAATAGTATTCGGTATTCTGGGGTATGGTTTAGACCCCTGACACACAGCGCGAATAAGGACTCTGTGTCAAGATGAAAAAAAAAAAGAGGCACACAGAACTATAAGTCTGTTTCAGGAGTTCACATCACATGCATGCCAAATCATCTAAGACCATACAAGACCACATATCATTAGTATACTTATTGTGCTATACCCACATGGCGTTGTGAGAGATCCTCTATTCCTGCGACACTCTAAGAAAATATGAAAAGTTGAAGCTTAGCAACACGCACGAACTAATTACAGTGTGATGTTAATGGAACCGTTTATACAACGTTACGATGAAATACGGAAAAGTGCAAGATTTACAGCAGCAGAAAAAAAACAGTCGTACACCTAGTTATCTCCTGGACACGTGCATAATGGAACTCAGTTCAAGGATATGACGCCAATAAATTCATGCCGAGTTGGAGCGGAAGCAGGTGGCCGCAAAAAGATTGAACTGTTTTGACTCACTGTACGAGGTTATGGAAACAGACCGACTGGAGGCAATTTACTCTTGACACGAGCGCAGAGAGTAGAACAAAATGGACACGCTCGTCGTTCTTTTTTCATATTTAAAGAATGCGTAGTCAGACTGCGCAACAACATTTCTTTATCGCGAAAAATGACACGAGTACAGGCCACCTGCGCTATTGGAGGACTGTCATATTTAAACAAAGAAATTGGCCGCGTATCTGCGTGCTTCGCTGTAAATGTCGTCGAAAAACGACAGTCTTATGCCCGCCGTACTACGCTGCGTGAGGTATGGACGCCATCTGGCAGCGCCGTCGGGAAACATGAGCTTGTGCAGAATCCCTAGGCAACTGCCAGGTGGCAGCACCAAATCGTCGGCAGAGGCCTTTTTCATGCATTGTGTCGCATTTTTAGCGCAGCCTAAGGAACACTAGGGTCTTAAGAATTACGTATCTCTGTATTTTCTGGTAAAGGAACACGCTACCCAATACTTACGTATTCATGTTGCGCCTCAGATATGCGTAATATTTGCTTTTAGATGCGAAGCAGCTTATGAACGAGGGGCCTGCCCCTCCTTCACTCCGGCGTCGACCTTGCCTGCCCCTTCTCTCGCACCACACGCTATATGGCTCTGCAGTAGAGCGCTCCCTAGGAGGCTCTACTGCCGAACTAGGAGGCTCACCAGAAAATATACGGCTCTAAGAGAACTGACAACAAAGAGCGTAAAGGGAAAAGTCAGAGAGGCGGAGAAGATTTACTGGATGGCAACGATGGAAAAAAATACCGACTCTGAATAACTACCGACAGGGCAAAACCGAAATAAAGAGGGAGGCATTTTATGATAAATCAAGAGGAAGCGCTTTACTTTTTGAAGCGAGATCTGGCTGCCTTAGAACGCTTAGTTATAAAGCGAAATTCAGTAAAGAAGAAAAATGCACATGCTGTGAGGAAGATAGGGAAACGATGGAGCACGTTCTCATTGAATGCGGAAATATCCACCCAGGTGTACGTTTGGGCACTACCTTGCACGAAGACTTGGGTTTTAGGGAGAACAACGGGAAGCTGAACATAGCCGCGATTGAAATAAGTAAGAGACGGTTAGAATACTGGTGGCATAAAACTAGAGAGAACGGACAAAAGTATTTATAGGGAAAAATAAGGACTTTCTGCCATAAGGGGCAGAGAACTGGGCTATAAATTTCCGTTTTTGCTATAGTATGATCGATTTGATTGAAGTAGATTTAAAAGACATTAGGACAACTTAAAGAGAGAAGGAAAGAAAGAGAAAAGTTTTATATTTTTTTACGAGCCTGGTGGCGAACATGTCACCGCCCCGTTACAAAGGGGACGCTCATACCATCCATCCATCCATCCCTCCACTCCGGCGCTTGCTCTAGTTTGAGGGGAGACCGCTAGTGGCGCTGTAGTTCAAGAGATAAGCAAAACCGCTTGCTCTCCCCGGCGCGCTCTCTTCTACAGCAGCTGTCGTGCGCTTCGACAAACGAAGATCGCATCGCTGCGGCGCGGTCGGATCGGCCACTGTGCGAGCCCGCACTGCCAGGCGCTGCCAAGCGCCGGAACCGGTCGCTACCAGAGATTGGTGGCGCTGCTGCGCTCTTTAAGCGTAACTTTCTCTGCCACACGTTCGAGCACAGCTGTAAGGTATGCGACCGCTTTTGGTTCGATAACAATCTGATCAAGATCTCGACCATCAGGAACGAGCAGTCCCGTGCCAACGCCATCGCCGTTCTGTTAGTGGCAGGTTGCCGCTGACGACGATCACAGTGAGTACGCCGTTTGCTCTACGTGCGAGGATTCGTTGGTGGCAGGCAAACTCACCGGGATGAGCGTGACGAACGGCTACCGCTACCCGCCGAACCGAGCACCTGCCCGAGCTCAACCCTGTGGAGGAACATCAGGGGAACCTCGAATGGAAGGACCGTGAACAATAATGAAAAAAATAAAAGATTTATACATTTTTAGGTAAACTCATGGCTGCTTCGCATTCTTCTCGGGGTTCCCTTTATGGGAACATTTTTTATCGACAAATATGAACGCAGGTACCAGTTCAAGATGGCTGGGCGTTAGGCAAGTGCTTAAACTTTGGCCGGGTGGCTGAATCGTGTGACAGACAGACCAAAATTTCTGCGTTCAAGTATCCCAAGAAAGGCTATCGTCTTTAAAAGTGCAACAGTGCCTTTGTCCGGCTTATCTGCGATGACCTACGAATTTGGCATTCGAAAATGTTCCTCTGGTGAGAGGGAGCCAGTGTAACAGCGAACAGTCACCTCTTTTATAGCTTTTATTAAAAGATACTTCACAGACGTCTGATGAGGTATTGATTTAGGGGTTACAATACAAGCCTTGTGGGTATAATGAAATGCGAAACAGTATTCAACATGCATAATCAACATAAACGTTATTGTACGCGAGGGCCATCACTAAGAAGAACGGCGCTACGGTCGTTTCAACGTCATAGAAGGTATATTCCTTTGTATATCTTGCTGACCTAACCACGCGGCTACCTTGTGGAAGGCGAAGTTCTAGACAAATCGCGCTGTTTAATTGAAATTTTTTGTGTTAGTTATCAGTGAGTGATTTTCAAATTTAGAAATGTGAAATTCATCATTGGTGCGTTGGGCATAACTAGGCCACTTGAGGACTTGCAAATAACTTCAGCGTGATGACGTATTTCGGTGCCGGACGTACATGAAATCGAACAGCCTCTAAGTTACGTAAGCTTCCGGCTACTTCGCTATAGTAAAGCTGATGGCACACAAAAATCGCCATGTAATAGCGTCAAAAATTATTTGCGAACGACAAAATCTCAAGAAATACTCGCCTTCATTTGTGTTTTTCTGTATTCAGTACGTGTGAACATATCTGTAGATATCTCAGGTACACAAATGTTTCATACATATTCCTTCTGGGCGTTTTACGCCCCATAACCACGATATGATTATGACATACGCCATGGTGGAGGGCTCCATAAAGTTCGTCCGCCTGGGACTACTTAACCTGCGCTGAACATCGCACAGCACACGGGCCTCAACATTTTGCCTGTATCGAAATGCAGCCGTCTTGGCCGGTATTCGATCCGGTGACGTTCGGATCAGCACCGGAGTGCACTCGGCATGCCATAGCCACTAGACCTCCCTGACAGGGATCATTCCTAAGTGCGTTGAAACAACTACATTGAAGTGAAGTCACCTGAACACGCAGCTTCCTGCTTCCTTTCTGTTTAAATGAAGGCTTAGCGTTTGTTTTTGTTGTTTATGCACATAAGCAATATTGTAACTCCCAGTTGTAATTGTGCCACACCCTGTTCTGCACGTACATGATGCTGTAGGCCAGTGGCGCACCGACGGGGGGGGGGGGGGGGGGGGGTGTTGTAACCCCTTCCGTAACTGCTCCTATGTTATTGAAGAATGTGGCGCTAATGTATCTGTAAAACGCCGAAAAAAATCATAAAAATAATCATCATCATTGATGTTACTGTTTGGCATTTTATTTGCTTTACGATTCCTCCAGCTGAAGCAAGAAAGTGACGTATTGCGAAAGGTGCCCGCTCTCCCCTCCCCTCCTTCCAGACACACGCAACAACTAGTAATCGCATGCCCTTCATGAAAATTTGAACCCCCCCCCGCCCCCCCCATTAACAGAATTTCTGGGTGCGCTACTGCTGTAGCCTTTTCTCCTCCTTCCTCCTACGGTCAGCAGCAGCGAATTGTGCAAGTGTTTGGCAATAGGATTATTCATGCTCGATAAGGGCCGGGTAAAGTGAAATAATCAAGGTAAAAAAATCACGTCCCAAATAGAATAACCTTAAACATTTCCTAACAGATGGACATTACATGACAATGATTGAAGCCACCGCCAAGTCATTGAGACCTGACAATCATCCGTCGCCGACGAATCTTAGCAGCTAACGCAAAAAGTGGACATTTGTCCTGTAAGGAATTGAAGTAAATCATGACTAAATGTCTCTGTAGAGGAAAGTGTATAAAAGCTGCATCTTACCGGCACTCACCTACGGGGCAGAAACTTGGAGGCTAACTACGAGGGTTCAGCTTAAATTGAGGACGACGCAGCGAGCTATGGAACGGAAAATGGTAGGTGTAACCTTAAGGGACAAGAAGAGAGCGGTGTGGGTTAGGGAACAAACGCGTGTTAGGGACATATATTTAATAGAAATTAAGAAGAAGAAATGGGCCTGGGCGGGCCATGTAAGGCGAAGACAAGACAACCGTTGGTCATTAAGGGTAACAGAGTGGATTCCTAGAGAAGGCAAGCGTAGCAGGGGGCGGCAGAAAGTTAGGTGGGCAGATGAGATCAGGAAGTTTGCGGGGATAAATTGGGCCCAGTTAGCACAGGACAGGGATAATTGGAGATCCATGGGAGAGGTCTTTGCCCTGCAGTGGGCGTAGACAGGCTGATGATGATGATGACTAAATGTAGCCGGGAAGGGGCGTGTAATGGGCACACCTTAGACATTATTTCACGTCCTACCAGTGCTTCTACGCATGTGTGGCCCGTTACCAGTCGAATTACCATACCTTCGCATTCCCTAAGATCGTGTGCGTGCCGCACACGCGGTGGTATTACTCTGCAGTGGTGCGCAGCCGTCGTTCTTTCTCGATCACTTGCATTCGTTTCGCTTACAGTATGATGAACGTGACTTGAGAAATGTTTCACAAAGAAGCGGCAGCGTACTCTCCGCGTCATCAGTAGCACCATCCTCAAATGCTCTTTGCTGCACCAGCTGCAAATCTCGATTGTGACAATGACATTTACAAGCCGCTGTCACCAGCAACAACCTATTCGTCCTTTCTGCCCTATTTGCCCGGACATAGTTTTCCGTATTAAAAGGTCATTACAAAGCTTCCTTGCAAACCAGGAGTCAAAGCAAGGGGGAAGCACTTCAGGTGGCCACGATAAAAAAAAGAGAAGAAGAAGAAACACATATGGCATAAGCGCGGGAAACTGAGTTGCAGAACACGACAAAACATGGCACCTTAGTGTGACGAAATAACTACTTGACGCCATGGTATGTCACCGAGGCCATATGTACAATCGCGCATGGTGCAACAGTGAGCGGTTGTGATGTCATTTTTGAGCGTCATCTGTGTCTGTCTGTCTGTCGTATCCATCTAGACACCTCTGTACTGGTGCTCTCTCTGTAGTAACGCTTACGGGGTATCACCACACCGCAATTGACACGGCAAGATATTAAGGTATGGCGATTAAACAACTATTTCAGAATCGAAGCAAACGCCTTGAACGTCTCATGGAGTCATGAGCTTGAGAGGAACCGCTGCGGCGACACGAGTGGATGAAACCATCGCAGAACCACGACACCTCTCTGTTGGCGAGCTCGACAGACGGCGTGCGGTATTTGAGGAGATGCGAGTCCTGGCGACAGCTCGCTGTGGCTAGGTATCGAACCAACGACCAAGTGCTTAGAACTCGGTCGCGGGTGGTTAGAACACTGGCCAATAAGCAACCAGGGCGGACGACATCCAAGTTGAGGTCGTACATGTTGTGCACAAACACGGCGCGAAATCAAAAATAGCATTACAGACTCATTTCTCTTTTGCGACGCCTGTTACACTTCCTGCCCTGTGACAGAAGGAAAAAAAAGAAAGGCCAACGACGACTGTTTCTGTGCGTCCCACAAGTGACATTCACTTCACTGACTCAAAAGCAGGTGTTTGCAGGGCTGCAGCCAGGCGATACGGTGAACAGCGAGCCACTAGAATAGTGTGCGCTTTCCATCGTCAACACTGACGCTGCCCTAGGAACTTAAGCATGGCTTGCATAGCAGGAATCTCGGTAAGCAACGGGTTACTACATTGGACCTCTCGTAGAAATTTGAAAATCAGGGTCGACGCGCTGGTCGAGGGCAAAAAATATTACGAAGTGCTTCAACATTTTCTATCGTACTCCGCTAGCACGAAATACGGAGTACCAGACTGTAAAGAGCGCAGACTTCATTAGCTCACACAGTCGTTTTGCAGGACCCCACGTATAAATTGTGCAAATTCGAATCATTCGAATTTCCACCAATAGAAACTTGGCATAAACAGACTAGCCTACAACAAGTTTTATCGCAGCAGATTTCTAGTTCGGCAGGTTCTCTCCTATGTCAGCTAAGTACGCCTCAGACAGCCACGGCACCCATCAACGGCGCTGCGCAATCAATTTGCCTGTCCGGGAACATCCCCTATTGCACGAAGATGGAGGTAATTCTGCTCGAGGTCAGGACAGTTTTCGGCGTTCTGGAGCCATCGTCGGGTCATGCAAAAGAAGTGCGCAAGTTAATGAGATTTCCGATAGGAATTGATCAACTGGCCTGCAACAAGGTCTTAAAGCTTAACAGTGCCAATGTTAGTCTTTTTTTAATAGAGATCTCTGCCAATAATCTTCTCGTCAACGATTTCCTATTGCAGTACTCAAGTGTAATAATGGTTCGTGTTAGATAGTTAACGTTAATTTAAATGACGAATGACATAGGCAAAACGTTCCAGAGCGCAAGCTGAAGTTGTATATCACCAAACGCTCGCCTTTGTTTCGCGTTGATTGGCTGGTACAGTAAAAAGTCGCTTCGACATTGGACATGCGGAATACTACGTCATGCAAAGCGACACTAGGGTGTTTTAGTGGCGGAGGACTATCGTATACGGTAGGCACTCGAATACCGTTCCTTCTTTGTCTGGATATGGCTATTGTAGTCTAAAACACCTGCATCAAGCACAATGAAACTTCCATCACACTGCTGCGCGCATGGAGCCACTAGCGTAGGTGTTTCCTACTGAAATAGTCACGTGCCGACCACGACAGCAGAGCATTATCGTACCGAAGGCACCATAAACCGCCGCCGCTAGAACACACTACTGTCCCCATTGGTGATCACTTCCGCATACGTCCCCTGTCACTGGTATCTACAGTAGCCGAGATGCATAAGGATGCATTTGTAGCAATTCTGTTTGTGCGGGTTGCGCTGGTATTGCTGCTCATGCATTTATATATGACTGATGAGTACAGCGGAAGGATAGACATATCTGCAAAAGGTAGACATACTTGCAACTTCGCCTTGTGCATGGCTGCTACGTAGGCGAAGTTGCAAAGTGGGAAGGCGTGAACTAGCCTGATTACATTGTCTTCTTCAAGCCAATGAAAAAAAAAAGTAAGGAAAGTGTCAGGTTGCGCCGAAGGGAAAAGCGGACCCGCGCTATACCTCTACCTGCTACCAGCACCCTTGCCCTCAGACCACTGCTACCTGATATCGACTTGATAAGGATACTGCACCATGATAGTCACAGTGAAGGCGTCAAGCTTTTGCAACAGCACCGTTGTTTGCTCCAATTTCGCATGCTTGTAACTGGTTTTAGTCGTTTATTTTAGTTATTCCTCTTGTCTTGCGTGTTCGAACTTCGTTCCACGACTTGAAGCGGCTGATCGCTTTATGTGCCACGTCACGTTAAAGCGCTACCCACCTCCATCGCCAGTTGTTCTGTGTGCCTGATTGCGACGGCATGCACTGCTTTCGCTCAGTGTTTTAGCGCACTGAATCAGTGGCCTATCAAGTGGCTGTTCTTGCCCTTCGCGGGCTTTCTAAAGTGCACGTAGAAGGTGATGGATCGGTGGTTATTGTTTGGAAAAACTTTAGACGGTTATCTTAAATTCGGTCTGTAACATTCATATTGACAAATTCTTGGTGAGGCCATTAATTAACAGGTTGGCAAATTGTTTCATACTGACTAAGCGAAGTTGCAAAACGAAAAAGAAAACAACCTTAAACGCTGTCACTTTGCCGTCAACACAGCTGATATATTATTTGCGACTCACAAGCATGCTCCATTTTTAGCAACTTGCTTAGTTTTAACAGTCTGATCATGATGATGATGATTGTGGTTCGCTGACGGAAAGGGCGCTTACTTTGTGCAGCCCATGTCGGGAGCACGGCTCAGCATCCGTGGAGGGGGTAGAGGAAAGGAACTGAAGGGGATAGAGAGCAGAGAAAAGCAGTTAGTGGAGGGCCCCGGAAATTTCTACCACCTGGGGTTCTTTAACGTGCACTGACAACGCACAGTACACGGGCCTCTGGCATTTTCGCTTCCATCGAAAATGCGACCCCCGCCGCCGGGATAACTGTATCTATATACCAGGCCCGTAACCAACAGTCCGCCACCCCCCACACACACGCCACCCCACCCAGGCCCGTAACCAACAGTCCGCCACCCCCCCCCCCCCACACACACACGCACACATTTTGCTAACCCATACTACTTTGATTAGACAGATTCATATCAAAACTAAAAATACAAAGCCATTTAGCAAATAGTATTTAAAAAGCATGCATAATTTTGCCGCTATTTTTACCGAAAATAATTACTGAGGCACAGGCGTTCTCCTCAATAGTCAAGCCCTTCAGCAAGTACACCCCACTCCCCACCGCCTTCCGAACGTCCTATAAAAATAGGGGGGGGGGGGGGGGGGGAGCGGAGGGGGTATCGGGATCATAAGTTTAATTACATTACGTTTTAGTGACCTGAAAGTTCATTACAAAATATTGTCAAATACACCTTAATCTGACGCCGCGACATTGTAAAATTCTGAAATCTCCTAAACAACAACAACAAAACATTGGCTGTGGCTTAACTCAGTTATGCCTGGGTTTTCGCAGCGATAGGTACGGCTAGTCTTATTGTTTAGCTTGGTTCTCTGTACGGTTACAACTTTATCGTTTAGCTTCGTACGTCTGAGTGTTTAGGCTTGGTTGTTACCTCTAGTTAAGTTGTGGGTACATTAAAGACTAGATATTCTTATTTAAAGCGTAAGGCATTTATTTTGAAAGTGTTAATTTTGTTGTTTCTCAATTGCGACAAAGACTGTACGATCGTCGGTGAAGTAGCAAGCAGCCGTCTCAATGGCTCCGACACAGTACTTTGAGGCCAAGGTTCGTATCTGGAAAACCAGGTAGATCGTGGTTCCCCATTGTGTAGTCTGCATGTCAGGGTTACTTGCCAGATCCAGGTTGAAGTTATCTTTAAGTGTAACGTGAAGCTAGTGCCGTGTCCGGTTAAAGTCTCCTGCCGCGATACACAGTTCCTCGGCAATTCCACGCTTTGGGACACAGGTGCCCAATACTTCAATGGTTTCCTGAACGGAGTTGCTTGGTGACACGTGCACCGCTTCAACGGCCAGACCGGTTTCGACCAGCCGGACGGCACATATTTCTTCACCGCTGGCAACTGCTACGGCATAGGCAACGGAGCGGCGGCAATTCCGTCCCTAACGTAGACGCAGACACAGCTTGAGGTTTCACCGGCTCTTCCTCTGACGTCATGCGGCAAGCAGTGCTGGCAGCTGCGGCGTCCTTAGGCAGCGGTTCAGCTCGCGGTGTGGAAACCGGCCCCAGCGAAACGGCGAGAATACGGCCAGTGTAGCTCTCGCTACAAAAACAAATTGTGGCGATTAGCCTTTCTGGCTGTGCATTTCCAACGCTACATCGCGCATCCGTCGTCGGCATCGACTCCGACAGAAGATGCGCACGTGGAAAACGAAAACAAGAGCGCTTGTGTTCAAACACTCGAACTGGAGTATAGCTGTCCTTCATTTCATTTCATTTTCATTTCATTTATTGTACCCTCAGGGCCGAAGCATTACAGAGGGGAGTGGTTACAAACAGTATTATACAAAAAATAATAATAATGAACAAAGAATATACGTTACAAACAGTATTATACAAAAAATAATGAACAACAATAACACAATATACGTCAGCCAAAACTAATTAGTTACTATTAGTTAAAACTGTCCGAAAGATTTGATGGTTAGTAATGTCTGCGGTGAGAGCAGGAAGGTGGTTCCAGTCCTCGCAAGTCCTAGGAAAGAATGAATTATGAAAAGTGGATGTCCTGCAAAAGGGAACAGCAACCTTATGTCGGTGATCAATGCGTGACGATACATACTGAGGAGGTGAGATGAAGTCATTGCGCAATGAACGATGATGAAATATGCGATGAAAGAGACACAAACGGAACATTTTACGGCGGTATGATAATGATGGTAGTTCAAGGTTCGCCTTCATGTTAGTAACACTTGCGGTTCGTGCATAGTTAGACATAATGAATCGTGTTGAATTGTTCTGAATCATTTCAAGTGAGTAAGTAAGGTTATCATGGAATGGATCCCAAACTGAGGCGGCGTATTCAAGCTTTGAGCGAATTAGTGTTTTATACAATAGAAGTTTGATAGCTGGAGGAGCGCGGCAAAAATTTCTTCTAAGGTAACCGAGTGTTTTGTTAGCGCTATGGATTATGGATTCAATGTGTTCATTCCATGTTAGTTTCGATGATATAGTTACACCGAGATATCTGTAAGATGATACTACTTCCAGAGGAGAGTCGTCAAGAAAATATGAAACTGCCATGTTATCAGATCGAGTTACGCGCATGACCTTGCATTTTTTAGTGTTTAATTCCATGCACCAATTTTTGCACCATATGGATACTGCGTCCAAATCCGATTGTAAAATAGTGGAGTCGTGAGTACTGGTTATTTCTCGAAATAATACGCAGTCATCTGCGAACAAGCTAATCAATCAATCAATCAATCAATCAAAAATCTTTTATTTTCACCATTTCATACATAAGGTGAAAAAGGGAGAACCGGAGAAAAAGCCGAAAGTTCTTCGGCTTGACAAAGCTCCGGTCCCCCAGGCAGACAGTGGTGATGTTGGTTTCAAAACAATGGAAGAAAGCATGTTACAAAGTGTAAAGCATTAAAGAAATAATAACATTTCAACTGAATATAACATGAACATTGGGATGAAAGGAAGGGAAGTGTATAAATGAAAACAAGTATACAGCAACTACAAAGTACAACCGAGAAACACGCATACATAGTATCCATAGCTACAGGAACAAGTCCAACATTTTATTTTTGTTTAGCGGTAACACATCAACACTTTGTTTGTTGAAATACGGGACGAGACACAAGAAGGTAAATCATTAATGTATATTAAAAAGAGGAGAGGGCCGAGTACCGATCCTTGGGGCACACCTGAGGAAACAGGACTCGGAGGAGAGTCAGTATTGTTAGCAGAGACGAACTGAGAACGATTTGTTAAAAAACATTCAAGCCATGCAAGGAGTTTAGGATCCAAATTTAGTAACTGTAATTTGTACAAAAGCAGGTTATGGGACACTTTGTCAAAGGCTTTCGAAAAATCTAAAAATATACAGTCAGTTAGAGATGAACGATCAAGGACTGCGTGAAGATGATGAGTAAAACACACAAGTTGCGTTTCACACGAGAATGTCTTTCGGAAACCATGTTGTGAAGATGAAAAAAACGAATTTGATTCAAGAAAGGATACAAGATTCGAAAACAAAATATGCTCTATGACTTTACATGGAATACTAGTAAGAGAAATGGGGCGATAATTTAGAGGTGAGTGCTTGTTACCAGACTTGTGAAGAGGAACCACCCTCGCGATCTTCCAGTCAGTGGGAAGAGAGCTCTGGTCAATGGATTGCTGGAAAAGTTTTGTTAAGATTATTGATGAATAGCATGATGTGTTTATGAGAAACCGCGGAGTAATGAAGTCGCACCCAGGTGAGGAGGATGCTTTCAGGTTTTTAATAGCTTTCACCACGCCATCGTAATCAATAGTAATGGGAGACATCAGAATAAAATCAAAAGGTTTAATGTAAGGAGTGCTTTCGTCAGTACTTTTTGAAAAGTTTTTCACAAAGACTTCATTTAACGCACTTGCGCACTGCACGTCAGGTAAGGCATTTCCTATGGAATCAACAAGAGTGATTGTATTATCGCACGTGGGAGTGAACACGCGCCAGAATTTCTTTGGATCCGACGTTAGTATCGAAGGTAGCGTGTTATTTAAAAAATTATCTTTAGCATTCTTTATGGCAGAAATATATCTGGCAGAAGCTTGCTCGTAGGCTACCCAACGACCAGGATCTGAAAACTGTTTTGCTGAACGGTACGCGCGTTTTTTCTTATTCGACAACCGTTTTATGTAATGGTTATACCACGGCGCATTACCATTTGAGGTTATCGTACGAGTGGGTATGTACTTTTTTGTTAGTTCTTTAACCTTGCACAAAAATAAATCCCAGTTGGATTGTACGGTTCGATCTTCGAAACCACCCAAATAGCCATCAAGAAAAAGACAAAGTTGTTCGTTGATCATTTCAAAATTGGCGTTTTTGTAATCGTGAATCACTTTTTTTGCGTTCTTACATTTAGGGCGTGAAATGTTAATGCGGAATGACACAATGCAGTGGTCGCTCATACCTGGTATGTGTGTAATATCAGAAACGTATTCAGAGTGTGTTGCTAGTAAAAGATCTAAAGTGTTGGCAGTTGATTCGACTATTCTAGTTGGTTGCTTGACCAATTGTGTTAGAGAAAATAAAGCGCACAAATCCAGAAATTCTTTTGCAAGTGAAGAGGGTGGATTCAGCACAGGTGGCTCTGAAACCCACGAAATATTGGGAATGTTGAAATCGCCCATTAGGAAAAGTGGTAACCTCGGGAATTGCGACACTACGGAGTTGATCACATCGTGTAAGTCATTAACAAAAGTATGACCGTAAGAAGGCGGACGATAGCAGACGCCAATAATTATTTTATGTTTAGGAAACTCAACAACAGCCCAAACGGTTTCCAATTCACTTGTAATGTTAATGCGGCGAGACGGAAATTGTTTGGAAATGGCAAGCAATACACCACCACCTATCCGTGATCCCCGGTCGTGACGATACACAGAAAAATTATTAGCTGAAGAAAAAAGCTCGTCATCCGTTACATCTGGTTTAAGCCAGGTTTCCGTTAGTGCGAGCACCTGTGTGCTGCAAGTATCTATAGCAGAGCTTAAGAGATCCCGTTTATTAGTAAGACTTCGAACATTAGTGAAAAGTGCAGATACGTGCGATTTGTACTGCCTACAAGCCCTGGCGCACCTCTAACTTGACGCACCTCTAGCTTCCTTAGGATTTCCACGGTGGTCATGGGACGACGCAAAGGATTTACGTTGAGTGACGCTGTCTGTTTCTGGGTTATACTCGTAATGCTTTTTGTTCATGACAAGGGTTTTATACCGAAGCTGATATGGCTGGGATTCCGATTGACTTTTGGCAAAGTCAGCAAGCTTGCTGCGTATGCGACGCGTTTCCGGTGAAAAATCTTCACTCAGAGTGATGTTATTTTCTTTCAACTTTTTGCGCGCACTCAGGATTTTTTGTTTTACTTTGTAGCTTGAAAATTTAACGACAATCGGGCGACATTTGTTCGGGGCGAAATGTCCGATACGATGCGCCCGATCAATAAATAGCATTATCGGGCATATCGTCAACCACACCGACAAGAGCAGATTTCACACGCGTTTCGAACTGATCCCATGATTCAACAGAGTCAGGTATACCACGGAAGATTAAATTTTCACGGCGCGATCTGTCTTCTAAATCAACCACACGATTTTCAAAAGAGTCATAACGAGTGGAAGTGCTTTCCAGCTTATGGTTTAGGCTGGTTAATTCTTCAGACATACTTTCGAGCTCGATAGTTTTTTCTTCGAGGTCATCCAGTCTCTTGTGAATATTGCCAATCTTAGCTTCGATATTTTTCTGACTGTTTTTTATGGCTTTTATATCAGCAGACAGCTCGGTTTGACTCTTTGCCGATTGTACAGAACGAGAATGCAGATCCTTAAGCAAATGAAAGATAACCTGCATTTGTTCTACGGGATCATCAGGCAATTTTTCCAAGGTAAGTAATGATGCCGAACGTGTATCAGGCCCGGGGTTAGTTTCTACATCACCTGAACACAGCAGCAAAAATAACAACGAAAAAGTCAAAACAGTCGCAGGCAATTTCATAACACACTTGTGGGCAAGGGAGCAACAGCAAATACGGGTTGTCACTTTTGTTAGCGTGCAATGAATATCGTTTACACACCTGCGAAGCGCAGACAGGCCAAGCGTAAGTCATGCTGTCTACGTTGCTCCGTTGCCCACTGAAATGGCGGTCTTGTGGCCGGTAGATAAAGGCAGTCTCGGGAACTGATGCAGCTGTCGATGAAGATCCCTGGTAGGTAGCGAGCTGCGGTGCTGGGCAAATATCCGAGATTGTATCCAGAAAGGCAAAGGCTCTTTCATTGCAGTCTTGATGTTCAGGGGTTGTAGCCACGCCGATTTGCGCATCAGCAGAAGGTAGGCACAGCGTAAGGACGGTTGACAGGAAAACCTGCGAAGCGCAGACAGGCCAAGCGTAAGTCATGCTGTCTACGCACTTGCGCACTGCACGTCAGGTAAGGCATTTCCTATGGAATCAACAAGAGTGATTGTATTATCGCACGTGGGAGTGAACACGCGCCAGAATTTCTTTGGATCCGACGTTAGTATCGAAGGTAGCGTGTTATTTAAAAAATTAGCTTTAGCATTCTTTATGGCAGAAATATATCTGGCAGAAGCTTGCTCGTAGGCTACCCAACGACCAGGATCTGAAAACGGACACATGACCACCTTTCACGTTCCACTGGCGCTGCGCTCGCAAGGTTGCCACGTCCTTTTTAACACGAAAGTGTTTTATTCCGGGGTCCACCAAGAAATCTGCGATGTACTTCCCTAACGGAAGTAGATGCCTGAAAAATAAACGCGCACTTCAGATAGAAAAAGTTCCACTCGCTGGAATTCGAAGCGAAAGTTTCTCAAACGATGCGCTTAATCAAAAGAATCACAAACAAGCATAGCGGCATGGGAGAAGCAAACGTCATCAGGCTCATCCAAGCGTTCGTCATTAGTCAAATTACGTATGTGGCCGCATACCATATAGTTGGTCCGCAGCGGAAAAAACCAAACTAAACGCGTTGATCTGGAAAGTATACAAACAAGTGCTAGGACTCATGAAGAGTACAAGCACTGAAAGGCTCCTTGCGCTAGGTTTACACAACACACTTGATGAACTGATAGAAGCGCAACGTACTGCACAATACGAGCGCCTCTCCAAAACAAAAGCTGGCAGATACGTCTTAGAGAAACTAGGCATCAGTTATCACACACTACATGGCACCAAATACGGTATTCCACGAGACATACGGGAGAGAATCATGGTCCCACCGCTACCTAAAAACATGCACCCCGTGCGCAACGAAGGAAGAAGGAAAAGCTGAGCAAGGACCATGATAAAGCGCTTCGGTAACAACAAAGAGGCAGTGTTCGTAGACGCCGCTCGCTACAAACACAAAGTTTGTTTCGTCGCAGCGGTGGTTAACTACAATAAAGAATGCAGCACAAGTCTTACCGTAAAAACGAGGCACATTGAAACGGCGGAAGAGACAGCTATAACACTAGCCATAGCACAAACTGACGCCTACTATATAATTAGCGATTCACAAAGTGCAGTACGCAATTTTGTAAATGGCAGAATCTCCCCTGAGGCACTGCATATTCTTAGAACCGACCAAAGAACCCGCGATGAAAGGTGCGTCCAAATTCTCTGGATCCCAGCCCACATCACCGACCCTACTGGAGAGAACAATCCTAATGAGGCAGCCCACAAGGCAGCTCGAGGGCTCACTTTCCGAGCTACGACAGATGTTGGTCCCTCGTCAGAGTGTCTCGACGTGTGGGAGTGGGAAGATAGATTAACCCGCTTCAATGACATAACTAAACATTATAAACTGCAGAGGTGTGTCTACCCACCACCCCATACAAAACTTAACAGGTCGCAGTCTGTCCAATGGCGACAGTTGCAAACTATAGTTCATACAAGAGTCCAGCACTACTACATGTTATGTACCCAGATATATATATGACCGATAAACGCAAAGACTGTTATGCAAGCGCTACTTTAGAACATATCTTATGAGAATGCCAGGGATTAATAATACACGGAAATGAGAATGCAGCCTCCAATGACAGCCTCCGCGCGCGTTGGAAGGCCGCGCTACTCAGCTCAGCCCTCACTGAACAACTCTGGGCAGTCCAGCGGGCCGAGGAAGCCGCTGGGAGGCAAGACTTCCTGGCCGACACCCAGGCGGAAGCCCAGTCGACAAACACGCCGGATACGCAATGAAGTTTTTCTGTCTGTCTAGACAGACAGAATTCGAACCCACAAGCCCACAACCACCCAGGGAGCGACGGTACAAGCGGGAAGCGCTACCACCACACCATTGACGTCATGACTTGCAAATCGGAAGAAAAAACCGGCCTTACATCTTTACTGCACGGGGTTACAATTAGCATCTAATCTATGTCTGGTTAAAGCAAATATATTTAACAAGCAGCGCTGCTCCTAAATTACCAGCTTTCATTTCACTCTACTTTTCGTTCCAAGAGGTGGTACCGCCACCTAGAAACGACGGAGCGAAGTCGTAAATTGCCGTGTTAACATGCGTGCCGGCAGTTAGCGCTTCAGTAGTCTCGGTACCTCTATCGCCGCGCAGGCTTCGGCGTCCTTCTCGGTATGCCGGCGCGTTGCTTCAACCACGGATGCACGTTAAAGAACCCCAGGTGGTCTAAATTTCCGGAGCCCTCCACTACGGCCTTTCTCTCCTCTCTCTTTCACTCCCTTTCCCCCCAACCCCACGGACGCTTAGCCGTGCTCCCTACATGGGCTGCAGAAATTAGCGTCCTTTCCTACCCAAACCGCAATCAATCAATCAATCAAATTATGATGATTGACTGATTGCGGCTTGGTTAGGAAAGGACGCTAATTTCTGCAGCCCATGTAGGGAGCACGGCTAAGCGTCCGTGGGGGTGGGGGAAAGGGAGTGAAGGAGATAGAGAGGAGAGAAAGGCCGTAGTGGAGGGCTCCGGAAATTTAGACCACCTGGGGTTCTTTAACGTGCACTGACAACGCACAGTACACGGGCCTCTGGCATTTTCGCCTCCATCGAAAATGCGGCCGCCGCGGCCGGGATCGAACCCGCGTTTTAGGGGCGAAGCTCCTCTTAGTCTAACCTTGTCACGCGTCAGGCGTCAGTCGTCAGGCGTAACCCGCGTGCCTCCCGGCACGCGCTCGCCCTCGGCGTTCACCTCGGCGCGTGCCTCTCTCTCTCTCTCCCGGCGCTGCCTCCCGGCGCGTGCCTCTGCTGTCTTGTGTGTGAGAGACAGAGAGAGAGAGACAGAGAGAGAGCGAAAGGCGCGCGTTGGCTATGGAAACGCTCTTTCTTAGAGGAACGCTGTACCAGCTCGCAAAGAAGGAGAACGCGCCCTCACCCGCGAGAGACAACGTTGGCGCAGGCAGCGTCTCCTAGCGAGTTACTTGAATGAGAAATACCGACTGCTCGCGTTCGAGAAGCGTTCCCTGGCAACCCATATATGTGTATATATATATAGGCACTGGATCTTGACTTGCAATGAAATGCCGGTGGGAGATTTCACTTGTGCATAGTTGAACCATGAGGATTCGTAGCGTGCGCGTTAACTAAATTAATCCACAACTCGGGATGATCTACGATGAACCTCCCGAGCTTCGCCCACTCACCATCATTCACTCCGTGGATATGCTGTAATTTTTTTTTTCGGGTGGCAGCCGAGTACCGTAACCACTACACCACCGCGGCGGACTATCGTGCGGCATATATGATAGCCAGCTGCGTTGCCACCACGACCTCCTTTATAAAGTTTATAGAGGAGGTCATGGTTGCGACGCGCTCTTCTCCAGGAACGCAAAGACGCTCGCATACAAGCAAATGATGCAACTTTCGCACAGCGAAGTGTGTGTTCACAAAACGATCCGCTGACAAACAGTTCAGTTTCGCTGGCAAGGTTTCATCATAGGGACGAGTTCTCTCTATGGCTTCACCGTTTCGGAACGCTCCTGGCTTATTGCAGGTTAACGCAGGGTGCTGGCGCGTTCAGTGCAGCGTCTCCGGAAAAATGTGGGTCGTTAGCTTTCGCTTGTGTGCAACTGTCGAGGAACCCTGTGCAGTGTGGAGGTGCAGCTGATGTGTACATGTGCAGGGGTTCACATGTGCAGAGCATCCAACCCATCTCCCGCCCCTCGATTCGTTTCGTTTCCGGAATGGCTAGAACAGCTCTGCCATAGTACGGTGCATTGTTGCCCTAAATGCTCTCATTTGTTCTGAGCACATTCCTGCTTATGTGCGAAGACAGGTTTCACGTTCGTGTTATACCGATTCTAACGACGGATGGATCAACCACATTTTTTCTTATCCCCTGCTGCGCGCATCTAAAATTTTAGATTTTAGAATTTTAGAATTTTAGATGCGAGTGTCATCCGGCCGGATCAGCGTTTGTGCCTGTTTTAGCCGACAACGCCATTTATCTCCCACCCACAGACCCTCGACAATTGCACCAAGGCTGCGATGTGTCACGGGTGCGCCCAGGCACCCTCGCAGATATTTATGGGGTCACCATTCGACGAATGTGCCGCACTGCGAGGCGTCACTACGCTAGTACGTTATCCGGCCTCAATGGCTACGTTTCCAGCGGTGCGAAATGTAAAGGACACTCGGATTCAGGCGCACCGTTCAGAACCCCAGGTTGGCCGGATATGACGTGGCGTGTTCTCTACAGTTAACCTAAAAAGCGTACCTCGGCTGTGGCGCCAACAATAACACAATTCAATGCCAAGCCTTGCTGAGCGAGTGCCTAACACCTGTGAATTTGTCATCCACCGGAAACAGTCGCGTTGTAAGCACATCTGCCCTGTAGTTTTGTTGATTCGTTCACCTCTGCCGCAGAACTGCGCAATTGCACACCCACAGCCACCTGCGGTCATTGCCCCAAAAAAAATTTATTATTGTGTTAAAATAAGATGATCCCTGCGTGTATACCTCTCTAGCGAGTACATATTGGAGGTAACGTTAGATTGTAACAGTCGTCTATTTCGTTGGGATTTTTCTGTAGTGCACTACACTGCAGCCCGTTCAGCTGCTTTGGCATTGTTTCTAGCAATATAGCCAGTGCTGCGGCAGCCCTGCGAGATTATTCTAGGTTCTATTTTTCTCGTGTCGGCAAATACTGCATGCCCTTAGTAATTCAGGCGCTCATGCTTATCTAACATATATTTAAAAAAATTCCTTTCACAATACTTTTTATACACGTCTTACATTGTAATAATTTTTTCAAGAAAAACCTTTCCGAGCTGCCCAAATTATTTTATAGCGGATTTCAAACGTACAGTACGTGTAAAGTTGGGAATAAATTGTAAAATAAAACGCAGCTCATCCCTCTGTCATGGGAATCGATATAACACAAAAGTGACATGTGTCCTCACAGAACTAGTTGGATGTGCTTGCACCTCGGGATTCCGCGCGACAGTGCGCCGTCAATGCACGTCCAGTTGCGCGACCTTGACCCGCCGACGTCGTTGCGAGCAGTTTTCTTATTTGGGGCCACCACACCAGTTGATTTGTGGGGTTCTACGTCCCAAAACCGTCTCCGATTATGAGAGACGCCGTAGTGCAGGTCTCCGGAGGTTTCGACCACCTGGAGTTCTTTAACGTGCACTGACAGCACACGGGCCTCAACATTTTGCCTCCGTCGAAATGCAGCCTTCGCGGCTGGGATTCGATCCCGCGAGCTTCGGATCAGCAACCGATTGCCATAACCACTGGACCACCGTGGCGGGCCGGGGCCACCACACTAGCCGGTGTGGAGACACCGCCAGCTGGGCTGGCTACGGTTACACTGTGCTCGAAGTGACGTGTTACGTGATAAAATACGACGCGAAAGACAACGTGCGTAGTAGTTGTTGTTCTGTGGGGTTTAACGTCCCAAAACCAGTTCTGATTATGAGAGACGCCGTAGTGCAGGTCTCCAGAAATTTCGACCAGCTGGGTTTTTTCAACGTGCACTGACATCGCACAGCGCACGGGCCTCAACATTTCGCATCCATCGAAATGCAGCCACCGCAGCCGGGATTCGATCCCGTGACCCTCCGATCAGCAGCCGAGTACCATAGATTGCACTAGACCACCGTGGCGGGGCAACGTGCGTAGTTGCGCCGTCACCTAATGTAATCCCTGCGAGCACCACGTGACAGCGACAGCGGTCCAGCGGCGGCAGCCTCCGCTGCCTTGAGATTAGAGAAGCTATAACTAGCTTCTTGTGAGCGCCATGCTTCAGACTTCTCTTAACGGCTCCTATAGATGACTGCACCGCCCCAAATGCGCACGCGCAGAGACGAATGTACGCATTGAGGGAGAGGAGAAGGGCTGATAAGGAAGGATATCAGGCGCGTTTGTATACCTTTCAAAATGCTCGTGAAGAGCTCAGTCGGTACAGCGCTCGGCACCATAAGTCGTGAAACGGGCGGTCGTGGGCTGGATTCCCGGTGCGACCACGACAGTGAAGAACTTCCTGCTGGTTTTTTTCTTCTCGTTTTACGCGCACGCTTCACTGCGTCATATCCGGTACAGGAAATGACGTATGAGGTCTTGGTGGACCCTTTCGTAAAACACTTTCGTGCTTATAACTCAGGAACAGTATTTCATCGTCAAGTTCACTCAGAACTGCAATATGTTCAGTAGTATTTCAATGTCAAACACGGGTGTACACACAGCGCAGAGTTCGGAAATCAGAATCTGAAGAGTCATCGCTGAGCGTGTCATGACAACGGACAGTGCGTTCATTCATAATGCCACTTTGCTGTGCACCTGAAGGACTCGAAAAGAACTCGGCAAACAAGTGCGAGAATACCGCCTGTACGCCGGTGACAATCTAACAGCCGCGCCAACAAAGATGAAATCAAATTTCGTGGCATATGCAAGGGAGTGCCTACAAAGATAAGAACCAAGGTTCGCGCGCATCCGTCACGATCACGCAGTGAAACGCAAACCGCCACAGGGCGTCGCCGCTGGTGCCCTATAGAGTCACAGCTGAAGGACGCCCATAGCAAGATCTCCCGGAAGACGCCAGTTTATAAGTGTTTCTGCATGATTTCTCGTTTCATTTTTACTTTGGATAGTAGAGGAAACTCGTCTTTTCTTGCTTACTGTGGTTTTCTTTGTGTCCAGTACTTTACCCGCGTGCGGGTTTTCTTTTTTCCGAGACCACGTGATAGGAATTTTCAGTTGCTGTCGTTTGAGTGTTAGGTTGTATTGGATAAGTTTTCGTCTTTTTGCTTGCTGTATCTTGTCTTTTCACATTCTTAGACCAGATATGAGAGGAAAATAGTCTTTTTCTTGTTGTGCTTTTCTTTGTGTCCAGCATTTCCCCAAGCATGGGTCTGACTTATTTTTTTGTCTTCATTTTTCAAGACCACGTGGTCGGGCTTTGCTGGCGCTATTTGTGTGCGTTGGAGAAGGTTGTATTGGGTGATGAGAAGATCGGTCGGGGGAAGTAAACAGAAGAACTTGAATAGTGCCAATTTTGGGCCACTTTTACGTCTAATTTTATTTGTGCACGCTGTCGTTGTACAAGGCGGAATAACTGCCTTTGTGCATTGAGGATATATGAGGACATTTATTTTGCAGCACGTTTGCAGCCTCCTGATTTATCGTATACGTGCATTTTCGTGCGGTGTACTGGATGAATTAGCAAAATATACGTTTGAAGCCTAGGACAGTGTACGGGTGCACTACTAATAACCGCGCGAGGTGTGCGTGGTAAACTTTTGCGAGGCCTAATTCTCGACTAGTGTGTGACCGTTCATCGCGCTAATCATGGTGAAAAAAACGATGAAGTCTACTAAGTCTAGCGTGAGAGTCAAAGTAGATGTTTGCGTAGATGATGGGGCTTGCGAAGTAGAAGTGTCATGCAGCCATTGTGCGATTATGGCGAAATTCCAGCAAATGGAGGAAACCCAGACCGCCCTCTTAAAGTGAGTAGGCGAGCTCGAGGACGCTTTAGAGGCGGAACACCACATGAGAAACGAGATGGGCGAAAGGCTCAAAGCAACCCAGGAGCAGCTTACAAAGGCTGACATGCAGAATAAAAAAGAATCCGGCAATCATGGGGACGGAACGTCGTTGACACCTCAAGGAAAGTCGAAAAAGGAGCATGGAAACCGGGGTCTGGCTACAGCTCGCGCTGGTGAAAGAGCGAGTGGAAAAAAGACCCCCCGAACCTCGCCTTGAAAGTCAGTCCAAATGTCCACAGCAGACAGGCAGCAGGGCGGCTGGAAAATGTAACAATAGCAGGGGACTCCAACCTGGCTCGATGCTAGGAAACGATTCAGGAGAGGCTGAAAGGAGGCCGAAGAGTAGCTATAGGGACGTTTCCAGGAAATATGTTGGGGACAGTAATGCAACAAGCAAGGGAAGAGCTGACTCGTAGAGATCATGGGCGCAGTTTAGTTGTGATAGCTGGCGGGCTGAACAAAGTGTTGAACGAAAGAATCCCAGCAATAGAGAAGAGGTTAACACAGGGAGTAGATTAGTTGCGGGAAGTGTCCCCCCAGGTGGAAATTGTGGTGTGCACAATCCCCTAGGTACCCTTGAACGACCGAAACCTGCAAAGAGCAGTTGTCAGCACGCCAACAAAACGATTTGGCGGGTTAGCCGAGATAAAGGCTTCGAGGTTCTCGACATAAGCAGAGAAGTGCACAGATGGGGTGGTTTCCAGAGAGATGGAATCCACTTTGGCCGTAAACTTGGACATGAGGTGGGCTGGCGCCTAGCAGGACGCGCAGTAGCTTTTTTAGGGGGCACACGAGCCCTCCAGTGGTCATGGTAGAGAGGGACGAAACATTTCTGAGGGACCCTTCGGTACACAGAATTGGTAATAAAGGGAGAAGGGCAAAGGGGAAAGAGGGAAAGAAATTGCAGCGCGGTTTAACAAGCTACATAAATATGCAAGGTGCCAGAAAACAGGCAAAATTGTTAGAAATAGAGGAATAGTTGAACAGAGAACAGATAGGGGTGTACGCCGTTACAGAAACGAACCTTCGGGACTCTGAAGAGCCACCAATTATTGCAAATTATGTGTGGGAAGGGTGCAACAGGACAAAATCTGAAAGAAAAGGTGGGGAAATCAGTATGCTAATTCATCGGGAAGCAAATTGGTGCAGGGCTACATCGTCATGTGAAGAACACTTCTGGGTATCTGGAACGGTAAGCGGGAAGAAAACGATGTTTGGTGTAGTTAACATGTGGACCGGAAATAACTGCAAAGAGAAAAATCAGGAGATATTGAATTGCATAAGCAAGGATGTTCAGAAATTTGGTAACGGGGCCGAGATAATCCTGTTAGGAGATATGAATGCTCATGTGTATGACCTCGACGGATGTACAGATTATAACGGGAGCTCTATGAACAACAGAGTCTCCATATAGTTAAGATGAGTCCTAAGTGCGATGGGCAGCTAACATGGGAGGTCGGAAGCAGGCAGTCAACAATCGATTACTGCCTCATGACAGAAGGAATTCACGAAAAGTTGAGACAAATGAGCATAGATGAGGAATGGAGTAGCAGCTTGGGGAGTGACCATAAACGCATAACTTTGCGAATGGTATATGTAGATCATAAAGAGAGCATCGAATTAAAGTCGGGCAGCTCCTTTCTAAGTGAAAAACAAATTAGGGGCATAGTCGCAACAATCAAGGACATTGTGAGCAAAACAAAAGGCAAAGTGTGAGATTATAATGAGCTTCTCCATCTAATAAGGACTCAAATTACGAAAGAGAAACAAAAGAGTTGCTGGAGGGGAAAGCGAAAGCCAAAACGATGGTGGAACAGAGAAATTCAGGACGCAATTGAGAATCGACGGGAAGCATCTCGAATACATAGGCAGGCAAAAGAGGAGCAGAGGCCACAAGACGAGGTCAAGCAAAAATGGGAAACATATCTCGAGAAAAAAGCCCTGGTACAGAGTTTAATTGAAGCCAAGAATAAATGCCAAAATGAACCGTGGATGTCGGACATTCGATAAAAGTTGGCCGCATCTAGGCTTTTCTGGTCTCTACTAAAATGGCGGGCTAAGAAAACTGTAACTATGCAACGGCATATTGTGGATGAAGAAGGAAATAAGTTGGAGGGATACGACGCACTGACTTAAACTCGAAACTTAACAGCCGATTCGTTTAAGATGAATGACGAGCCTTCCTTTACGACGTCGAACAGTAGCAAGGAAAACCAATTGGAAGAAGTAGTTCTGCAAAATTTCAATTGGAAGAAGGCGGAGGAAAACATTCCCAAACGCACAGCCACAGGATTAGATGGGGTTAGCATTACTATAATAAATGAGCTCGGAATAAACAGCAAAGAAGCCCTGTTATAAGCAATTGAAAAAAAGTTTACAGGACCGGCAGATACCGGACATGACACCGGGCATGAAAGAAGGATGATCTTCATTTATAAGGGCAAGGGAGAGAAAATTAACATTCGCTCATATAGACCACTGTCCATTGCATCAGTACTCTACAGGTTGGCGATGCAGGCAATTAAATTAAAAATGCAGATATGGACAGAGCATAATGGCTCTTTTGGCGAACTCCAAAATGTATTTCGAGTCGACAGGAGATTAGATGATAACCTTTTTGCGCTTACGCAGTGTATATAAATAGCCGGGCCCCCGGGTTGTTTTATGCACACGATATTGTGCTATTCGCAGACAGCAGAGCAGATCTGCAGGGTCTGGTTAATATATGTGCTCAGGAAAGTGAACATCTAGGACTAAAGTTTAGTTTGAGAAAATGCGGTTGGATGATATTGAATGATAGCAACGACCAGACAATATCAATACAGGGCGAGGAGGTACCCAGAGTGCAGGAGTACAAATGCCTCGGGATATGCATAAATGATGGAAATAAATACTTAGAAGTACAAGAAAAAGCTATGACTGTTAAAGGAAAGAGGAATTCCGCAATAATGAAGCATAGAGCGCTGTGGGGTTATAACAGGTACGAGGTGTTGCGACTGGCCTGCTGAATTAGCCGACCAGCGGGTAGCGTGTTGCAGAGCGGCGGAGACAACTCGCAGGCACTTGGACTTCGGGAGCCGAGAACCGAGGCAGAGGTAGAGAAAAACTTAAAACACGTTTATTTACATATTTACAAGTGCGTTCTCTTCTAGAGAGTTCTTTTCTCTCCTCTGGAGTCCTCTCTGGGTCCCGCACTTTTTGTTGCCCGGACTTCTCATCCATTGGCTCCTGGGAGAGGGAGGAGGGAGAGGATGGGAGGTCTCCGTACTTGACCCGCCCATGGCCGTAATTACCAAAAGTCCGGGAAACGACGCCGGAGACGATCACGTCACGCGGCCACGTGCACGTGCGGAGACACACACCGGCTAACAGTTTATGTGGCCCGACGCTGATAAGGTGGGCCCTCGCCGGACGGATCACTTCCAGATGTGCCGGACGGGGTCGACTCTTCGGTTCGGGAAATGATGTTTTTCCCGGCTGGCCTTCCTTTTGTGCTAACTAAAAACGTTCGCACGCACAAGCACACGCGCACGTGCGGCACAGGAACTCATGTCCCCTCGCGGCGCCACGCCGTCGCAAGCACACCTGCAGCAGCTTTGTAACAGAGGTAATTCGCGGTTTGTGGAAAGGTGTGATGACGCCATCCGGAAACTCAGTGGTGTGCATGAAGTCAGAGGTACAATAAAGGCTGGGCGTGAATCAGAGGACGGTCGAACGTCTCGCATTGGGCGGCCATGGGAAGACCACAAATGAGGCTGTTAAGGGGGATATGGGATGGTCTGACTTTGAGGGAAGGGAAGCTCAGAGTAAAATTAGGGACGAACAGAGATTAAGGAATATGAAAAAAAGTAGATGGGCAGCGAAAGTATTCTGGTATTTGTATAGGAAGAACGTTGACTCACAATGGAGGAAGAGAACTAGGAGGCTTACCAGTAAGTATACAGCCAGTAACGAAACGGATGGGACGAAAAAGAGCGTTAAGAGAATGGTCAGAGCGGCGGAGAAGTCGGATTGGATGGCGGGAATGGAGAAGAAGCCGGCATTGAACTACTACCGAAAAGGGAAAGACGAAATCAAGAGAGAAAAATTTTACGATAATTCAAAGGGAAGCGCTTTACTGTTTGAGGCAAGGTCCGGTTGCCTGAGAACCCGAAGTTACAGAGCGAAATTCAATAAAGAAGGGGACACATGTACGTGCTGTGGCAAAGCTAGGGAAACGACAGATCATATTTTGATTGAATTTACAGATGTCCACCCAGGTGTAGCTGTGGACACTACCCTACAGGAGGCCATGGGTTTCAGGGGTAGCACGGGAAAGATGAACATGTCGGCGATAGGGATAAGTAAAAGGCGCAAAAGTATGGAGCAAACAAAAGCGCAAGGTAGTTCGGGTAAGATTGTTACGTCACAGCGGAACGATAATAGATAAAAAAATAGGTATACTAGGAGAAAAATTAGTTGTGAAAATATGTGTGATTCGGGAAAAGAAATGTTTGTAGAGGAAAAAAATAAAAGTAGAGCTTGGTGGCCCGCGGGCTACCGTCCCGTTATGAAGGGGACGCTCCTAACATCCATCCATCCATCCAGCAGACATTGCGACGCGCTGAAGCTAGAAATCCATTCAGTTTATCTCCGCAAGAAGATTGCAATATAAAAGAAAACGCTCTTTAAGTCCTACGAGGTGGCGGCACCTCCCAGTCACAACGCCATAGAGTTTCCTAAAAGAAGGTTGCAATATAAAAGAGAACGCTCTTTAAGTCCTACGAGGGTGGCGGCACCTCCCAGTCACAACGCCATAGAGTTTCCTAAAAAAATATGCAACTGTCTGGAGCATGCATCGTCACTAGGGCGCGAAATTTCGAACGGAGAGCCGAAACCATACTCGTACGGCAAAGACCTTGCGTAACGGGAAACCACCGCAGTACTTGTATGACAAAAACCCTGAAAGGGATATCACCTATCCACACGGCTGTTGGCCATTTTACCTGATTGCGCATAAACTAAAATGCTGCTTGTGTAGAGCTGAGTAGAGCTAGATTGTCGATGGCCCGTCATCAAATACTCCGGAAGTCTCCAGTCCGGAATGTCTCCTTGTGTAGGATGTTCTGAATGGATGCAGAAACGTTAGAGCGTTTACAAATCGCGACCATCAATCACTACCCTACCCCGACACTTATCACATTGTATAACGGATCGGAAACATTGCAATTTCCGTGCTAGAGCAACGACATCGAAATAAGCAGTGACAAGATGTGCTCATCTACTTTTCCTGGAAATTGTGTTTTCAGCTTATATATGGAAAAGAAATTTGTTTTGTCGTGGTCACATATAAGTCGGCGCAATTTTTCTTTACTCGGCTCACACATTCTAGAAGAAATGTACTGGAATTTTGCGAACTATTGGTGTACTATAAAACATTCCCGCTCTGTCTGCAGTGTTCCACAATTCATGTTCCCGTGGTTAACTATCTGCCCAAATGTTGCCTCACATCGAGTCAAAGTTCAGCACTCGCACGCTTCAAAAGATGATGGCGGCGGGGTTTGAGAAACATCCGATGACATGGCGGCAAACAGGAGCGCAGTAATTGTTTACTTATAAACATTGTTTCGTGTCGCTCTTCGCGCGGTTAATAATAATTTCTGAATAACCACGGTGTGATTCTAGCGCACGACGTATAAAAGGGGGGGGGGGGGGAGGGGGAGAGAGTCGGGGCGGGCGGGCATATGGAGTTTGTGTTACGTGCACTTAAGTCTAAATACGCGGTTGCTGTTTCATTTCGTTTTAGAACCTTTGCCCTCGAGCAACGCCAAATCGGTTACACTGCTATGGCTGGTACCAATGTATTCCAAATACTTATCCTTCCACAACCTGATTACGTTGTGCGAAATGAATTGGAGATTTGGACATAGAAAATTAAGCACCGTGTCATTAATACTATTGCTTCTCTTGCAATTTATACAGGCTGCCATAATAAGCGCCTACGGTGCTCTTCAAAGTGGATCCGTCGGTGATATCTGTGGCATGACCATCTACATCAGTGCCTTAGTGGCCGTCGTTCTTGGTTCGGCGTTCATCTGGTACAGCCGAAGGAAGAATCGCGATCCGAACCGGAAACGCCATCCACCGGGTCCCAGGGGAATTCCCTCTTGGGTAACTTGGAGTTCAACAAACCGAAGTTCTATCACACCAAGGGTATGGACTGGGTGAGACAGTACGGACCCATATACAGGCAAGCAAGCAGGATTTCTTTTGAGCCTTGCGGTTACGATTGCACACTTACTTGTTGTTGCGTAATATCTCCTATAAACTGTGTTCAATTTAGCGACAGCAACAGTCTATTTCTCATTAGGGACCGGTGTTATCAAAAGCACGTTATGCTGCATATGTTCGTCAGAAAATATCTAAGCCAACCCCGATGCTGCTCATATGAACGAGTCAGCTGAGAGGGGTATCGAAAAGTCAACTGGACGCCTGGTAGTGTGCCATTTCGAGCCCAGATCACGATATTGCATAACAGTAAACATGTTCTTTTTTTCGATCCAATATAAGGCAGTGAAATAACAAAGCAGCGTATATATTGTCACTTGTGGTGCAATACAAGAAATAAAGGAATATGTATTGCACAAATGCGCATGATGTGGACAAACAACGGTGAGACGCCTCCATAGCAAAGACGAACGTCCAATCCCGCAAAAGAACTTATATGCAATAGAAGGCTTGTAGATTAGTCTCCTGGTCTCTAGTTAATCTCTCATTTGTTACAGATTTCTGCATTCGTGTACCTTACGGGCTTCCCGAACGGACGCTATGAGAGCTCCCGGGCGATACGCAGAAACAGGGGTGACAAGGCACGCAATGAGTCTTGTCTCACAACGAAGATGACAACAGAGATAGTAGTGCACAATCGCTGTTCATGTATCGAGTCATGTATTTCAGTAGCCCATCATGAGGGCTGTTAGAAAAGTATCCGACCTGTGGTCGAAGGAAAAAAACTGGCATAACTGGAGCGTTGGAAACTTAATCACCCTCAAAGTAGTCTCCTTGGGAAGCCACACACTTCTCCCAGAGGTGCTGCCGCTGCTGGAGGCATTCCGAGAAGGCCTCTTTCGGAATGGAGTTTAGCATAGCTGTCGTTGCAGCCATAATGCCTTCTCTTGTCTGAAATCCCGCTACTTTCAATGGCCTCTTGATTTTGGGAAACAGCCAGAAGTCCCAGGAGGCTGTTGAACTATAGGGGTCTGGTTTTTCGCCAAAAAAGTCTGAATCAAGTGCGAGGAACTGTGCAGGAGCATTGTCGTTATGAATGCGCCAATTTCCTGTTGAGCACAAAAAAAAAAAAACCGACGAGAGCACTGCGCACTACCTCACTCAAACGCGACGTACCAGCGACTGACACCATTGGCAGGCAGGAAAAAATTCGCGCATGCGCACGAGGGTTCAAGGTCGGCTGATGCAAGCGCACTTGCTTCATATCCGTCAGGTGTTCGCGAAAAAATATAAGGTCGGATACTTTTCTAACAGACCTTGTATATCATGCGCGTCTTTTTTGTGGTTCCCTTTTCTGTGCTATTTATAAATCATTTTAAGTTTTTTCATGAGCCTCCCCAAACTGCTACATTCACGATGCTCACGAGTTTCTTGCCTGTCAGGCCGTGTAGGAAAAAGGAACAAGCAGGCACGGCAAAGATATCTCCCGTGACCAATCGTTTCGACCATTTGAGCCCTGGACGTTGGACTACAACTAGGGAAAGCATACCACAGTAAGGTGTAAGACTCCAAGTGCTCTGGAAACCTTGTGTCACGTGTTGAGCATACAATGACTCAGTTGCCTAGCCGCTCTCGTTGCCTGTGCACAGTTTCTGTGTTGATGCCGTGTGGCATTGCCCATTACAGCCATCTTTATCCATCTAAACGTCATGTCCACGTCGCTCAGTCTTTGCATTTGGCGCATTCGACGAGGAGGGATGCCTAGGAAACAAGAGCCACCCGGCTGCTTCGTATGAGTTGGCGTTTGATGTCCGCCGCATGCCCTTGCTTTGTCTGCCCTAAGCCTACTGAAGAGGCAATCGTCTTCGGTGGAGGAGTTCTATATTTAATTCTGGGGAGAACTCTTGCTTCGCCTGATAGCGTGCAGGTAAGCCGTTCCACATTTCGCGCCATCGCGCCACTCGTGAAAGGGGCAACATCTCCTTCCTCTGAAGTGGCAACACATACTTCGAGCTTGCCTGCGTATCCGTCGTCCGTCACACCAGTGGATAACTGGAACGGAGCAGCTGTGGAAGACCTCCATGATTTCACAGAGCACTGAATTCTCCACGACCTTCCGTCGACACTTAGAGACGAAATGTTAGAAGGACGGAAGGATCACACGGTTTCCTGACGACATCGCCTACAACCATCTGGCATCTGGCCGTCATACCCTACTCGTCCGCACAAGCCCAAGTTGAGCCATATGGTCTCAGTTTAAGCACGCGCGAGTGTTGAGTTACTTCCCGTTGCAGAAGCTTCTGGCGCTGCCAGTAGCGCACCCAGGATCTCTGCCGGGGCGGGGAGGGGGGTGCAATTTTTCACGAAGGGCCGGGCATGCGATTACACAGTTGTTGCGTGTGTAAATAAAGTAAATAAAATGCCAAATAATAGTAACATCAACGACGATGATTATTTTTATTATTTTTTAGGACTTCTGCAGGGACATTAGCTCCACATTCTTCTAGGACATAGGAACAGTTACGGAGTGGGAGGGGGAGGGGTTTACAACCCCCGAACCCCCCCCCCCCCCCCCGTCGGTGCGCCACTGGGAGCTGCCAAAACGGTCGACAGTTCCAGTCCAAGTCACCACGCTGCCACTCTTCGCATCACAGCCAATTTTTAAGGGTGACGGCCTCATTTCAGCCCTCGAGTGCATCAAAGAACTCGACTGTACCCGAACATTTCTCGTGGACCCCTTCCCCTCTTCTAGTCGTGGCACTTGGAAAACTCCGTGGCCCTTGCTGCAGAGTGCAAAAGCGTGGCAGGAGGCCACCGCGACACATAGGAAAACTTCAAGGTTGCGTTCGAGGACCCTGTGACGTAGTGCACAATCATGCACCCGCGCTTAGCCGGCTGGGAGCCCGCCCCCTTATGTTATGTATATAACCACCGCCTTCCTGAATAAAGGTATTCTTTGATGCACCATGCTCAGGCGCATCTACAGACCCGTTTGGCGACAGGTTTACTCGCCCTCGCTGACACTGCGCTCGGTCGGCGTTCGCGCGATATATAGTTAAAAACGCTGGAGGTTGTACGTATCACCTGACCGCAGGCGTTGCTCTGTCGCAAAGCGCAAAAAAACTGTGCTAGGTGGATATATAGTCTTAAATATAAGTATTAGAAATAGTAGATTAATACGGGCAAAGCGTTAAACCTAATCAGATACAGCCGCCTATTGTTTCATAGGCCGCCTTCTCGGTTCAGGGGAATATTTATTCATCCAGCCATTCGTCATTAAATCCATTGAGCAGTTTCTTCTTTCATATACACCCATCCAATTCCTCCATCCAACCACTCTATTGCGTATCTTTCCAACCAGGCACCCATCCATCCATCCAGCCACACATTCATAATTTCATTTGGCCTAGTGCGCCGCCGACGGAACACGGCGAGAATAAACCGAAAATCACACGAAGTAGACTTACATGTCGCAATAAGTGCGTCACGTTTACATCTATTTCTTGTGCAGTAGAACAGGCTTTTTGGGATAGTTGGTTTGTTCCATAAAATGAAGCCATAGCGCTTAAGAGGCAAGGACAAGGTAGACTACATTACAGCAGGCGTCCTACAGCGCATGTCCTGTTCTTTCCTTGTTCCATCTGCATGGTACCAAATGCAATTTTTACAGTTCTAAACAACCCTAGACTATAGCTCCTTCCACATCCATTCATTCAATCCATTCATCTATCCCTTCCTCCGTCCTCACCACTATCCATTCGTCCTACCACATACCCATCCATCTATCTATCCACCCAGAATTTCCTTCGCCACCCTTCCATCTCTCCCTTCATCCATACATTATATCCGTCTACCACCCATCCATCCATACGTGTTTTCATCCTTATGGTCATCCTTCGATCGCGCAGTCGTCCGTTAAAGATATCATCATCATCAGCCTGTCTACGCCTACTGCAGGGCAAAGGTCTCTCCCATAGATCTCCAAATATCCCTGTCCTGTGCTAACTGGGGCCAATTTATCCCCGCAAACTTTCTGATCTCATCTGCCCACCCAAGTTTCTGCCGCCCCCTGCCACGCTTGCCTTCTCTAGGAATCCCCTCTATTAAACTTAATGACCAACGGCTGTCTTGTCTTCGCATTACATGGCCCGCCCACGCCCATTTCTTCTTCATAATTTGTGCTAATATGTACCTAACATGACTTTGCTCCCTAACCCACTCCGCTCTCTTCTTGTCTCCTAAGGTTACACCTACCATTTTCCGTTCCATAGCTCGCTGCGTCGTCCTCAATTTAAGCTGAACCCCCTTAGTTAGCTTCCAAGTTTCTGCCCCGTTAAAGATATATTCCTCCGCATGTCCGTATGTTCTTCCATCCAGCCATCCTTGCCGCCGCCCATCCGACCATTCACCCTTCCATCCGTCTACTCATCACTCTGTTCATGTTCAAGCCTTCACTCGTACACACATGCATCCATCTGTACATCCAGCCAACCACCCATCCTACCACCATCAACGCATCCATCCATCCATCCATCCATCCATCCATCCATCCATCCATCCATCCATCCATCCATCAATCAATCAATCAATCAAATAATCAATCAAGCCACTCGACTTTAAGTTTCGTGTAATGGTGAAAGAGTTGGTGTAAAGCGGTCACCGGAAAGAAAACCAATGTAAATGCGCCTGTATATAGAAGGGCGAAAATGAAGTGAGATTGACACAGTCTTTCTTTTTTAACTCCTAACTGATCGTTTCTCCGTTCAACCTCTTTTCAGAATCAAGATGATGTCGGTGAATGTTGTCGTGATCAATGACTATGATCTCCTAAAGGACACTTTCTCGAGACCAGAGATACTGCACCGCCCGGCAGCTTGGCTATTGAAGGAAACCACAGCAGGTTCGGTCATTTCATATATCGTTTTTCAGAATGGCGCATTCTTGTTCATCTCCACCGCTACATTGCGGCCGCGGCATTAGCATTAGCAGTGCCCGTAAAAGCCCCGAAACGGTGAGTGGAGTCATCTTTGCAAAAGTTGATCTCTCTGCTAAATTCTGAAATGTGTGGTAGGGCAGAGGTGATAGACCTCGCTACCCTACGTTACATGGATGCCGCTTGCGCACTCAGCCACCATTCTCCGGTTCTAAACCCGAAGAAATAACGCATGTCGCACAAGCAGGATTTTTATTAGGGTGAAATGGTTTATGGGTAACTCGAGAATACAGCGCGAAATGCCACAGGCGCAGAAAACGCAGGACACTGTGCTTTTTCTGTGTGCTGTGTTTTTGAGCACGTCGTACACTACAAACGTATTTATTAGTTATCTGAGCAACCGTTAGTGTAGGCGAGAAAACGGTGTGTTTTCCATAATATTCCCGAAAGGTAGACACTGGGCAAACACCCAATCAAGACCGGGGTTTACAGGAAGATAAAGACTTGGTAGGAGTGATAGGAGAAGAAGCATCGCTAGAAGCCACGGTATCCAGAAGGAGGCGTGTCTTCATGATACCCTGGCAGAAACAGTTCTTTGTCGAACGGTGGCTTTAGCACCATTTATCGCTCCATTATTGTTCACAAATAAACAAATAACTGTTCGTGATTAGCCAATATCGGCTACATAGGGCACCACGTGCGAAATCTACTGCAGTTGTGAGGCAGTTGTTCCACAGGTGTCATATTTCCGAAGCGAAACAGTGACGCTACATATAAAAGCTTCTGCTGAATAACCTCCATTCGCTGTATCAGAGTAGACAACTTCTAGGAATCATAACTTATCATTATTTATGAAATCCATTATCAAATCTTCAAAGAATGTGAACATGATCTTAATCCGCAAGCGAAGAGACGTCAAGGAATGGAAAAAAATACAGGCCTGTGAGGTTATGCCGGTTGACTTCCAGGTACAAAGGCAAGCGCTAACAGGATTTGGGCCACCTTCGATTTCAATAAGCTACACGAGCAAGCAGCATTTCGTAAAAGCTGTTGGAATACACACAATATGCACAGTATTCATCAGGTAGGTAGGTAATAAGCTTTATCTGGGTCCTGAAGAAGTCACTCTCCCGCTTTTACTGAGGGAGGACAGCGGGCCGCTCGCACGTCGGGACGGGAAGGCCAAGCCTCACCGCCGCATCGTGGGCCTTCAGGACTGCCTTCGTGTTGATGGAACCAGTCGTGACTCCTGATCAGTGATTGAAAGGTGTCTTGCGAGATCGCTTGAGTGGTGTGGTGCTGCACAGAGGGCACTCCCAGAGCATGTGGTTAAAATCACTGCATCCGCCGCAGTCGGGAAACGAAGGGAAGACCTCCGCGAAATGACTATAGATGGAAAGGCTGGGATACGAGTGCGTTTGTAATAGCCTCAGTGTGACCGATTGAGGGCGTGACAAGGTTTCGGTGGGGCAAGAGGAATGCCCTGCTAGCAAGTTGATAATGCTTTGTGACTTCGTTAAAGGTGGAAAGTACGTTCCTAAAGCTGGAGGGTTCCGCTTTCGCCACTATCGGACCAGACCAATCGGGGGATAGAAAAATATCCGTGAATTATAATTAAGTCCGTATAGACATAATATGACTGCCTATGGACTTCACAAATTACGAGAGAACATTTGGCTCGGTGCAAACATCAGTAGTCGTGCAGGCATTACGGTGTATGGGAGTAGATAAAAGGTACGTAAAAGTACTCGATGTCTACAGTGGCTCTTCAGCTTCTGTACAAACTCACTGAACCCTAATAAAGAAGGGCGTAAGGTAGGATGACACTATCTGCCTAATGCTACTCTCCGCGTATTTTACACCAAGTAGTCAGACCCCTGGATTGCGAACAGTCGGGCATAAGAGCTAATAGAGAATACCTGAGTAGCTTGCAATTTCCTGATGATATTTCCTTCGCCTTCAAGTGTTGCAGAGGTGTAACCCAAGCCAACATTTTGTCTGTTTTGATTGTCTTTGCTCGCAGCAGCTGAAGACAGCTCCCAGGCTCTTGTGCATTCTTTTTCTTTTTTGCATTGCATCTTTACATGAATTTTCATAATTTTTTGTTAAATTGTGCGTGTCAGTACGCACTGCAGCATTGTATAATGTTAGTTTTGTATAAATCTATGCATTGTTTCATTGCCGCCTGACAAGCTTTCAAGCCTGTTTTAGAAACTTTTGCCCAATGCCTTCACCATCGCTGCATTTTTGATGTTGGAAATAAAATTTCAACTTGCTGCCGCTGCTGTGTCCGCAGGTCTTGCGGTCCTTGGCGGCCACCAATGGAGAGAGAACAGGAAATTGGTGACGCAAGCGTTCGTCGAGCTTGGCTACGGAAAACAAACCATGTCGGACATAGTTCAGGCGAGTTTGCGACGTTCGACATTGAGAACGGAGAGAAACCTTGTGGCGTCAGGCCGTGTTCTCGCGCCTATAACAATGTCCCTATGCAGATAAGCATCGCAACATCAGACACATGCTTTACGTGCTCAGAGATGCGATAACAAGATTTACCTGAGAGGCTTCTGTCGTTGTTGTTGGTAACTTTTTTTTTCTGAAGTATTGAGGTTTTGTGTACCAGAACCACGATATGATCATTGGGGCAGGCTGTAGTGGAAGGTTCCATAAATTGCAACCACATGTGGTTCTTTGACGTGCATTGATAACGTACAGTATATGGGGCCTCGAACATTTCGCCCCCTATCGAAATGCGACGTAGTTCTCTGTATAGAACACGTCTCTTTCGGGTGAGCAATCCAACAGCACAGCAACTAGGGTACCAGGCTGATGCTGTTCTTGTTGCAGTCATGCGAAGGAGGCAGGCAGTGAAGCCAGCCAAACGGAAAAAATTCGCATTTTAGAGTACCCAAAGCGGTTTGATGTGGTAAATGGGATGTAGACTTGTAATAGATTTCCAGTGCTAACAAGAGAAAAGAAACACGAAGAAGATGTAACGAGAAGACAGCAGATAGGCAGAACGATGGTCTGTTTACTTGCGAAGACACGAGGCGAGTAGTACCGCCTATTTGCTGTGCTCTCATCTATATTCTTCCCTTTGCTTTGTTAGCATTGGAAATGCATTACAGGTGTGCATCTTACAGTAATTAGACTGAACTTGTTCAGCAGAACGGGGACAAAAGTGCAGGTAGCAAACCCGCATGACCAGCGTTCTGCGTGCGTTATCGTGACAAAAAAATGATTCCTCTAAAGCACCTGTGTGTTACGATGAGGGCTATCAGATGAAGTTTTTGTATGAACAGCTTGATCGCACCATTGTCATTTACTTAGGTGCACCAGTAAGTGTTCGTACAATTCTTCGTGGATACGCCACCGTGGCGGGGAATCGAACCCACGTCCTTAAGGCTTGCCAGCGTTACACCTTAAGCGTTGTGCCGTCGGATTGCGACTCGAGTATAGCACCGCCAACGTGCGCGGCTATCATTGAAAAAAGTTGTATTGTTGTCCGCTTTAACTACCATTTTCTTTAGGGTTATTTACAGATACCTATTAAACTCGACCATGAACTCCCTCTAAGCAACCTTCGTTCCATCTATTTCCAGGGGAAAGGGAGAGAACTTGTACAGGGTGCAGTGTTAACGAGCCGGAATCGCCAAATTAAGAAAAGAATGCTGCCTATTTCAAGCGTTGTGGCATTATTGTGTTGAGTGGATTGCGCCGAAACGCCATTCTGGGTCGGCTGCGATTGGTTTATTTCAAACGTGGTATTTTTGTCCGTGGATAGACTGCGCCGAAACATATATCTAGGGTCGGCTAGGATCGGTTCAGTATACGTGCGAATCCGCTGAAATTCCCCATAAGCACATTTCAAGAAAAATGAAACGAAATGTAACACACACACACACACACACACACACACAAAAGGCATAAAAGCAACACTCCTTTCTGTGATAAAGCTGCAAGTGCAGATGGACTCATTGGCTTTACAAACAACGCTTCGTAGGCTATAAAACGTCAAATTGGCCCGAAAAGTCCCCTGCCGTCGACTTCCCGTTTGCTTTCCATTGCCTTTCCAATTTCGAAGCCGACCGTAGCAGCTGTCATTACAAAAAAGTCAAGACCCTTGCGAAAAAGGTAGCCGGGAAGTAAAACTGTCAAATGCAGGGAGGACAGATATTTAGGGTCTACTTGCGAACGAGGAAGTAATTAAAGGCGCAGTCGTGCGATGGCCGTATGCCGTCGCACCTCTAATTTCCGGGTCGTAATTTTGATACGGGCCGACACGATCGCACTCTAGTGGGAGCGGACTGCAAAAAAGTTCGCTTGGTTCAAGCGCACCAACCCCACGTGGTCAAGATTCCTTTGTAGTGTTCCAGTAAGCCGTGCTCTCATAACCATGCCCACGTTATGGCTACACCTACAATATATAAGTTTAATATCAGTAACACTTGAAAGGAATTATTGCAAAGTCGTGATGCAGTGCGTGAGACGTAGAAAATCAAGAAAAATTTGCAAATATGACCTAATGTTCACTTAACTGCCTCGAGCGGCGCTTGCCCCTAGCGTTTGGTACACTTGAGCAGAGGCAGTGGCAAAGCGAATGAAAAAAAATAATAGTAACGCACCTCAATCCACATTATCGATAGCCGCACACGTTGACGGTGCTATACTCGAGTCGCAATCCAACGGCACAGCGGTCTAAGATGTAACGCTGGCAATACACCCGCCCTTGAAGCCATGACGCACGAACATTTCAACACGAAAGAGTTAAAAAGTTCGTTTCGCAGAAATTCCAGGTGTCGGCGTCGGCACCCCGCACATATCCTCCTGTCTTCTTCATCTTGAGGTGGATGCAGCACTGCACAAACACGGCCACAGAGGCAGACGCACAGGGCAGGTGCGCCTGCTTTGTCTGTGTTTCGTGTAGCGTTCCAACCACCTCAAGATGAACCATTACCAACGACGAGCTCAGGTCTCAACTTTAATGGCGCCTCCTTCATCGGGGAGTTTTGATGGCGCATCTATGTCAAATGACGCAAGATGAGGAGGAAGGCCACGCAGTAACGAAAATAACTCCCACATTCTCCCACGGGGTGTCATAGGACAGTTACGTGGCTAGGCCACTGAAGAGCACGGCAAGCGGAAGAGAGTGCGATGAGAATGGGGCCAGACATCGGTATCGCGTTCAACTCTTAAGGCCAAGCTTAAGGGCCCCACAGTTGTTTTTTTCAGTGGTACAGTGCTTAGAAGAACATTTTTCGCTAGACACAACGCACTCTAAAAAGGCACATGCTCCTTCGGTCTGCAGTCCTCCGAGCTGCTTCATGAAGTTCTTTTCGTTTGCTAATTTGGCGCAGGCCGAAGGTCAGCACCTGATGGAAGCGATTGGCAAATTCCACGGTGCACCAATGCTGCCGCGCGATTTGATGTTGCGGTCCGCGTGCAACAACGTCGTCACGTTCCTGTTGGGTCGTCGCCTGGACCTGGACGATCCGAGACGGAAGGATATGGACGACCACCTCGAGGGTTTCTTTCTGGGCAGCGCCGCATCGTCCATCGACTGCCGGCCACAGTGGCTCAAGAAACTCGAGCGATGGCTGCGCCCCCGTTCGCCCCGCGTGCGCATTGAGAACATGGCCAACGAGCTTGAGGCCATGTCCAAGTGAGTGCGCGCATTCGCAGAGAAGGGTGAAATGCAAACACGAACGTCTACGTGGTGCTTGCAGCCAGCAGCTGGCTGCAAGTCCCACGTAGACGTTGCATCTTTTCAACTTAAACCCATTTTCGTAGCTTCGCGCGTTTCGTGCGAATATCTAACAGATGTGAAATATATGTCCACAAGCGTTTGCACACGCTGCCGCCGATCTTGCGTGACTACGGCATAAATACGGCGCGGAGGTTACCTCGTATGCTATCTCGTCAACTGTACACTAAAGCGTCCTTGCGTATGACTTCGTTAACAAAAAATTTAAGAAAAGTGTAAAGGCAGTTCCACGCCTCTGCACTCTGAGTAAACAGCTGAACTGAGCCGAGGGTGTCAAGTTCTCGATTACCCTAATGCATGTAGCAGTTGGCTGGGGCCATGTGTGTGAATAGTGCGTCGAGTGCATGTGGGGGTCCATTTTTCTCTTCCGCGCAATCCGAGACATTTTTCTTTATCTCTTTCTTTTCCTTCGTTATCACTATCATATATAGCACTCTCGCTATCACTGCTATCTACTAGTGAGCTGAGGGCAAGGGTGTGAGTAGTGGGTTGAAGTTAAGCTCGGGTCCCTCCTGCATAAACCGAGACTTGCCTCCATTTCTTCTTTCATTTCCTTCCTTCATTCATATTCCTTTCCTTTCTTTCTTTATTTTCATGGCATATTCGCTATTATGTAGCGGTGTGGGTAGTGGGCCCCTCTAGGCGGTGACAGTGCTGCGGGCGTCATCTACGACGTCGACGTTGCCATCTCAAATGACGACTTGCCAATACTGATCAAACCAATTTCAGAAGGCACCTTTATTACGAAGGTCACCAGATTGGGGAGCTCACGCTGTGTGAAGGTTGTCTTTGAAGGAGATAGCCTTCCTTCCACGTCAAAGTAGGACATGTTCGCCACCCGGTACGACCATTCGTGCCCAAGCCCCTCCAGTGCTTCAAGTGTTGCAAGATTGGCCATGTGAAGGGTGTCTGTGTGAACAACACCGTGTGCCCGCGGTGTTCAGAGTCCCACTCAGAAGACGCCTGCAGCGCTGATGTTTTCAAGTGCCCCAACTGCAGTGGTACTCACAAGGCCTCATCAAAGGATTGCCCGAAGATGCGCAAGGAAGCTGCCATTCTCAAACAAATGGTGCGAGACAACTCAACACATCGAGAGGCTGCTGCCACTCTTCGGCGACGTCGGCGTCGCCACCGAAAACGCTCACAGAAAACCGCAGAAGTAGATAGTGACGTGACATCGTTGGTCAAAAAGGTTGCCAGATCAACACATAGCACCGCCAAGAAAGATACAGAGACAACGAGCAAAGTGGACCGAGTTGCCCGTCCGGACAGACTGTCTCAGCCACCGAGGGTACAACGCGCTACAGAAGTACCTCAAAGCTCACCAACCTCGAAGACGTCGGCAACTAATGAAGAGGCGTTGACTAATGATGCCCAGGTCATCAACATTTTACGATCCCTTATGAGTGCCATTCGTATTATTCTGAGCAACATGAAATCTTCGTCTGCGCAAAGCGCGCTACAGGTACTGGACACACTGAGCCCAGTACTTGCAGCTCTTCGTTGAAATCATGGCTCGCCAGGCGTCGTCGTTCCGTGACGATGTCCGGAACGCGTCGATATTTCAGTGGAACGCCAGAGGTCTAAAGTCGCGTATGTCGGACTTTAGACAGTTTGTTTTTACGAATCACTTCCCCATTATCGTCATCTGCGAGCCCCTGACAACTCATATCAGGCTGTCAGGGTATGAGTGTTTCGTATCCGCCACGCATGGAGAATGCAGCAAGGTCATCGTTTTCATGCGTCGTGACCTTACGTATGTTCATCATCCGGTGCCACCCGACTATGGAAACGAATATGTGTGTGTAACAGTGAAGAGACGCAAGCTCACTTTCACAGTTGTCGGAGCCTACATATCGCCCTCCAGCCGACTAGACTGCGAGCGGTTACGCCGAATCCTGACAGCGACTCCTCAGCCATGGGTGATGACCGGAGATTTTAATGCTCACCACCATCTCTGGGGAAGCTCTAACACAAATTTGCGGGGCCGAAGATTAGTGACATTTGCTTCCGAACAAGAATTATGTTTGTTGAATGACGGCAGCCCCACCTTTCTGCGTGGAACTTCATATAGTAGCTGCTTGGATCTCACCTTTGTTTCACGCTCCTTCATGAGAAAAGTTAGGTGGTTCTCAGACATTGAAACGCGGGGAAGTGACCATCTCCCCACTTATCTTAGGATTGAAGGGCTAATGGACTTCAAGCCTGCTAGCAGCTCTCACCATATGGACTGGCCGACCTTCAAATCAATTATGGAAGACAAGTGCCGTGACGGCTTGACCTCTAGTCTTGAGGTCACTATAAAGGGAGCCTTGCAGGCTGCTACACACTCCCTTTCAAAAACACCTACACGCGCTCAATATGACATCGAGCTGGAAAAGCTCCGTGCAATTCGTCGCCGCGCAGAGCGTAGGTACAGGCGTACAAAGTCTGTACATGACTTGAGGTTGGCCAGAAGGACTCAAAAGAAAATTCATCGTCGTTTAGACAAACTCGCATCGTAAAGGTGGAGATCTTTTTGCGAATCTTTGGACCCAAGAAAACCTCTGTCTCTGATATGGAGAACTGTTCGCGGCCTCCGTGGGACCCCTCAGCAGCGTCACCCTTTCAGGTCTTTGTCCCTTCACCAACAGTGCAGCGAGATAGACATCGCAGACAGTTTCTGCAGGGGGATCGCTGGAACCTTTACAAGCTCCGCTGGGACTTTGATGCCCGACCACCTACCCACATCACGCGACCCCCGCATGGACTGCGCTTTTACTATGGGTGAACTCGAAGCTGCACTTGCTTTGTGCAAGCGTTCGTCATCGCCAGGACCAGACGATATAACCTACCGTGCCTTACGTAACCTAGGGGAAGAGGCTCGGAAGGTGCTGCTCCTCTTATACAACAGCTCGTGGGAGACGGGCATGGTTCCCAAGGAATGGAAGACGAGTTTTCGGGCAAGTGCCTCGGCTGCCTCCAGTTTTGTGATTAGGCACTCCCTGCTCGCTTGTCCCATGCAGAGGCGAGAAATGCAAACAAATTTTGAGAATTCATGAGTGATTACGCCTCACCCTGCAGTGACAAGCTCAGGATTAACTTTTAGGGGCGAAGCTCCTTAAGCTGTGGGTCGGATGTCACGCGTCGTATCGTGTAACCTACACCACTCACAATACCATGCAACGCCATGCAACGCCGGGAGGCTCGGGCTCGCCCTCGGCGCGTGCCCCCCCCCCAGCGCGCGAGCTCTTTCACTCTTCCATCTGCTGTCTTGTGAGAGAGAGACAGAGAGAGAGAGAGAGAACGAAATGCGCGCGTTGACTATGGAAACGCTCTTTCTTAGATAAACGCTCTACCAGCTCGCAAAGAAGGAGAACGCGCCCTCACCCGCGAGAGACAACGTTGACGCAGGCAGCGTCTTCTAGCGAGTTTCTTGATTGAAAAATACCAACTGCCCGCGCTGGAGAACCGTTCACCGGCCACCCATATATATATATATATATATATATATATATATATATATATATATATATATTATATATATATATATATATATAACGAAAGGGAAGGGGTCAAGGGCTCGTTCTTTATTGTTAGAAACAAGTTAATGAGCAAACAGACAATGAAGCCTAGGAAAGCATCAGGGAAGTTACTTGTGGTATTTTAATTGTGGAGAAAGTAGAAAGGAATTAAAGTGGACGAAAAGACAAACCTGCCTTCGGTGGGACCCGAACCCACGACCTTCGGATGTCGCGTCCGATGCTCTACCAACTGAGCTACGAAGGCGGCCCGTCCCCCCGTCCACTTTATTGTGTATTTATGTACATATTATCCTGGGAGTGTTAGGCAGCGCCACTCATGGCCAAGGCGGCGTGCGTGGAACGCACTTTCTTGCCAGGAAGCGTCACGTAGAACGTGAACTTAGATGAGATGGCTGCTGCCCAATAAGCCCTCGCATGCTACCTAAGGCACCAAGTCTGCCGCACGAGGCCCAAGCTATGAAATAACGAAAGGGAAGGGGTCAAGGGCTCGTTCTTTATTTGTTAGAAACAAGTTAATGAGCAAACAGACAATGAAGCCTAGGAAAGCATAGGGAAGTTACTTGTGGTATTTTAATTGTGGAGAAAGTAGAAAGGAATTAAAGTGGACGAAAAGACAAACCTGCCTTCGGTGGGACCCGAACCCACGACCAGTGCATATATATATATATATATATATATATATATATATATATATATATATATATATATATATATATATATATATATATATATATATATATATATATATATGCACTGGATCTTGACTTGCAATGAAGTGCCGGTGGGGGATTTCACTTGTGCGTAGTTGAACCATAAGGATTCGTAGCGTGCGCGTTAACTAAATTAATCCGGAACTCGGCACGATCTACGATGAACATCCGGAGCTTCGCCCACTCATAATCATTCACTCTGTGGATATGCTGTGAATTTTTTTCATTTCTTCCCTATCAATATGTGGCCGCCCCAGCCCTTACCATCGCAGCACCGCAATTATTAAGTCGCCCACCTTACCTATGAATAGACAGTCTGCACTCACAGTGCGCAGTTGTCTTATTTTGTCATCCATACAACTGACAATTTCGGAACATCAGAAGGTCATTGCGGTGAGATGTACCGGCCCTGATAATAGCCAATGTCTCTGGCTCACATCCTTTGTTCAAGATTTATCCGGGGCCGTATCAAGCAACGTAATTTTGTTAAAACACTGACTCCATAATCAATGACAAGCATATTGTTTTCACTTGTACAGTAAATTGAGTGTAACCCCTCTAAATGTGTTGCCGCATAAAGAACACAGTTTCATTTTAACCAATAGTTCTTCGTAACCGTTTGGGTATGACTTCTACATTATATATATCTCGATCACTAAAATGTTCTATTATGTACTTAATTTTGAGCTCACAAAAACTTTACCTTGGCACGGATGCAATTGTGAAGCACTTCTTTTGTCAATCATGGTTTTTATAAGCCATCTCTTCCGTTCGATGTAGTCTTTTGTAGAATTGTTGTGTGGTGAACCCTGTTAATGTGAAATTTTCCTTGCGCCATTTCTCGAACTGCATGGTATGCAGGCTTTTGCCCCCCCCCCCCTTTCCCTTACCCTTCATTCGAATGTCTATGAACCAAACATGCACGACCATTGACAGGGCTGAACTTGCAGCTTGGAGTGTACCAGTTCCATCACGTAGACATAGCGTACTTCGGTGTTCTTTATTGCCAAAGGAAACAATACAAGCACAGGTAGCGAAGAAGGCATTCAAAGCAGCACCTCGCATAAAGAAATTCGGCCAAAGCGTGCGGCAGCTATCAGAAGCCTTACTATGCTACTATGCTGAACACCGGCTTATGTGCACTGCAAGTATGAACTTGCGTTAGTAGCATTTAATTCCTCAGGGAAATTGGCTTGCTTCTAGTGCGCACACAGACGTGGTTTACCAGTACTCCACCGTGCTCACTGTAAGGTACGGTCGCAGCGGTTGCACAAAAGAAGTTCGGTCACGGAAGAGGCCACAGACACAACGACAATCGAAGACACATTAGAGGATGCACGTTGGGTGGGCACTGCGAGTGGTCCGAACCGTCCGGTAGGTGCAGCTTATCCTCCAGCAACCCCCCCCCCTCCGCCGTCACTCACGAGCTTCCTATACCATCTTAGCCCTTGAAGAGGCACAGGAAGCTGATATGCCACCACCTTGGAAATGCCACGCCTTAGCAATAGTTCAAACAAATTAGACTTACATACCTACCTGTTGGAAAACAGCCATTCCATCTTCGTGATCTGTACAACACATTCCGATCCCGCCAATGATAGCGCAGATGAATATCCAAGACGCATTATGCGGGCAAACGGTGACCCAATCCGTTTTTTTCTCGGGAGGAAGCGGGTACACATATTTTCTGAGCTCACCTAAGGAGCAGACCTTCTCACTGACGTAGCCAGAAATATTTTTCAGGCGTGTGTTAAGCGGTATGTTTCGCTCGGTGTTACACGATGCAGTGTGTAAATGCAATGGGCGGGAAAAGGTCGCAGATAGTGGGGAATGGCAGCTATGTAGCGCTCAGAAAAGTTCGTGGGTGTTTTGACATCAAAACACTGCCGCGCCGCGCCTCGACTCTTCTCGGCTACGCCCCTGCTCTTTGGCCGTACCTTACGCATGGAGCTGTTGTGGAAGCTGTCGTTAATTGCCTACATTGTATACACTAACAATTTGTTCCGTCAACTGCAGAGGACCGAATGGTAGGCAACGTGACCGACTACCTGCTAGGCGCCACGGCCGTCGTGGCCCTGTTCCTGCAAAGTCACGTGCTCAATTTCGCCGCCCGCGCAGACAGCCTACAGAAGGAGGTGCGGCAGGAGATTGACCGTGTTGTGGGAAGAGACCGGCTTCCCACGTGGGCGGACCACGTCCACATGCCACTCACCATGGCCACCATCTGGGAGATGTACCGCTGGAAGGCGTGCACACCTTTCGGCATCCCTCGAGGGTATGGCTGTGCCGTCTCTTCTTATAGCGCACAAATGTACGGCCGTCAGCACGCTTAACACGAACGCTCCGCAGCGTGTCCTGGGCCGGCTTGGACTCGTGCCAGCGCCGCGAAGTGCTGGACATGGTTTGTTCGCGACGGCTGGCGGTAGAGCTGCAGTGCCACTCAATTTCGCTGGTCAACTTGACTTTCGTGTCTCCAACTGGGGGCGGCTTATTTTTGACACCAGGGACACGGATATGTCAAGCGAGCGCACTCGCCCCTCTGGTCAGAGAGCAGCGAAAGACAAGCCAACCAATCAAATCGAGCCACGCTCCGGCTGCACCGTCATGTTGTCGCAAACATGCCCAGCAGTTACAGCTCTGGCGTGAGTCCAAGCTTGCCCATCCCACGCTGTTGAGTGTTCCTGTTAAGGGTGCTGACGGCTCTATGTGCCGCGTTGGACTTACAAGAAATTCTCGATCTTCGCATCTCCCGGGAGTCAATCTTTCGATAAGAGCAGTGTTACTCGTCAGGGGCAACAACATTCTTCTTTATTAGTGTTTTGTGCAAGCCTCGATCCCTCAGCCCAACCGTGGCCCAAACACAAAGCTGGAGGGTAATAAGAGTAAGCATGCGCGCAATGAAGGCAAAATAAAGAAAGAACAGGATGGGGTCTGTTGTACATAGAAAGGTTGGCAAATGTAGAAAGATTGGAAAAGGAAATAAAGAAGCTGTGCAGCAATGTATGAAGTAACGGGGTGGCATTGTCCGTTCATCGACGGAGCTTGCGTTCCAGTGACACTTGAAACGTCCGGTGTTACCATGGGAGAAGAACAAAAGCTAGAAGGCGGCGTCACGCTACAATTTCGAAGCCTCGTCATAAAAAAAAATTGAAGGCGGAATCATTAGAAATAAGCACTGGTCACTTGAAAGGCGCGCGTTAGACTCGGACACGATCAGGCGTGACCAAATGTTACCACACACCCAAACAACCTCTGGTGGTCCAGCAACTATGTGGGCCTATTTCCACCCAAGAGGCACCAGGGGCAATGCACGGAGGGTGTAAGGAACGACGTCGGAACATGTAGGCTTGCAGCTGCTGGCTGGACCACGTGATATCACCGCCTAGCTTTTGTTTTTATTGCGATGGCAATTATATGGACAGTATCGAAGGGTTTTTTTGCCGTCGTCGTTGCCGTCATGTCCAGTAAAAGATCTAAACTGATAACGCCCCGCGCATCGTGCGTTCTACCTCCCCGTAGAAGCACGCGAGCAGGGTCACCGAATGCGGCTGAAGCAGAGATCAAACAAGCCCCGGCCCATCTCCGTCCCTCGGGGGGCACGTGCGTTAACATCACCCCGCTCGGGGGGCCTGCGTCGAAGCGGTGAGAAAACGCCCCGCCCATCTTTAGCTAGCGTGAAAAATCGCGCGCGTGTGTGTGCATGTGTGTGTGTGTGCGCGCAGGGGAGGGGGTGTTTTCGCTCAAGCAGCCGCTGTGTACATTTCGCGGTCGCCATCGCTGGTGCCCGCGCTATCTCGGCAGCCATCAGACGTGCTGCGTACTGCGTCGCGGCGCCTTGGTCACGTGCTCCATTCCAGGCGCCTGGCAACGCCGGCAATCCCTTCGCCACATAGCGCTTACGCGAATGCGAGCTGGAAGGAACGCGCTGGATTGACGCAGCTGTGCTGGGCAGTTTCTCGATGGTGCAAAGCGCACGCTGCTTAGCGCGGTCGCGCAGTGTAAAGAGTGTGCCGGAAGGCATCAAAACAACATGACTTAGCTTGCAACTCTGGTGGGCCGTTGTCTCTGCCGTTCGACCCTCACATAGTATTTTAAACACCTGCATGCTTACCTAATAATCCCACGTTCGCTACACTTCAGATTGCCCCTAAAGCTGCTAGTCTTACTGCGTATATCATATCATGAAATTGCTATCGCATTGATTGCTTCGCCCTTCGGGCGAAGCTGTGATTTTTTTCTTCCATGGGTGTAGCAACGACACGTTCACGCACAATCTTCGTTTTGTTTTTTACCAATAAACTCCCAATGTCTATACGCGTGCAGAGTGGCAGAAGACACGGTGATCGGTGGCTACCACGTCCCCAAGGGCACAGTCCTTCTGCCCAACTTTTGGGCGATCCACCAGAGTACCGAGCTCTGGAAGGAGCCGGAGAAGTTCGATCCTACAAGGTTCATCGGACCAGATGGCAGCGCAACGTCCACCAGGCCTGCGCACATCATAACCTTTTCCTTAGGTAGGCAAACTTACAGCAGGCGTTTGCCTCGCTAAATGTTTGCGGTATCTAGTCCCGAAACATTCGCGTCAGTACAGTAAAGTTGGCGAGTAGGGTACTCACCCTAAAAGCGAAAAAGAAAAAAATATGAGGCAGCGCAATTACCCTAATCGCATTTTCGGGAAACCAAGCTACCGCAATCAATTTATGAAATAAGTATAGATTGATTCATTGATTCATTGTTATCCAGGATCCTTCTTTAACGTGTATTTATTACACCACCTGTTGCAGGTAAAAGAATGTGCCCTGGTGAAAGCTTGGCCACGGCCGAGGTATTCCTCTACCTGACTATGCTGCTTCAGAAGTTCATAATCCTTCCTGAAGAAGGCACCACTATTCACATCGAATCGCACCAGCCGTTGTTTGAGCACGCTGCCACCAAGATACGTTTTGTGCCACGATCCGACTAAACTCCACTTGAGACAGGCACCGATGAAGGATATTGCACCGCACAGCTGGAGGTCGCTAGTTCGATCCCAGCCGAGGCGGTCGGATATCAATGGTGCGGAGAAATGTAGCAACATTTACGCGCTTTTGTTTACGTCCGCGTTAAATTGCAACAGGCATTATAATAGCACCAATGACGGGCGTCTCTAGAGATCCTGCATCACATATGAAGATAAGGCAATGAGGAAAGAGTCGCAGGTGGTCGACATAAACCCGCATATGTCGGATGTCCAATATAACAATCGGATTCGCAGCAAGCGTTCATTACGCCCTGTGTTATGGGTGTTGTCTAACACTGCCCTCATGGAAACGGTTGAGCTTCGTCTGAGATTCGTAGAATGTATCACTCTCTTTGTTACAAAAAAAATCCCCTTTATTATCCTCACGTAAACCGTTTCAGCTTGCGATAACCGTGATAGAGTAGACTGGTCTCTCTGCGATAAGCATACCCTCGCATCAAAAAACCGGCTGTTCTGAGCAAGTGTACATTAGGGTCACACTCGCTGGGTCAAGTGGGTACAGTAAAGCTATCAAGTGTGGCTGGTTAGTGGTACTTGTAGCTGAACGCGCTACCAAGTTTTTACCAATGGCTAAGAAAACCAAAAACCACAACACGCGAAGATAAACAGGGCCGTGTACAATAGGATAGTTCGGAGCCGGTAGCAAACAATTGGACGAGTTGTACTAGGTTTCCCCGAAGAAGCCTGTGACGAGATTCTCTACTCCGCAGACGCAAGTTTATGTAAACGTTATTGAGTTGCATGAACAGGAGCCGACACACCTCTGTCATGTTCACGTAATTCTAACGTCGGTCGGAACCATGTGTGAAAGGGTACATGTTGCAAAAGACGAATAAGTTATTGCGTGGTCTGAGCTAGAAGTCTGCTTTCTTTGTATGTAACTCTTTTTCTTTAGATTTTTATATTTATGATATGATGCAATAAAGGAGGAGCTGAGTGTTATCCATATTTTTGTTTTGTACCAACAGTTCACTTCGAAGTGAAACCAAGGTGTCTTTCTGTATCAGGGCAACTCGACACTGATATATTCGGCATTGTTCCATTCGAAGCTGTAGTCTGGTCGCTCACGCGACCTGTGCATTAAAAAAAACGTATTTCAATTGTTGTTTGCCTGCGAACCTCACGCAAGCATTTGCATGTGCACTTCCTAATTCTGGACAAGCATTGGCGGTCTAGTTGGTGCGGATCCATAACAACATTTTTAGCGCAAAACAACAGACACGAGAAGAAAGCAGGACTTCTGTCTTCTTTCTTGTGTCTGTTGTTTTGCACTAGAAAAGTTATGGGTCCAAATTCAGACTGGTTCTGTGCATAACTTGGAGAATAGAACGTAACATATTTTATGCAGCAACGACACCCTTGAAACAGGAATAGTCCGTCACTAATACTAAAGCCTTGAAGCCAGGAAGACAGGCTGGCGGCGAGCTGAGGATATACCATCAGATTTCGAGGTCGTGGATTCGCTAATTTAGAGCCTAGATGTTTGAACTCATATGAAAATATAGTCTTGCCATGTGTCGACGTGATTCAGGGATGTCATATCTGTTCGCTATTCTTTGATACAATTGAATTTCCATCCATCAGGTGGCAGCAGAACATCGAACATGCTTAGTCCTTGCTTTTGGGATATCAACGTTTGATACGATGAGCGCTTGACACACTTAAATGCACCGCATTTCAAGCGTGACCACCCCACCTTTTGCACATATACTGTGGTTGTTCATAGTACTTCTATTTCAATGTTTCTCGTGTTGTTCTTGTAGTTACGTGCTATCGCTGGTGGCTCTTACGACCCTGGGTGCACAAGCAATATTTAATAAAAATCGTATGACCTAATTTCGACCTTTCCTTGCGGCCTTGGAAAACGTCATCTAATTTTTTATTTAGCCCGCAGGCGGTCTTGTTTTGTAATGCCATCCATTCCGCTTAACTATATAACTTCATCGCGACTGAATTTGTTGCTTCCACAACGTGACAGAAAAATAAAAAATTTTAGCTCTTCCTCTGAAAAAATATTCATAATTGTCTTTTCTTATTACTGAGATATTTCTTTGTGGTTATCTCAGAACTTCACGCCAGCACCACAGATTTCCACAAATCTTAACTCTTTGTAGATATACCAGCAAAATCAACGAATCACTGACATTACCACGGGAAGGACCAGGGTATTTACCAGATAAGTGGGTTGGTTGGTTGGTCCTTGAATGCCTTGGCGCAACCCACTCTGGGGGATCGGCCATGAACCGAAAAATGATGATTTGTGGGGTTTAACGTCCCAAAACCAGCTCTGATTATGAGAGACGCCGTAGTGGAGGTCTCCGGAAATTTTGACCACCTGGGGTTCTTTAACGTGCACTGACATCGCACAGCACACGGGCCTCAACATTTCGCCTCCATCGAAATGCAGCCGCCGCGGCCGGGATTCGATCCCGCGACCCTCGGATCTGCAGCCGAGTACCTTAGCCACTAGACCACCGTGGCGGGGCATGAACCGAAAAAACTTGGACCATCTCCCCGAAGGGAACCCTGATGGGATGCGAAGCAGCAGCGTTGCGCACGGGTGGCGTCACCGGTTGAACGGCGCTAACGCGGGTGCTGGAAGAACAGTTTGAAGCGAAACTCGGTGTAGCGTTTACTGGTGTAAACGTTTGTTAGAAACGCTGACACGGGAGGAGAGCGGGCGTTGGAGCCGGCAGCTGCGGGCGCTCCGGCGGGTGAGGGAGAGAGTGACGTACGCGCGCACCTGCGAGGGAAGCGTGCGAGGGGAGCGGGACGTCAACGCCCAGCTGCGTCGTGACCTACTTGGCACCGCTCCAACACCTGCGCCGAGGGAAGCGCGTTGCCTCGCGCTTGTGGGTACGGAGGGACAGCAGGAGGGACAGCGTTACACAGGGTAGTCAAAGAGCTGCTTCGCATCTAAAAGAGACTTGTGTTGGAGAGAGTTCTCGACTTAAGTCTTTGATCTTTGTCTTTCATTATCCTTGGAGGTCCACCCATTATTGTGTTTTTCAGTAATATTATTCGTTGCATTTCTTGTAAGGAGGTACCACCAGCTTCTCTATTAAGTCCAAAGGAAACAAAATGTTCCGCGGAATCTCTTCATCAACAATTCATCTGAATTCTCAATTTTTCGCCTGTTGTCATACGTTCACCTTTTTCTTTTCTTTTTTGTTACATTTCGGAAAAGACCAACCTTCCAGCTTTCTTCTTTCGCCATCAGCATAAAGCGTTTGAAGTATTGCATGCTTCTACAACTAACACAGCGTCGTCTGCATATCGTAAGTTGATTACCTTTCTTCCATCAATTCCTACTCCTCTATTGCTCGTGCATACCAGTTTCCGAGATCCCAGCTTGTGAGTACTTCATCAATTAGCATAATCAATTATTAATTTTTCTTTATTTCCACTGCTGGTGGGGTCTGTCAGGCAAAAAGCTGACAAAGCCAACTGAAAGCGCCAGAGGGCCCCCATGCATGGCAGACCAGCCTTCCGGTTTCGTTCTTTCATCATCAAAACAAGTGCTTGAAGTATTGTGTGCTTCCTCCAACTGCTGGAGAGATGTTAATTTGTGTATGATACCTGCACCGGCTAAGTAAGTATGTTGAAAGCATACAGCCTGAAATCTTCAACGAAAGTGCTAGAACGTTAAAGGGACCGAAAAACAAACTACAAGGTACCTGTATTCTTATGCAACGGTAATGATGATGATGATGATGATGATGATGATGATGGATCGGTCCAAGAAGGGACGCTAATTTCTGCAGCCCATGTCGGGAGCACGGCTAAGCATAGGGGGGGGGGGGAGGGGGTAATGAAAGAGAACAGCGTAGGCATGCCACACTGTAGTGCAGCAAAGGGGGGGCTGCAGAAATGAGCGTCCTTTCCTTAACCTAACCACAATCATCACCATCAGCAGCAGCAAAGGGGAGATGATTGATTGATTGTGGTTCGGTTAGGAAAGGACGCTAATTTCTGCAGCCCATATAGGGAGCACGGCTAAGCGTCCGTGGGGGTGGGGGAAAGGGAGTGAAAGAGATAGAGAGAAAGGCTGTAGTGGAGGGCTCCGGAAATTTAGACCACCTGGGGTTCTTTAACGTGCACTGACAACGCACAGTACACGGGCCTCTGGCATTTTCGCCTCCATCAAAAATGCGACCGCCGCGGCCGGGATCGAACCCGCGTTTTTCGGGTGGCAGCCGAGTACCGTAACCACTACACCACCGCGGCTTTCTTTTTCTTTTTTTCTTTTTTTCTTTATTGCCTGTTTTCCTTTACAGGTGTTCACACAGAAACAGGAATGATAAAACACACTTGGACCAATGTTTGATCCGAAGTGCTCAATTAAAATTTTGTCAAGTTACACAGATCGTCCAACATTGGCAACCAGCGAGGAGGTTCTTCTTGCGCTCTATACACTTCAGCAATATGCCGCATATTTGCAATGAAGTTTTCCCGGACAGGACGCGTATTTTGGTCCATATGTCGGACCGCCATTGTGGTCTGCCAGATGCTGTGAAGACTAATTAACATAAACATGTCATATGGGACGTCGTCTTCATCGTCCACACACAAAAAACGAATGCCATAGCTCGTAATTGGGAGCTCTTTTTTCAACGTTCTTTGAAGGATGTCCCAATGAAAGACTGCGTCCCAGCAATGAATAAATACATGCTCTATTGTCTCAGGTGTCCTACAAAGCAAACAATTGGTTGACCATGGCACATCGATTCCCTTATCCGCTAACCATTGCTTTACGGGGAGCGTACCGGAATGAAGTTTAAAAGAAATGTTTTTGCCCCTGCTTTAACGTTCATCCTTTTGACCCTTTTTAAAACGTCCTGTCCGGGACCTCCATTGAACACAGATCTGTACAAGGGTGTTGGCAACAGGACATCACGGAGGTCTTTGTACAGTCTTTTTCGTTTAACAGTCGCAAGGTATTCGACAGAAAAACGGACTTTCAAAATTTGAAAAGACTGTATAACTTCTCTCAAAAAACCGGTCACATATAGGCACATATCATTGCTTGATGACACAACAAAATCCGGAATGCGCGAAGACAGCCTTACTTGTATCACAGTTCGCAAAAATTCATTTTTTTGATCTCGAAGGAACATAAAACGAGAGACAACTTGTCTTATGAACATATGACATAAACCAACTCCTCCGTTGCAAACGGACTGGAATAGATTTGAACGACTTGTACGTTCCCATGAGGATTTCCACACAAACACAGCGAAAATCCTATGAAATTTCTGCACATTAATGCGCGACATACAGATGACTTGCATGACGTACCATATTTTGAATATGAGGAACATGTTGCATACGGTCGCCCGCGCAAAAATAGACAAGTCCCTACCACCCCAAGCGTTTGTTTTTTGCTTGAGTGTTTCTGCCTCACCCTTCCAGTAGTCCGTGTTGTCACGATAGTTTTCCAAAGGCACACCGAGGTACTTTAAGGGTTTACATTCCCATTTTACGTTAAGGTATACCTCTGGTCTCATATCCCAATTACCGTACCAAAAGGCAGTTGTTTTGTCCCCGTTAATTACGCTGCCCGTCATATCACAAAATTTATTTGCCATGTGAACAACTTCACATATACTCTGTCTGTCTTGGCAAAGTACCGCCACATCATCGGCGTAAGCAAGTAGCTTTATCTCTGTGCTCTGTAACCGAAAGCCATGCACACTTGTGTTATTAATGATTGATAAACAAAAGGGTTCTAGGTAGATGGCGAATAACAATGCTGAGGGCGGAAATCCTTGTCTGATAGAACTGAGTATTTCAATTTCTTCACTGAGCTGCCTATTGACTATCAGACGTGTTACACACTGCGAGTATGCCATCTTAATACCATCCAAAATTATTTCACCAACTTCCACATGCTTCAACACACTGAACAATACTTCATGCGAAACACGATCGAAAGCTTTTTGCAAATCTAGTTGCATCATTGCTATTCGTTCTTCAAAGGCATCACAAATCTCTAGAACTCTTCTTACTATATGTATGTTTGTTGTAATGCTGCGACCTCTAATGCCACATGTCTGGTGTGTCCCCACAATCTTTTCGGTAACAGTCTGCATTCTCCTGGTTAAAACCTTCATGAATATTTTGTAATCAGTGTTCAAAAGGCTTATAGGTCGATATGATGCTACAGATTGTAGTTTGGTGCTATCATCTGTTTTCGGAATTAAGACAGTATGCGCCTGCGTGAAAGAGCGCGGTAGTTTATTCTTTTTGTATGCTTCGACCATAACTTCATACAGCGCATGTGCTATGTCTTCTTTAAACTTTTGATAGAATTCAGCTCCGATTCCATCTGGGCCCGGCGTCTTTCCCGTGCTTAGGTCATCGATAGCTTTTTGGATTTCCTGCACGCTGATAGGAGCCCCTAATTTTTCTTGTGTATCAGTGTCAAGCTTGGGCATGATAGGGAGAAAGACGTCAGTAAAGCCTTCGGCCATCGATACACGTTTTCCGAGCAGATCGCGATAATGTTCCACAAACGCTTCCATTATCTGAGTGTTTTCATTTGTCAGCGTGCCCTTGTGCATTATTTCCTTTACTTCTTTTCTTTGTGCATATCTCTTTTCGTCTCCCAAAGCTCTTTTTGTGGGTGTCTCGCCCATCCAAAGTTTTTCACTTCTAGTTCTTATTATAGCTCCTTTATACTTCTGTCTATCCAAAATTTCCAGTTTGTTTTTAATATTTCTAATTTCTTCGGTGAACAAGCCAGGTTTCATACTTTCTTCTTGCAAGAGAGCTTGTAGTTGCCTTTGTAGGTTTATTTCCTCCTGTTTCTTCTCAAAATTTTTCTTAGTAGTTTGTTCTATCGCCTTCATTTTAACATCTTGTTTAAACGTTTCCCACTTCGATTCCCAGTCGTCTTTTTTAATTATCATATAGCTTCGTAAGGGCTTCGACTACATCTCTACCAAAAGTGTCATCTTTCAAGACATTATTGTTTAATTTCCACAGGTACCAGTTAAATTTCGGCATCCTCTCCCTAGCACCAAGTGTAAAGCTAATCATACAGTGATCGCTGAAAGACACCGGTGTAACAGTATAATCGTCACAGCACATAACAAGGTCCAGCGGGATGTACGCTCTGTCTAACCGTGCGTGGCTTAGACCCTGAAAGTGCGTAAACTGAACTCTGCAATTAGACATGCATAGGCCAACATCTTCCAATCCGTTGTCTGCAATCAATTCATTCAACAACACCGCGCTTTGATCCCATAATTGGACCGGCTTGGCACGATCTTCTTTCGCGCACACACAGTTAAAATCACCAACAAGTATTACATATTTGTCACATTCCAGTAGATTTCTTATTCTTTGAAAGAAAGCTCTCCTTTCACTGTCTCGGTTCGGGGCATACACACATATCACACACCATTCAAAATTCAAGAAAGAAAAATCACACACTACAAAACGTCCGTTATCACTGCTTACTATACTTCTTTCAACAGCGCCCATCGATTTTCTGATGAAAAGAGCACACCCTCCTGATAAGCCATTGGCGTGGGACACACAAACGTTATACATTGAGCGAAAAGTCAACACCATGCGATCGGTATCCTCCTCGGACGCTAATTTGGTTTCTTGCACAGCAATTACGTCGAAGTCATGCTCTGAAAACAATCGACTCAATTGGTACTGCCGCCTTTTAGACGCTAGCCCACGTACATTTATACTGGCAAGCCGTACTGCTCGCTCAAGTCTCACTGCCATTTTGTTTTTTTTAAGGTAGAAGGAAATGCTCACCAAAGATTTGCGTTCGATAACAGCTACTCAGTCGTCAGGCACACCTTCTGGGGAGGGCGCACGCACCTAGTGCGTCGTCAAGGGGGCGGTTTGCCCGCCCTCTTTTCCCCTTCTACGACGTTTGGCTTGGTCAGCAGCCGCTGCCTCCGAAAGACAGCCGCTTTCGCCGGCGGTTCTTGACCGCTTGTATCACTTTGTTCTGATGGGACTGCGTCTCGTGGTCTTTTCCCTCCAGTCCCGGGTTCCTCGGCGTCGTGCCACTCCATGGCCCAACCGTCAGAAGGTTCCTGGTCAGTTTGAGTAGTTGTTTTGCTCTCACTGGCTTCAGCGGTGAGAGCTTCCTTTCGTACATGGGCCTCCTTTGTGTTCGTCGATGATTCCGCGGCAGATTGCACACCCGCACTTTCCGCTGGTTTTGCCGTTTCTTTCACCTCCGTCATGCCCCCTGTACTTGGCGTTTTTCCTGCAGAAGTCACCTTCGGTTTCACCGGTGATTCCTTGATAGATTGCACCGCCCCTGCACTGTCAGTTGACTTTGCCGCTTCTTTCTTCAACTGCGTCATGCCTGCCATGCCTGGCGTTTTTCCTACAGAATCCGCCTTTGCTTTCACTGATTCTTCGGCTTCGGCCTCGTCCATAGTGAGCTCGGATTTATCCGTGCTCCCGGTGTTCAGGGTAGCCGCCGCATACGTCCTCGTGCAGTTCGCTGGGGCATGCCCAAATCGCTTGCAGGTGTCGCACCGTGGAACTCGACAGTCCTTTCTAATATGGCCAATCTGCTGGCAACGCAAACACCTCGGTGCTCTTCCGGGTGCCACGATAAGTGCGAGTTCCCCTCCAACTCGCAACTGGTGGGGTATATCGTCCAGCGTAACGTTAGCCTTAAGTCGGAGCGTCACGGTTCTTGTCATGGTATTCTGCTGCGCGTAGCCGTCAACTCGCCATTTATCCATTCCTACATCAACGACTGTCCCGTAAGGGATCAGCGCATTTCGGACGTCTTCTTCTCGCACGTGGTAGAGCAACCAATGCATCTTCAGACGGACGTCGCGGTGGCTTGGGTCAATTACCATGCATTTGAGGCCTTTCACAGTCAATTGCGGCTCAGCTAAAAGTTTCTTCACACCCTCAGGGCTTTTACAGGTCACCGCCCACACGTGATTCATTTGATATGCGCCAAGCGCAAGGACTTCGGTGGGCGGGACACGTCGAAACAGGGGCTCACGAAAATCTTCCGCGTGATAAGGCCTTCCTTTTACATCTGCGTGCAGAAAAACAGTGTTCTGAACCACGTACCCATTTGGCAGAGGGGGCAAAATGACGGCATAATCCTGTGGCATTTCAATCCTGGAACCGCGGCTAAGCTGTGCCGCCGATGCCGCTCCAACGGAGCTCATGATGCACACGTCCGTTCGCTATCGCGGCCGGAAGTACTACACCACCGCGGCGGGTGAAGTGGTTACGGTGCTAGGCCCGTGTCAGAGGCCCGTGTACTGCGCGTTGACAGCGCCCGTTAAGGAACCCCAGGTGGTCAAAATTTCCGGAGCGCTACACTGCGGCTTTTCTCTCCTTTCTATCTCTTTCACTCCCCTTCCCCTACCCACACGGACGCTTAGCTGTACTCCCGGCAGAATTAGCGTCCTTTGCTCGTCCCTTCGTTAACCGAAGTACAATCATTGTCGTCATCCCCGCGACGCGAACGCGGAGGAAGGTTTCCTTCCTCCATGGACGCGAACGTCTTTACACGGAGCTCAGCGCGAAACTTTGAAGCGTTCGCAAGGCGTCGCGCTGCTTTGCGAGGCGTTTCCCGAAGCAGGCATGGAGAACTCAGGCCACGAGGAAATGCCGGTGTGTCGGCGGTCGTGTGCCGGAGACAAACCCGGACCACCCAAGTGCCCATCAGCTTCCCTAGCCTTGCGCCACAAGCGCAAGTTTCACTCGTTTTTACAGCGTAAGCTGTTATGAGATCACAACAACGGCGCCGTAGTTATCCGCCGCTGCCTGCGCCGCCGTTGCTGCCGCCGGTATCCGTTAACACCACCGCTCCTCGTGAAGAACAAGACAACTGCTGCCATCTATTGGCGCTGATTTCCTCCGCATAGCCTTCGAAATGTGTTTTTACGAAGCGGTGCCTCGTGAAGCAGTCTTGTCGTATCGTTCCATGCGTCACGCGACAGGCGACGTGCGCAGCCCCGACAGCAACCTGACTTGGCTCTTCGATATACCTGATGGCGCCTCCTCGCAAGATGCGGACCGCTGCTGAAGAAGTGAATCGCAGAGTTACGCGCGCGGCTGCAGCAAGGCAACGTCGGGCACAGTAGACCGCTGTGCTGAGAGAAGCCCAAACCGCAGAGTTATGGCGCATGGGATACCCACCACCTGTAATTGCACTAGTTTCCCCAAGCGTTTACAATGGCCTCTAGGAAGGTCTCTCCTTCAGCTTACGCTGTCACTCTCCGGCGATTCCGCGCAGGCCTGGCTCTTTTTTATATGTCGACTATAATTTTAATCCTGGGTTATGCTTATCTGAACAGCAGCAGGCAAATTTAAAGGCTCCAGAATGCGCTACCATGTTTCACCACCACGCGACGCTCCGTTCCGTTGCCGCTATCTTCAAACTCAGTTCAAGAATACAAATCCTGCTAAAACCGCGAAAGGTTTCTCGATTACAACGTAATAATTCAGGGTCTTTTCAAATGAGCGCTCTGGCGTGCTACATTTTCGGGGCCATGGCTGTGTGCGGTGGTTCGAACTTTTATGGTGCTGCCATGTACGGACATTATGTTATTGCGCAGCACACCAGCAGTCAGCCGAAATGAGGAATGCTATGACGGCATGGTTTGCATGCTATAGTCTTGGTGCTCTTGCGGCCGTTTCGTTAACTTCATATGTACCAAACTCGGTATAGCGAGACAACAATGCAAATCCATTTTACGTTCCTTATACGTGCTTCGCATTTCCTTGATTCCCACTGCACGTGGGATCTGCCATTTTTTTTTGTTTGTTTGACGTGGCAGGGTTGACTTTTGTACGCCATGTTGTCAGTGCGAAAGCGTAATTCCCACTATCATCATCTATAGAGGCTGTAATCCCATCTATAGAGGCGGGAAACACCATCACCTACAAATGTCAACGAATCACGTTCGCGGCTGAGACCTGCGTGCTTCTACTCTAGCTTCAACCCATCCTCGTCGCCAAAACATGTTATGTCGTGCATATTACCCCGCGTGGACAATAATGAAAACATTACTGCTTCGAACAGCCATTCACTGTTTATTGCATCGTCGTCTTCTTCGTTCAGGTATATAGCCCAGCACGGGACAACAGCTGGCGCTGTGATCAGCAGCAATGCCTTGTATTACAAAGCCGGCCGGCATCCCCCAACGTTCCGACTGTGAGTGACCTCTCCTTTCATACATTCGCAACGGTTAACAAACCACTGCTCCTGCTCGATCTACAAGACTCGCCATCCTAGTCGCCACGAATGGCTCGACACCACATAGCTAAAACGAGCGCTCGTAGTTGTGCGCGTTATCGGCTTGTTCCACAAGGTTTCATGGACTGCCTTGCCAGCGATCATTCATATGTCGCGTACAACGTAAACGGCGTAGTAAGCGAATTAGATTTCTTCGCTTTCAGATCGCATGTGCTGGAGTTTCGTGAGACGGCTGGCGACGGCATAGGACTCGCGACAGAAACGGTCACAAGTAGGTAACAAAACGTTGTTGTCAGAACGACACTCCCGACAGGTATAAAGCAAAAAAATGGCTGTAGCCCTTGTTAGGCATTAAGCGTTTGCTGTGCAGGCTGTCCTGATGCAATACGGCCAGCAGGATGCGTACGGCCAGCAGGTGCCGTACGCTACGGGCATTTACTCGCCAGGAGGCACCTATGCGGCGCCGCCAGCACCGGGACCGTACTTGGACTCGGCGTACGCGGCGTCCTCGCCCGCTTCGTACGGCCCGCAGCCGTACGCCACTGATGCTTACGGCCAAGCACTCGTGCCTTCTCCCTCCAGCGCCGTCATGTCACGTAAGTGCGCAGGCAGTCTGTGCTACATTTGTACTGTCTAAACTCGCGCAGAATACCTACGCCCACAAGTACTTCTTTCGCCTTTAAACTATAACACCGATCTGTTGTCCCAGCATCTTGTTCTTTCATATGTACATGGGAATACGATTTCTTCTTGCAACTTATAGGTCAACTCCTTGCCAGGTAACTCTGCTTCACACCCACAACAAGGGGCTACAAAAGCACAAAAGGCCTGCGTCTAATATTCCGAGACACGCACTTCCTAACGCTGCCTGCAGGCCATTTTCAAATCACCAATGGCTTGCACGCGTCAGCGTGTCATGACACGTTCTTAACTGCATAACTTAAGTTGTCAAAAAAGGTACATTTTTTGTAAAATAATGTCAGAGATTTATTTAAAATCGTTGACGGCGTACGTCCATTCGTTTGTGACCGACATGGTTGCTCAAGCAGCCTCAGAGATCATAAAGGCCGGAGCTTTCTTAGCTTTATATGACAGAATGCGAAAATTCAGGGGAACCTATATAGGGTATCGAAGTATGTTAAGCTTGACGCTGTGGCTTGGAAGATAAATGTCGACAGGAGTGAAATGTTTCGAAAAGGAAGGAAAAAATATATATTTCTAGGGCTTTCAGGACTTGCCACGCCCACTGGGTCCCCACATGACCCCTCACACTCAAACATTCACGCCCAATAGGTCCATAACGAGAAGCGGCTTGTCTAGACTTCATCACTTTGACATAGGCAAGTCCCTTTGGCGAAACGCTGGCTACGTGGGAAGTTATCCTTTCACAACGCGTCGTATTTGCAATTATTCTAGTCCTAGAGGAGTCGTCGGCATCCGTCGCTCTCGGGCTGAATCCAGAGCAAAATTTCTTCAGGTATTTTCTGACGTCAAGGACAGGCATCGAACAGACATATTTAGTTGAGTAGAGTTGGCGGAATTGCGGGATCAAATGCGCATGAGTAAAAGTGTAAACTGCCCATAGCGTTTAGTATACCAACGGTATTTGCAGATTTAACGCTACCATGTTGACGTGGTTATCGAAGTTTACGAAAAACATGGCGGTGGCTTATCCGGACGCCCACTTGGAACTGAATTTGACGTTGCTGTTGTGGGATTTACTTCGTACGCAGCGAATGTTTGCGTAAAACGGCTTCGCTTGCATTTGGGCAGTTTCGACGACGCAGTATTGTGGATTACGTCGCCGAGTTTTTGAGATCGCTTCCCATTTCGAATGCTGCTATGCCTAAGCCAGAGAACAGGTGTAACAATCCTGCAACATACCAGTTCTAGCTCCTGGAGCGTGGTTCGTATATCAGCCCCCGCTATCACGCCAACTAAAGATCGATGAGTGTTCCCGCTTGCTAGCTTCCATGCAGCCTGATCATCGTGGTCTAGTGGCTACGACACTCAACTGTTGATCCGAAGGTCGCGGGGCCGAATCCCGGCCGCGGTGGCTGCATTTCGATGGAGGCGAAATGTTGAGGCCCGTGTACTGTGCGATGTCAGTGCACGTTAAAGAACTCCGGGTGGTAAATGTTTCCGAGGACTTCGACTACGGCGTCTCTCATAATCATATTGTGGGTTTGGGACATAAACCCGCGATATCAATCAGTCAATCAAGCTCTCCCTGTATGCTCATTGGCGCAGGGTTAGGTACCGCGTGTGTTTCCCCGCAGCTGCATTCACATCCACTACATTCACATCGGCGTCAAAAGCACTTGCGGTCGGTGAGACGATATGAGCGCTGGTATGAGTGTACTGGAAGGGCAAAACTTGTTTAACGAATCTATGAACCGACTAGCCCAACAATGTCAATGTCAATGAACTTTATTTCCCTTCGTGCAAAAGGAGGAAGCCGGGGCTAAAGGCTGGTATGCTTGACGAAGGCCTCGGCTCCCCTGTACAGACTGGCATAAACAGACACATACATATAGCTGAAAATATAATATAAATAAGGCATGTCTAAATAAAGCAATATAAACAACATGTCTTACTTCAGCTATATAACAACTCGCCCGACAGCAAACTCTACTAAGCTGTCCCCTATATTTCCCTGTATTTGTTTTTTTTTTTTTTGCAGCCACGGGAACGTACGATCCGGGATACGCCAACTACATGTACGGGTTGCAGTCTCCACGAAGTCCCAGAAGATAGTAAGATCGTAGTTCCATGTACCAGCACCGCGTATTGGAATTTCAGTTAAGCCAATGTTAAGGCCTCAGGCGAACCTGAAACGGGCTGTGTGTTGGTGGATAGTTTCGAAATCATTGACATTTTAATCTTAGCTGACACTGTGATAGTGGGCGAAGTCAACGCCTTTTACGCTTCGAGCACGAAGAACCCAGTTATCCGTGTGTACAGAATAAGGTAACACAAACAGGAAGGCGAAACGTGCGGTTCATTGACGTGCTGACCTGACACAGTGAATTTCGTGTACGTTCCCGGTGCTCGTTTGAAGCGTATTGCATGGCTGATTCTTCTCGTATCTATCTATCTATCTATCTATCTATCTATCTATCTATCTATCTATCTATCTATCTATCTATCTATCTATCTCATTTGTTAACAGTGAAATCTCGGCCAGTATGAAATGGCATCCTCTCATAACAGGAAACTGACTGTAAAGGTTCTGTTCAAAGGCCCACATGTCCCTCTGTCGCAGCGCCATCCAGGCTCCGACAAGACGCAACGCCAGCTTGAGCACGGAGACCATCCTCACAGTGCTCATCGTGTGCGGTACGCTGTTCCTCGTGCTCCTCGCCATGATGCTCATAGTCACGGTCGTCGTGCCCAGACGTGAGTGCCACTGTGCGCGCAGTGCTCCCTCTTACACTGTTATACGCGTGAAAATGTAGCTCACGGGCTAAAAGGACCCTCCAACACTTTTAAAGCACATGTTTATGAATTACGACAGTCCTTCTTGGATACCTGAACACGATAAACTGTCTGTCTGTCTGTCTGTCTGTCTGTCTGTCTGTCTGTCTGTCTGTCTGTCCGTAACTCGATTCAACCGGGCGGCCAAAACCAAGCCAGCTACTAGCATTGGTGGCACGCGATCATACGCGTCGACAATATACAGCGCAAAGTAAACCTCAGGCCTGTTTGAGGCAAAGTATGTGTGCATAAACGTGGTACGCAGTGTTCAGTTACTTAAGAATACATTTTGGACTGGTTTTTTGCGTTAGTACATAAAATATTGGCCGCGTATCTGCGTGCTTCGCTGCAAATCTCGTCGAAAGACGATGGTCTTCTGCCGGCCATTCTACGCTGCGTGAGATGTGGACGCCATCTGGCAGCGCCGTCGGAAAACATGAGCTTGTGCAGAATCCCTGGGCAGCTGCCAGGTAACAGCACCAAATCGTAGGAAGAGGCCTTTTTCATGCATAGCGTCGCATTTTTAGTGCAGCCTAACAGACACTAGGGTCTTTAGAATTAGGTATCTATGTATTTTCTAGTAAAGGAACACACCACCTAATACTTACGTATTGATGTTGACCGACAACGTTCACAAGTATGAACGCATGCTACCAGTTCAAGATGGCTGGGCGTTAGGCAAGTGCTTAAATTTTGGCCCGGTGGCTGAATCGCGTGACAACAGACAAACGGAAAGACAGACCAAGATTTCTGCGTTCAAGTATCCCGAGAAAGACTATCGTCTTTAAAAGTCGATGCATTAGAAGTGGTGTCGAAGAGACGCTACGTGTTAAAAACAAGCCAACAGAAGCCGCGGCTCTGCAGCGGGCTTTAAGCCAACAGTAATAAAAGGTCCCAGCAGATGGCGCGAGAGCAGGACGAGAGCGGGAAACTTAAATTCAGGAAAGTCTCCATTGCATTCATCATGGAGAACTGAGAAGGGAGGGGAAGAGCGTGAGGTGTGGGAAAGAGGGGAGAGAAAAGGTGTTGCGAATCATGGACTGCAGAAGACAAGCGCCTTTCGGCGCCATTTGTAGCGAAGAAAACAGATATGCGGCTATTTTATTAACTTGCGTGTTGTATACAACATTATATATAATGAAGGATGGACAGACAGCTGTTGCAGGAACGACAGCGATAGCTGCGCGCAGTCCAAAGTTGTTAAGACGACAACATTCAATATTCGTGCAAAAGGAAAATCCGAACCTTCAACTTGAGTTTTGCGAGGTCAGGTGACTACATTTCACTCGCCACGTGCAGCACTACACGCGGCCAATAGAATTGGTTTAAAGTGCCTAGGTAAGAGAATGCTTTATTAATGATTCCGGAGGTGTTAGCCTGGTTTGAGGACTGGCTTACTACTGCAGATGATTATGGCATGTAAAACTATTACATGTTAACGTAGGGGAAGTAGGCGCACGACGGTTGCCTGTACTCTATATTGTGCTGACGCCACCGTTGCCATTGCAACAAACAAGGTAGTGCGTCCCGTACCATGCTGTAAATTACGAGCTTCTCGGACGTTCTACCGTTCAATGAAAGCAGACGCAAAGAAAACACAAATTCAAATATTATTCAGTTTTCCGATGCAGTGCTAGACCACTTGTAACGTTAGTTTTATTCAGTGAAAGCCTTGCGCGTTATGTCACCATTCACGCCACAAATAGTTCTGGCGTGCTCCACTACGCGTTGATGTGGTGGCCACTGACGCGGCGATTTCAATTCACGATTAAAATACTGAACCAATTCACACGGTTGGTTTGACGCGTGTCAAAACTATCCCCAGCAGTCTGGCTACGCGGCCCGCACATAAAATACAGCGTCCATCATTACTTGGAGGGTTCTCTTCGTGACTTTTAAGCGAAATATCGCTAAAATGAACACAACTGGCGAATACACAATTTGGCACGAAAACGGCGAAGGAAAAAAAAGTAACGCTCCATGTCTTCTTCGCAATGCCTACTACACAGCGAAAAGCCGTGGAAGGTATTCCCACATTATGAAGGCGTGGCGATGACAGTGTGAGATCACGGAGGCCACACGCAACGTGTTGTTGGATGTAGGCTCCCTACCATGTCCGCCTACAGTGCGCCACCACATGCCAATGCCCCGCACTTCCTAACTAGTGAAGCTTGCTTTCCCTTTCTTTCGAAGAAGGGAGCCAGGGCCAAAGCCCAGAATCCCTGGCGAGGGCCTCGGCTCTCCTGTGCTGTCTGACGTCAGAAAACACAAACACATAACTGAAAATATAACAATAGAAATGTAAAGTCAGCCGCACTTGCAAATATCACATGCGATGTAGTTATTAGGCATGCAGCAATGAAAACGGTGTTTGAAAGCACAATCGATTAAGTATTTGTTTGTTTCATTTCATTAAATAAATAAATTTTCAAATATTTCTAATGAGACATCGAAATCAACATTTGTTGACATTTTATTAATAGCTGCAGTTACCTGATAATTAAATTTTTTTGCCTTAGTTGTTACACGTGTGACCCGGTGGATTTGCTTTTGAAAATAGCACGCGTCATTAGACCAAGTATCATTTTCAGAGTGTAATATATTGGCTTTGATATGCAGTAGCAAACGAAAAGGGTAGACTCGGTTCTGTTTAAGCAAACTGTAATGTGGCAAAATCTTTTGAAGTACTCGTATTTTTTTTATATTTAGTAGTTGTAGTTGTTGTTCCCCATGGTGTAATATGTATAGGTCAACAATATGTATAGGCCAATTACAGATTGGAATAGCCTGTCACCTGACCAACTGTTGTCCATCACACAGTCGAGTGCCTCCTCCTAGCCTACCTTAAGCAGTTTTTTTTTCAGTGTTAAGTGAAACTGGTTCTATTTCACTATCTTGTTATTTGTTTCACTGTTGCTGTATCCACACTAATTTAATTGTATTGCCTTTTTGCCGTGTTTATTGCCTTGTTTACTTTTTTGGATTCTGCTCCTACTGTAGCCTGTTTTTATCCTTTATTGTTCAACATTCTTATGCTTTGTATCCCACTCCTGCTTGGGCAGTGTGGCCAGCAGTATTTCTGTAAATAAAAAAAAAACAAGCGCACAATACATCTGTAATTCCCGCCAACTGCAAGCGGCCAGCGCGGTTAAAGAAAGAAAATTCTCAGAACCAATCTGTGTCACGCAGCTACAAAATCTACTTCGCAAGTACAGACGGGGGAAAATCGCGGAACTGGTTTGGACGGTGTTCTCAAGAGCTCCAGTTCCTTGTTCCCCCACTATATATCGGCTAATCTTTAACACGAAAGTATTTTGGAAGTTACAGAGGCGATGGAAGTTATAGAGGTGATCCTTGAACGTGGGTTCATCTACATCAAACAGTGCCGTACCAGCGAAACAACGATGGACATTCGCAAGTTCACCTCCATGTACAATAAACATTCAACTGCCTATATGAAGGCACATTCCGCTTGCGTGTTGTGCCGATTCCTCTGAAAGACGTATCAGCCGCGCTTCCTTATATTGCCCTTTAAAATAGATACCCACCTCTTTTTCTATTTGTTTCATTTAAAACGAACGAATTAAGCGTAGGAGATGACCTTCACGCGGTTAATAAGTCAGCCAATGCTATTTTTATGCCTCGAGCGACTTTGTCCGTGGCCCTAGTGACGCCAGTTGTTGAAAGAAGACCGTGTGCTTTCTGGCGATGTTTGAAAAGAAATTGCGAATTCCCTGGGGCGCACAGAGCGACAATATTTCTCCCACGTCTTCACAGGAGCATCCACTACTGACCTTCACCGTTTTCTATGTATGTTCAAAATTCACTCGCTGTCCTGAAGGAACTGGCGGTTTGAAGAGATACTTGTGTCTTCGATAACGTTGTGCCCTATGGTATAAGGAGCGCTACCGAATAACAAAGGTAGCTTAGCAAGTACAGACGAGCAGTCTGCACTAGGTGTGAAGAATGGCCGTACTTCGATAAAAAATCAGAAAAATTACATATCAACGCCAACGTCAGACGTAACGAGCGGTTTAACAGTCTGGTACCGCTGGGCGATTATTCGGCCAGCAATGACAACATGCGCCTACGTGTGCTTTTCATTCGCAGTTGCAAGGCAGCAGCGCTATGCTCGCAGGAGGGGACACGAGTTCCCGATGGAGCAAGAAAAATGTGAGTACACCGTAGCTTCCGTCGTGCACACGCAATGGCGTTTCCATTGTCATGGCAACGGCAGGCCCTCTCCGTCTTGTACCGCTGTAGACGTGCTGGACTACTCAAAGCCACATGGATTTCTCATCTTCCTTTCTTCTCTCTTTTTTTTTCTTCTTTCCGTCTAAGTGCTCCTTTATCGTAACATCAGCCGAAGTGCTCCGAAGTACTTCCGCATGTGTGCGCTGCATTTTAGCTGAAGGCTACTATAGGCCCCGTGCGCTGCTGTTTCAAATCTAGAGTTACTGTATATGCTACCGCAAGGAGTTGCGCGTCTGTCTTCCAAACGCCGCCAGCTGCGAAGCAACCACGCATTGCGGAGAAGGTGACGTTCAGGCCAACTTTTGTGCATCTCGGTGCCGCCGCAGCGCGTTCCGAGTATCGTTTTTCACGAACGCGCATGTTGCGGGACAACTCAAAGTGCTCAGGAAGTGTTGCTTTTCAATGGCATTTTTACAGTGGCTAGAGATTAACCGTGCAGCATTTCTGTCGGAACCGCGTGATCGACCATGTGACCCATCGCGCGACGGCCCATTTCGTATCGCGTCGCATTCGCGCGGTAAATCGCATACATGCGGTTTCGGCTTAAAAACTGCTCAGTGCGATACTAGCCACTGAGGAAAATGAATGCTGCATTTGGCCGGTGTACCTGGAATAACAAATGTGTACATACGTCGTCAAGTCAAAAGTTGCGAGTAGTGAAACACACACACACCTGACAACATTCTATCGTTCTGCATCTCGCGCCGCGTGTTAAAAGAGGAACGCCTTTAATCTGTGTCGTCACTAAGCTGTCGCTGTGTTTTATTTGCTATTAGACTTCCAAGCGGTCTACGATCGTTGGAAAACTGCCCATGCTCGGTCGGGGATGCCGCCTGCAAAAACTGAACATGGGTTTGCCACATAGCTTTGGTTGCTTGCTGGCCAAGATGGCGGACCTACGCGCAACTCTGCTACCTGCGGTAGCATTTACAGTAACTCTCTTCAAATCGTGCATGCAGCGCCACTGCGGAGACTGGCGGCTGCCGCCGGAAAAAAAATGCGCGTTCCCTTCTCACGGCCACCAGGGCCTCAAGCCGCGCGAGCACGCGTACTCAGCGGGAAAAGTCTACTTCTACGCGGTGTTGCGTGTATGAATTCTAACAGCAGCTTTAGGAAGACTATCGGGAGGCTGCCGAAGGTGCAGTTTTATCGGTTTTCCTGGAAATGGTCCGAGGACAACGTCGGTTTGCAGCCGTTCGTCGCGCGCAATGAAGCTTCCACTCGTTGGGAGTTATCATTTTACGAGCTCGCAGTTCGACAGGGCTGGGCAGAGGTACCCGAAAAAGTATTCTGCAACACATATATCGAAATACGCGGTCTGGAAGCCTAAAATACACATACTGATATACATTCGTAACTGGACCTAGCGGGACTATTTCAGAGATACTTTTACAAAAGCCGAAAAAGTATTCCGGGATACAGATACAGCAGTACTGGTACTAAAATACTTTTTCTATGTCGCGGATGTTCATACTCCGTAAATACAGTTTATTAAGTGCAGCACAATACTTAAAACTGTTGCAGCGCATTGAAACTTGTAATTTATTCATTATTTTTTCACAGTACTCTGAGTGCTGGTAAGGCATTGCAGAGGCGGCTTACACTGTAGATAATTGCTAATAACGACACATGTACAGATATCAGTTAGAATACAAATTATACTGTATCACAGCAAGAGTAACACACATTGTACGCCGAAATCGACATACTTGGCGGCAACAGTATTAGCTATGCTAGAAATAGCATAGCTCAAGCGAAGCGATGGAATCACTAACGAACGAATTTTGAGAAAAAGTATCCATTTGTTTAACAAAGATCCGTTGAAAAGCTTGACGTGTTAAATACACTTAAGCAGCAGGAGCTTCTCAAATAGGCCGTCATCTCCAAGGGTTCAAAGGGTCCTCCAGGAGATCAAAGAACGTGGCATGCCGATCAAGTATAGACTGTGCTGCACGGCCTCCACCGTTGGCCATTGCTCGGTCTTTTGATGTGTGCTTTGGTGATGCTTTGCGCATCGTCGCCGTTCCCAAGATTGCCGAGCATGCGACACGAGTGCCGAACCGTGCCTACCGTACAACGGGACGCCGCTTAAATACAGTACGGCCGGCTCGGCCACATGATGCCAAACTGCCCAATTTCATTGTGGCTAGAGTGACTAGAAAAAAAATCCACGCATATCCACGGAGTGAATGATGATGAGTGGGCGAAGCTCCGGAGGTACATCGGTAAAAACCGTGAATCTTCCGTGAATCTTGCCCAGTACATCATCAAAGACGTGACAAACACTGTGTGTCACCATCTAGCGCTCTCCTATCGCACTAGAGCACTCAGCGAGCGCCTCCGTGCCATCTATTGATCAATTCACGTACTAGCTAAGCAGCACCGCAGCGCTCGGACGGGCGGACGGACGGATGGACAAACTCCTATACTACGTGTTCCCATACATCTGAATGAAGCGAGCACCGCAGGGCCATCACGCCATCTAGTGAGCCTCGATGGGTCCTCGAACCTCCAGTGTTCGTCCGGAGCGGTGGTTGTCCCAGTGAAAGCTTCCACCATCAGTTTTAAGACAGACCACCCGACGACATCGACAGCTGCGGAACTTGCTGCTCTGCGTGCTGCCCTTTGTGTAGTAAATGAGGAAGCACCCCGACAATGGTCAATCTTTAGCGATTCAAAGGCGGCCTTACAGTCCTTGCTGGCAGCCCTGCGGCGCGGACCATACGAGCAACTGGTGTTGGAGATCAGATCTCTTCTCCATAAATCACATGAGAAGGGACACCACGTGACGTTTCAGTGGCTCCCCAGTCACTGCGGCGTCGTTGGAAACGAATATGCTGACAAGGCCGCCAAGTCTGCACTTGATGGCACCAAAGTTGAGACCATACCTCTCTCAAGGTCCGACGCTGCCAGGCAACTTCGAGCGATTGCACAGGAGATTACACTCTCGCTGTGGAGTGCCTCAAGCAGCCAAACTCGGAACAGTCGACAACACCACCTGCTGTCCTTGCGGCATTTTCGATTGCCACCAAAACTCAGCCGAGCAGAAGCCACCCTGCTTTATCGTTTGTGGTTAGGAGTGGCTTTTACTAACTCTTATTCCTTTATGATCGGAATGGCCGACAGCCCACTTTGTGACACCTGTCGTCGTGAAGAGACGCTACAACACATAATATGCGACTGCCCTCGCTATGACTTACAGAGGCAATCACTGGCGTCCGCTCTCGCTCACCTTGACCTGCGACGGATGTCGGTTGATGCCATTTTGGAATGTCGACCGCACAAGACATCACAATTGAAGGTGACAAAGGCGCTGCTGCAGTTCTTAAGGACGACAGACTTGCACAAGCGACTGTAACAGCGATGTGTGATGTCGTGTGCCATGCAGCTGCCACTGACTGTGAGAATGTGCTATATGTTCGCCCACTTTCTCTCTCTCTTCCTCTTTCCTTTCACCTTTCAATCTCCCCTGTCCCCTTCCCCTCGTGCAGGGTAGCATACCGGTTGTCATACACTGGTTAACCTCCCTGCCTTTCCTTCTCTACTATTTCCTTCCTTCCTAGTGAGCACTTCACGAACTAGAGGTGGCTACTACAAACGGTGGCTGGACAGACCCACGGCATAAGGAGCTTCGCCCGTAAAACTTTTTCTGCGGAGTTCGCAGTAAGGGCCGTTCCACGCGCTATCCGCACACCCGTCCCGCACGTCGCGGGACACCTGCCGCCCGCAAGCTGGGGGCGAAAGAGCGCAACAGCAGCGGAATGGCACCAAATTTCCGCGTGGAAACACGTCCATTGGAAGCACGTCTCAACCCATCCCCGAAAAAAAAAAAGTAACGAGCTACCTGGGCGGAGGGCCACGGTCTTCCTGTCCCTGCGTGGGAGCGGCCTGCAACTGCTACCGGATCCCCCTAGAAGGGGACGTCCAACTGCAGTTTCTCAGGACCAAAATAGAGTTCTGTGCCTGCCTTCCTGTGTCCTGCATAGTAACGCGATACGAGCAATACATCATAAAAGTATTTCACTACCGGGGTACAAATACATTTTTCAAATGTATCTCGATACAGCAATACAGATACTCAAAAGTATCTCTGAAATACTATCGCGACACTGCCCAGCCCTGCAGTGCGACTCGCTCACTCGCTTGGCAGCAACGGCAGCGACAGTATCAGGTACGTCAATCGCCCAGCTTTCTGAAAAATGTGCCGCATGCACGAATGCACAACACATCCTTCGGGCTCAAGGGTCTCGTGATCGACTATTAGAAGACGACCTGCGAACAACACATTTTAATATATTCAAGAAGATGGACCTCGCGCACTCTAAAGACGCTCATGGTCGATAGGGAATATGTTTCCCTTTGTAGCATATGCGTCGATTGCTTGTGCCAAGCGCACGAAGTTAACGTACGATGCGAGTCGTAGGCTGTTTGCTTACATATAGAAGACACGCAATAGGAAAATACGTGTCGTGACGCCGCTTTGAAGAAACATCAGTAATACGCGTAACGTCACTGATCTTCGGTGGACGTCTGCTGAGACCTACGTAGCTATTTATCGGTAAGACACGCACTGTGTGCGAAAGGAAGAAGCCAGGGACTTAACAGAGGGAGTTTCTGAACAGTCGATGGAGCGAATTTCGTGAAAATACCCGAAAAATAAATTGGCCTTCTGATGTGATGAGGCTAAAGTTCCGACGCGAATTCTAAGACAAACTTTGACATTCATTTTCTATTTTAATATTGAGCATAAGATTGCGAAATTATCGACAATTAAGTTCTCGTAAGATAAGCTTTCATTCTAAACCACTTCACATTTTCACTTCAGTGTCGCAACTGCAGCAAGTGCGGTGCCAGAGATTATTTGACTGATGTCAAAAACGTGCATGAACATTCCTAGTGAAAAGAAGCTCAAACAAACCAGCCATCCCTTTATGCCTCACCGATCTGTATTTACATTCTTTCCTTCACGAGACGCGTCCAGATTGGAATCGCCTTTGCTTTTCTATAACAACTACTGACTGAGGGCCAAGCACTGTTCAAGGCTGCACATACGGAACACTTCCTGGCGGAGTTTCAAACTAATTTTAACGTTCTTTTTTCTTTGTAGTCACTGTGATAGTTTGGTATTCATATTGTGCCGACCCACTCTGTAACGGCCTCGCTGTCTTGATCGTTTACTAATAAAAAATAATCATAAAAACCACGCGCTCACCTATAAGCAAACGTCGTTCGCAGTGGCTGATGCCGAAATGCCCGTGGAAGCGCGTCAAGTGAGTGAGGTGTCCGAGGGCGAACAAGCCAAATCCAAGCTCGATTCCGCCGGTGCCAAGCATGGATCCAAGCAAAGCCACAAGAACCCGGGCATGGGCGGGAATGTCAAGGGTCGCGCGAAGGGTTAGGGCTTCAGCGGAATCCACCGCGTAACAAATGGTAAGATCGGAAACGTTGTAATATGTCCTGTCGTTTCACCGGCACTTCGTAAACCAGCTTACGGCGGCGCTGCACTTCGCCACTCGTTTCATGAGTTCAACATGGCGGCCTCGCCACTGTATTCGTTTCGAAAAGGTGCAGCCGCCGTGTAGGCCTAGTTCGCGATTTCCCCGCACCTTCTTGCTAGATAGTGCAAAGTTCATGCGGCGCAAGACGGCTGCCCGCAGCAGACGACAAAGCCGGCTATGTTGTACTTTAACGGCGTCCGACAGGTACGCGAGTGAGAATTTTCCTGTAATTGAAAATTTTAAGAATCACGAGTCAATCGCTTTGAAGAATCACGAGTGCCACAACTGACCGTAGCAGGGGGCTTGCACAACGTTCGCACTCTCGCATTCGTTTGGGCATCGCGCTGCTGCTGCACTTGAAACACTGCCTGCACGACGGCGGTACCGGCACAGCACTGCCATGAATTAGTTTAGGCAGTGCCAATGGACCTATTGTAGTAGGGCAGGCGCCTTCATAGCGATTACGAAAATGCTAACACTGAAAGCACCACATTAAGTGAGGTATCCAGCATCGAAGCTGTCCACCTAATGAGCATCTCTATGTCTGCCTGACGTCATTACAGAATCAGAAATAATGCAAAGTCTCCGAAATTCGAATTGCGAATCTCGCGAGGTCGCTTTCGCTGCATCGAAGCGCGTATATTCCGTCGCAGGCATTTTCGTTCAAAGTCCTCTGAAGCTCAGTGACGTCAAAGTGACATGACTTGTTTACCAGAAGCCATCAGACCCTTTCGACACCAAATGTTCCCGAGCTTTAACTAGTAAGCGGCAGCCGAAATGGACACTCGTACAGGCGGACAGTTACCGAACGTTCCCCTAAAGGCGCATATTACTTGCAGGTTCGATTTATCGCGTTTGCTGGAGTTATTTGTGCAAAAGTATAACACGCCTACTTCGCTCGAAAGATGGTACAAAGATTTGTTTGTCTGTTCGTAACGTAATACGTTGCGCCAGTGGCCTTCCACAGCTTCATGGGTGGCGCTTTGCAGCGAAGTAATTACATGGTGAAGCCCTTGACTACTAAGCAAATAAGTAAATTGAAATTCAAGCCAGTTCTACTCAATGAAACCTGTCGGAACAGCGAAGCTGTTCTTTGAGACAGACAGACAGAGTTGATTTCGCATTTCAGTTCTTCAGTTCATTTCATTTCTCGCATTTCGTTATGACTATAACTGGCAAGGAAGTCAAGTTACTGTAGTCACGACCTATCACTTATGTTATTCATGCAATCGTACTCCACCAAACGTTACGCTGCTTATCATCTGGCGCCATATCGAGAGATATTCCATTCATCACAATTATCTGCTGACGATGATGATGATGATGATTGTGGTTCGGTTACGAAAGGACGCTAATTTCTGCAGCCCATGTAGGGAGCACGGCTAAGCGTCCGTGGGGGTGGGGGAAAGGGAGTGAAAGAGATAGAGAGGAGAGAAAGGCCGTAGTGGAGGGCTCCGGAAATTTAGACCACCTGGGGTTCTTTAACGTGCACTGACAACGCACAGTACACGGGCCTCTGGCATTTTCGCCTCCATCGAAAATGCGACCGCCGTGGCCGGGATCGAATGCTGACGATACCTGATCCCTCGCCACTCATTCGCGTACTTTTCTTTCTTTCTCTCTTGCTCTCTTGCCTTGCATTTCGCGCCATGGAAATTGCAGCCGTGGCTGCGAGAATCGAACCCGCAGCTTCCGAGTTAAACATTTTCTACACGTTATCCCACATTCGGCTTCGCATCATCATCATCACGTAGCAGTGGGGTTATCCCAAGATGAGTGGGTGGAGCGTAAAAGATGAAAGAGCTGCGCGTGCAAATTCTGCACATTCTGCTTGGCATTACCGCCGCCATGTTGTAGAGAGCTGAGGCCAAGTGTGCATCGATGGCTTTTCGCTCCTTCGGCTCTTATGTAAAAGCGGGGAAATTTTCTTATCGGTTTCATATACTCTTCTCCTTTAATCAAGGGCGAAGGATGGCAATATATTGCGCAACCCTAGCCGCGTAAATCTGAATTTGTCTCGGCGCCAGATTCAGATTTGCGCTGGTTTAACTTTTCGATGTCTTTCGTTGTTTTATTCCCAGGACATGGCACCGCGGGACTCGGAATGCGATCGCTGTTCTCAAGGTGAAATTGGAATGACCCCTGCAACGGCCAAATAAAAGCGTCCGGTCTTATTCGCTGACTGAACGGTGATACAGCATCAATGAAAAATCTTACATGAGCCACGCTGCATAGCAGCGTTGCGAGAAAATGAACACGGGCCAGAACAGGCGCCTGCTTTCGAATGAAAACATTTAATGTGTAGGTAAACGTACCAACGAAGACAGGCGGCAGCTTCTGCACAATACGACGCACACCTTTGTGAAAACGAAACTATACGTAAGCGCGGGCGCCGTGACGTCGGGCGAACGGAAAACGCAACTTTTCTACGACCTGCGTCCCGGTACCTTGTGAAACGAAACAGGGGATGTGCTACACTGAATAAAATATTTATGAGATTTAACTCGCTACGTTTGTTGTGCATGCTCCATGTTTAGTATCGGCGCTTGGCAGTGCTCATTGTTGTTGTTTTCTTTTTCATCATTTAACAAACATCAGCAACATTAATATTCGCAACGTAGTTTCAACATTACGCATGACAAATTTCTGATTTACGAGGTTATATTGCATTCTATGTTGTTTTGTGGGGTTTAACGTCCCAAAACTAGCTCTGATTATGAGAGACGCCGTAGTGGAGGGCTCTAGAAATTTCGACCACCTGGGGTTCTTTAACGTGCACTGACATCGCACAGCACACGGGCGTCAACATTTCGCCTCCATCGAAATGGAGCCGGCGCAGCCGGGATTCGATCCCGCGACCCTCAGAGCAGCGGCCGAGTCCCATAGCCACTAGACCACCGTGGCGGGGCTGTATTGCATTCTATTACCGCACGAACATTTCTGCAATAAGGTATACGTAATACTGGGCGATATGGGAAAAATAAAGGATTACATGTGGTGCTAGGAAGTACGCGGTAGTTGTGAACCAATGACGAAGTTGCCCCTATTGGCCTCGAGATCGAAGACAGTCGGCGCCTAGCGGCGAGTGGATGAAGCTCCCAAGTGTGGATAGCTCCTTGCGTCGTCTGCTAGCCACTGCGCTTCTACATGCGCCCGTACATCATAGATACGTTTGTTTCCTGAGCCGGTGTAGTGCCGAATGCTTTCGTGAATTCTTATCCAAGCATAAAAGTGTTAGTTACAGTATTATTTGGCTTTGCGCTGCATACTTTGCTCTTTCTTAAAATCACTGAGCGCATGTGTTGTGAACGTTCTGTGTCATCGTCGCAACTTCGGTTCATCACAGTTATTTCAGTTTGGCTGCTGCTGTGCACTTCAAGTACACGGCAAAGTGCACTTAGCGTCCTCCTGAGTGAGTTAAGAGGGAAACATAAACGCGTAAATGCAGTACTTTAGCGATATCGTATCGCGATATGTGATTGTGAGCATAACGGACAATTGCAGACGTTTTTCGCTTGAAGAACACCTTTTCTTATGTGCGTTAAAGAACTAACCTTTTCTTGTCACGGTCGCGTAAATAATCATGCGAAGAAGAAAGCGATGCGCTGGAGTATAAAACGTTTACTCAATATAGGCGTGTGTCAAATATCGTGATAGTACTCAAGCGGCGTATACAGTCACGTAGCTTGACTAACTAAGCCAGTTAACTGCCTTGCGTTTTATGGAACATGACATGCAAGGCGTTTAAACGCAAGTATGCGTGTAAGGGATACACAAGCTGCTACTTCAACTGGACGCGCATTCACTCTCTTGTTATTTCTTTATTTCTTTATTCATTTATTTAGTTATTAAAGATACTCTCAATGCCAAATGGAGTTACAGAGAGGAGTGGTTAGACATGAATGTCATACGATGTCATACAAAGCAGCTCGGAAAGATGAATGCTCTGGTTTGCTGGCGACGGAGACGGAGAGGTGGTTCCACTCAGATGCTGTTTTGGCAGAAATGAGTTCAAGAAGTGCTTTGTCTGGCAACTTGGCACTCGGACTTTGTGGCTGGGATCGATTCGCGCTGACATGTACGTAGGTGGCGTGATGAATTTTTATTTCCGGATTGGCAAAATAAATTTTATGAAACGAGGGTAAACAGGCGAGCTTCCTTCTTTGGGAAAGGCCACGCAGATCAAGACTGCTTTTGATGGAGGATATACTGGCACTACGGGAATAATTGGATACGATGAAACGCACGGACCAATTCTGAATGGCTTCTAGCACGTATTCAAACTAGAAGAGAAGCTCAGGGGAAGATGGATGCTTGAATCGATGAACAAATCGCAAAATACGATTTAGAACAGGGAATGTCGCAGGAGCCAGCGTTTCGACAAGCGGACTTGTCTTCGTCACGGCGGCAATTGCGATTTGTTCATCGATTTTAGCATGTATGTGAGATGAGATGTAGATGGATCCCAAAATGATGAAGCATATTCAAGTTTCGACCTTACAACGGTTTTATATAGGATGAGCTTCAGAGAAGATCGGGCACGAGAAAAGGTTGCGACGTATAAATCCAAGGGAGTGATTAGCATAATGGGTTACATATTCAATATGATACTGCCATGAAAGGGTGTTAGTAATGTGAACACCTTAATATTTATAACACGTGACAGAAGAGGGAACAGACTTGTCAATTTTGTATAAATATGCAAAAACCGGACTCCGACGAGAAAGCTTCATCATTTTGTATTTGTTCACGTTTAGTTTCATGAGCCATTGGGTACAACTTAAAGAAATGACGTTAAAATCAGATTGAAGCAAGAGGGAATCAGCTGAATTAGTAATTTCGCGATAAATAACGCAATCGTCAGCATACAGCCGGATGTTAGATGTTACATTGTCTGGCAGTTGTAAATAAGAAAAAGCAAGGGCCCAAGTACTGAGCCTTGCGGCACACCAGAGGTCACAAAACAGGTTGGTGAAGCGGAGTTGTTAGCAGTTACGAACTGTGTTCGTTTATGGAGGAAACACTCAATCCAGGAAACCAGATGTGTGTCGAGGTCAAGTCTGCTCAACTTTAGAAGGAGGAGGCGGTGGCAAACCTTGTCAAATGCCATCTCAAAATCCAGAAAAAGGCAGTCAATACAAGATCCTCTATCTAGAGCTCAAAACAACTCATTAGTAAGCATGACTAGTTGCGTTTCACATGGGAAATGCTTTCGAAAAACATGCTGATATTTGCTGAAAAAGTTATTAGTTTCAAGGATATCCACGAGATTGGAGTAAATGATGTGCTGCAGAAGCTTGCAGGGTATGCTGGTTATGGAAATGTATCTGTAGCTGATAGCGCTTGTTACCCTTGTTCTGGAATAAGGGAAACCTTGTTCTGGAACAGGCACCGCCTTCCCCGCCTTCCAATCGCTCGGTAGCACACCGCTTTCTAAGGACTGCTTGAAAAGTTCAGAAAGAATGATGGATGAATAAGTAGCAGTGCATTTCGAAAACTGGGCGCTAATGCCACCTCGACCAGGCGCGAATACCTGAAAATTCTCGAAGAGTTTTGATAATCCGACCCAACCAATGATTATGGGATCCATCATGGGAAACGTAAGGCTATTAAATACAGGCGACGAAAAGGACTGATCATTAGAAAACGAACATTTAAAAACACCCTGCAAAGGAACACAGCATATATCAGACGGTATGGCGTTCCCCGTTTCATCAAACAGTTGAATGTCTTGCTTTGGTTTGCCGCTATCTCCCAAAATTTACGCGTTGTTGTTGTTGATGATGATGTTGTTGTTGTTGTTGTTGTTTCAGAATCAGTATCAATATTTATTATTACAAGTTGGTAAAGTTACAGGCATTTAGTATACAGAAGGAAGTCCCAGTCAAGAGACTGCATCGGGACGTCGTCGTCGTCGTCGTCGTCGTTGTTGTTGCAGCCAATAGTGAAAAATGAGCGAGAACACTGAACTCTCACTGTCGCTAACAGCAATGTCGACATTGTAGCCAGTAAAGATCAGTACGGTGAAAGAAAAATAGACGGAGCGAACCGCCAAGGAAGTCAAACTGTGAGGGCGGGTGATGCCCCTGTCCCGTTGAATGGCATGTCACGCTTCCTTCACGTGCAATCAAAACGTTTCGCGTGATTACTGCACTGACGCGAGATTGAAGAACGCATGTATTACCGTTCTACTGTTATTAATGCTTTTATTTAGCTAACAACTGCCTCAAACCGCTCACAACAGAGCGCCGCTGTGCACATTTCCATACACGCCGGTGAACGCCTATCCACACTCCCGTGGTGACGGTGCTGCCACCTACATGTCGATCTCGAAGCGTCCAACAGCTGTGCTTGTGAAGCGATTTTGCCGTATCGCATTGCCCATCTTCACAGCGAGCAGATAAAGGAGAGTAAAGGAGAGTAGAAGCGGGGGGTATCTACACCCACAAAGGACATCCCTGTCCTTTGTGGGTGTACATGTTGGACAGACAGACAGACGAACTTTATTTAGCCGCGTAGAAAGTGTTCGCGAAGCATGAACCCCACGTTCGCGCAACAAGTTCTGAATGAACGGTTTATGTATCGTGCTCGTAACTGCCCACTACAGTGCCTCCGAACGGGACAGCAGCAGGTATCTATCAGAGAGCCCGCATTTGCGAAGGCACTAATGGCTGTGTTTCAGTTCTGGACATCATTGTAGAGAGCCTACCTTGACAGCGTGCCTGTCGTCCAAGTAATGGAAAGCGCCCGGATGACGATGGATGGGTGGATATTAGGAGCGTCCTCTTTATAAAACCCGGGGGCCGCCAAGCTCTATATTTATGTCTTTATTTTTCCTCTACAAACGTTTCCTTTCCAAATCACACATGTTTTCGTAGCTAATTTTCCTCCTCGCCTACCTATTTTATCTATCATCGTTCCGCTGTGATGTAACAATCTTACCCGAACTACCTTGGGTTTCTGTTTGCTCCATGCCTTTGCGCCACCAATACTCTAAGCGCTTTTTATCTCTATCGCCGACATGTTCAGCTTTCGTGTGCTATCTCTGAAACCCATGGTCTCCTGTAGGGTAGTGTCCACAGTTACAGCTGGGTGGACATCTGTACAGTCAATCAAGATATGATCAGTCGTTTCTCTAGCTTTCCACAGCAAGTACATGTATTCCCTTCTTTATTGAATCTCGCACTGTAACTTCGGGTTCTCAGGCACCCTGACCTTGTTTCAAACAGTAAAGCGCTTCCCTTTGAATTATCGTAAAATTTTTCTCTCTTGATTTCGTCCTTCCCTTTCCTGCAGTTGCTCAATGCCGGCTTCTTCTCCATTCCTGCTATCCAATCCGACTTCTCCGCCGCTCTGACCACGCTCTTAACGCTCTTTTTCGTCCCATCCGTTTCGTTACTGGCTGTATACTTACTGGTAAGACTCCTAGTTCTCTTCCTCCATTGTAAGTCAACGTTCTTCCTATACAAATATCTGAATACTGTCGCTGCCCATGTACTTTCTTTCATATTCCTTGGTCTCTGCTCGTACCTAATTTTACTCTGAGCATCCCTTACCTAAAAGTCAGACCATCTAATATCCCCCTTAACAGCCTCATTTGTGGTCTTCCCATGGGCGCCCAATGCCAGAGTCCGACCGCCGTCTGATTCACGTGCTGCCCTGATTGTACCTCTGACCTCATGCACACCACTGAGTTTCCGAATGTAGCTCCTGGCACCATCACACCCTTCCACAAACCGTCAATTAGCTCGTACCTGTTGAAACCCCACAGCGCTCTATGCTTATTATTGCGAAATTCCTCTTTCCTTTAATTATCATAGCTTCGTCTTGTACTTCTGTGTATCTATTGCCACCATTTATCCATATCCCGAGGTATTTGTTCTCTCATACTCTAGTTATCTCTTCGCCCTGTATTGATATGGTCTGATCGTTGATGTCATTGAATATCACCCGACCGCATTTTGTCACACTAAATTTTAGTCCTAAGTCTTCACTTTTCCGACCACATATATTAATCAGACCCTGCAAATCTGTTCGATTGTCTGCGAATAGCACAATATCGTCTGCATAAAACAACCCGGGGAGCTTTTTTCTACCACTATACCTGCCTGTTTGTGTGAGAGCTTAAAACCAATATTGCTAATCTCCAATGCTTTCTCCATTCTCCTCATGTAAAGCATGGATAATATTGGGGACAACGGGCATCCCTGCCTCAACCCTTTACCTATTTCGACGACCTCCATTCTACCATTACTCGCCATACATTTCCATTCCACACATACTGTACGTATTTCCACTGTATATTTCCTTTAAGAGCTTTATACTGTCATATCCTATACCAGCCTCCTTCATTATGTCCCATAAGATATTCTGATTTACATAGTCGTACGCACCCTTAATGTCCAGAAAATGCCAAGCGTGATGGTCTGTTCTCTTTTACGGCTATTTCTATGCACTGCGTAAACGCAAGAAAATTGTCGTCAAGTCTCCTTTCGACTCGAAATCCATTTTGGAGTTCGCCACAAGTGCGGTTATACTCTGTCCATATCCCCATATTTAATTTAATCGCCTGCATCGCCAACCTGCAGAGTACTGATGTAATGGTCAGTGGTCTATATAAGCGAATGTTATTTTTCTCTCCCTTGCCCTTATAAATGAAGCTCATCTTACTATGGCGCCGACTGTCCGGTATTCGCCTATCCTGTAAGGTTTTTTTTTTTCAATTGCTTTTAACAGGGCTTCTTTCCTGTTTCTGCCGAGCTGATTTATTACAGTAATGCTAACCCCATCTAAACCAGTGGCTGTGCGTCTGGGTATTTTTTACTCCGCATTTTTCCCATTGAAATTTTTTCAGAACTATTTGTTCCACTTGGTTTTCCTTGCTACTGTTACACGTCGTAAAGGAAAGCTCATCATTCTTCTTAAAGGAATCGGCTGTTGCGTTTCGAATATAAGTCAATGCGTCGTACCCCTCCAATTTATTTCCATCTTCATCCACAATAGGCCGTTGCATTGTTACAGTTTTCTTACCCAGCTATTTTAGGTGGTTCCAGCAAATCCTAGACGCGTCCTTCTTTTCGCGAATGTCCGATATCTATCGTGCACTTTGGCCTTTAATCTTGGCTTCAACCAAACTCGGTACCAGGGCTTTTTTCTTGAGATATGTTTCCCATTTTTGCTTGAGTGCGTCCTGTGGCCTCTGCTCCTTTTTTGCCTGCCTCTGTGTTCGCGATGCTTCCCGTCGATTCTCAAATGCGTCCCGAATTTCCCTGTTCCACCATCGCTTTGGCTTTCGCTTTCCCTTCCAGCAACTCTTGTTTCTCTTTCGTAATTTCAGTCCTTATTACATTGAGAAGCTCATTATAATCCCACACTTTGCATTTTGTTCTGCTCACTATGTCCTCGATTGTTGCGACTACGTTCCTAATTTGTTTTTGACTTAGAAAAGAGCTGCCCGACTTTAATTCGATGCTCTCTTTACAATCTACATAGCCCATTTGCAAAGTTATGCGTTTATGGTCACTTCACAAGCTGCTACTCCCTTCCTCATCTATGCTCATTTCTCTCAACTTGTCGTGAATTCCTTCTGTCATGAGGCAGTAATCGATTGTTGACTGCCTGCTTCCGACCTCCCGTGTCGCCTATCCGTTAACTATATCGAGACTATGTTGTTCGCAGAGCTCTAGCATCAACCTCCCGTTATAATCTCTATATCCGTCGAGATCATGCACATGAGCATTCATATCTCCTAAGAGGATTATTTCGGCCCCGTTACCAAATTTCTGTATATCCTTGCTTATGCAATTCACTAACTCCTGATTTTTCTCTTTGCAGTTATTTCCAGTCCACATGTAAACTACCCCAAACATAGTTTTCTTCCCGCTTACCGTTCCAGATACCCAGAGGTGCTCTTTGCATGACGATGTAGCCCTACACCAATTTGCTTCCCGATGAATCAGCATACTGATTTCCCCACCTTTTCTTTCAGATTTTTCCTGTTGCACCCTTCCCACACATAATTTGCAATAATTGGTGGCTCTTCCGAGCCCCGAAGGTGCGTTTCTGCAACGGCGCACACTGCTATCTGCTCTCTGTTCCACTGCTCCTCTATTTCTAACAATATTGCGTGTTTTCTGCCACCTTGCACATTTATGTAGCTTATTAAACTGCGCTGCAATTTTTTCTCTTTCCCCTTTGCCCTTCTCCCTTTGTTACCAATTCTGTGTTCCAAAGAGTCCCTCAGATGTTTCGTCCCTTTCTACCGTGGACACCGGAGGGCTCGTGTGCCCCCTAATAAGGCTGCTGCGCGTCCTGCTATGCGCCAGCCCACCTCATGCCCAAGTTTACAGCCCAAGTTTACGGCCAAAGTGGATTCCATCTCCCTGCACTTCTCTGTTTATGTCGACAACCTGGAAGGCTTTATCTCCACTAACCTGCCAAATCGTTTCGTTGGCGGTGACAACTGCTCTTTGCAGGTTTCGGTCTTTCAAGGGTACCCCGGGGATTGTGCACACCACATTTTGCACCTGGGGGGGGACACTTGCCGCAACAAGACTACTCCCTGTGTTAACCTCTTCTCTATTTCTGGGGTCCTTCTGTTCAACACGCTGTTCAGCTTGCCAGCCATCACAACCAAACTGCGCCTCTAATATCTAAGGTTCAGCTCTTCCCTTGCTAGTGGCATTACTGTTCCCCCCATTGTCCTGGAAACGTCCCTATTCTTCGGTCTCCTTTCACTCTTCGGTCTCCTTTCAGCTTCTCCTGAATTGTTTCCGAGCACCGAGCTAGGTTGGAGTCCCCCGCTATTATTACATTTTCCAGCTGCCCTGCTGCCTTTGTCTGCTCTGGACATTTGGACTGACTTTCAGGGTGAGGTTCGGGGGGGGGGGGGGGGGGCTCGTCTTGTCCGCTTGCTCTTTCGCCAGAGCGAGATGTAGCTAGACCCCGGCTTCTGCCCTCCTTTTGTCTACTTTTCCTTTGGGGTCAAGGACGTTCCCTCCCCATAATCATCGCCTGACTATTTCTTATTCTGCATGGCAACCTTTGTCAGCTGCTCCTCGGTGTCTTTGAGCCTTTCGCCCATCTCCTTTCTCCTCGCCCATCTCTCGCCCATGTAACGTTCACTAAAACCTCTTGTTGGGCGAGTTGGTACATTCTTGAAACCTAAAGGCACCGGCGCAACCAAACGACACAGAAGGAGAGACAAGGACACACGAGCGCGTGTGTCCTTGTCTCTCCTTCTGTGTCGTTTGGTTGCGCCGGTGCCTTTAGGTTTCAACCATGTAAGTTCCTCCTCTAAAGCGTCCTCAAGCTCGCCTAATCGCTTTAAGAGGGCGGTCTGGGTTCTTCCATTTCCTGGAATTTCGTCATACTCGCACACTGGCTACATGACACTTTACTTCGCATGCCCCCCCCCCCCCCCAAAATTTACCACGCAGACATCATGCGGTTGTTAGTAGTGTACCCCTACACTGTCCTAGGCTTCAAACGTATATTTTACTTAGTCATTCAGTACACCGCACGAAAATTGCACGTATACAGTAAATCAGTACGCTGCAAACGCACCGCAAACTAAATGTCCCGATATATCCTCAATGCACAAAGGCAGTTGTCCCGCCTTGTGCAATGACAGCGTGCACAAATAAAATTAGACGTAAAAGTGGCCCAAGAGTGGCCCAAATTCAGCTTCCCTGACTGAGTGGCGTCGCCTGGTGGAAAAATTTAAACTATTTCAAGATAGCGGCTGTGAAACCGCCACCTTAACGTGTTGGCAAGAAAGAAACGCTGCGACTTTGCGTGTTTTCGGCATCAGCGAACATACTTGGAACTCCATCACAATATAAATCTGATCTTCTTTTTTTTTGCGAGACTCCATATTTTCGTGAAAACACGTGGTGTTTTCATCTGTTATTTGTTTATTTGTGTTTTATCTGCTATGTAAGTGCTCTGTTGCCGTAATTTACAATCATACTGATGTTATAAATTTACTAACTGGAGGTCCCCCTTACAGTTTTGTAACTCCAAGGGCTCCTCCCGCGCTAATGGTGAACAATAAATAAATAAAATGAAATCAAGAAGTACCCAGAGCAGACCATGTGCGTCAGATGATCGCCCACAGCGTACGTATTCCAGCTCAGCGAGTTTTCACAAGCCACGTAGGTAATTGGTCTTATCTTCTATGTTGACATTCACGCTCTGTCGTTTGTGCGTATCACCCGTCGGCGTTTCTTTAGTGCGTGAAACAGACTATAATGCGTAGGGAGTCGCGTGAACTCGCGGTGTCCATCCGCATTTATAATTGAACAGTACGAGGGCGTTCGTCATGCATAGGTTACACTTTCAAACAAGATGTTTTGTTGTTTGTCACAAGCGCTAATTCATACGTATCCACGTTATCGTTTCCACAGCCAGCCTTGCCGGCTTTGCGCAGGAGCGACCAGTACTCAGTGGCTGGTCTCGATGCTGCGCCAGCCTCCTACAAAGTTTTTTTACATGTTTTTGTACCTTGTTGACAGATGGCAACACACCGCTTTTCTTGTTTGGTATTTTGACACCAGGCGGAGTCACACGTCTGTAGTTTTGAAAAGAAACGTTGTCCAAAAAGGAAGTTTGCCGCGTCCTGGCAGATATCTCTCGCTGTAAGTACGGCGACGTGCGTGGACTCGACGTGTGTCACAGGAGAAAATCCTGCAGATCATTTTGTCAATGATGCCGGGATCTACCATCTAGAGGACGAGTATTTTTCACTGGAATCGAGGAATGGAAAAGCACCGACAGTGAGCAGCTTCTTTCGAGTGCGATAGGTACAGGACGGGATTTCACGACCCTTACTCTTAAGCATTGTCAAGTTCGAAGTATACCTTTTGGGTGGATTTGGTGTACATTGCCTGGGTTCGACTTAAAGTGACGAAGCGTGCAGTCTTGGCTTCAAACCGCGCTGGTCTGTTTGCTAAATGAACTTCACCTGTACTGTCAGAACCAGTGTTGGTCCGAACGGCGTGGTTTTTCCGGAAAGCGTGCGTGCAACTGACCGGAGAGTTGAACGACACAGTGACGTGCTTGCATTTTAATGAAACAATAACTCAGCTTCGATGAATGTGTATGCAACTGCATGATAACTGAGCAGCAAGTTTTGAAACCATCGTTGTTGTGTTGCCTTTATGACTATCGTCACACTATACATGCGGTTCTGTCGCTAGGTACGGTCCTAGGTTACGTCGCTAGGTACGGTCCACTACTGTGGCAAACATGTGCACGTTGGCCAGGTTCGTTGCAGACCTTCTAGTGCCGTCCGGTTTCACGCCTTAATTGTAGTTCGTGTGGTTTACTGCTGCGCGCGATCGCGAAGAATTGTTGCGCGATCGTGGAGCTGGAATATAACTTTTCAGACCGTTGGAAATAAAGAGGTATTGAGCATTGACCACTTTCTGAGATTTGGGCAAGTACATTGGTACGATATACATTTCAGTGCAGCTAACGACTTCATCCTGCGAAAACGGCACGGAGCGCAATCGCGTGCATCCTCTGTTTGTGCTAGCAGATCGTCCTCCGGGCCGCCATCTTGGATCGCCCATTGCGCCCCCTATAGTCCGTGGGCTTTGCGAATTACAAGACACTGTTCTGCTGCATTCAGTGCTTACCCAAGGTGTGACTCACTATCAACGCTCATGGCTAGTAATCAGATCCCTGTTTCATAACACAGAAGAGAAATAGCTAGGCTTAAACTTCTCTACTCACTGTGTTTTCGAAAATTAACGCAAGACCCGAAACTTACTTAACAAGCCGAATGTCTACGCAAAAGAGATACACACATGTCCATACTGTTGAACCTTACTTTGAGCACAATCTTTTTTCACGTAAGCTTTTTTTTTTCTTTGACAATAAATGAATGGAATGTGTTACCAGCGGAAATATATTGTGATGGAGATAATACAGACGTTGAGAACTATGCACTTTTCTGTTTGTCGATTGAGTGGAGATTTTATATACTGCCGATTTGTTTCCTTTTGCTTCTAACTCTATGTTCTACGGTTTAACCATGTATTCTTATTTGCTTTGTGTATTTTGCATTTCGTTTTCACTGATTTTGTGATGCCCCGCTGCTTGGTCTTTCGACGGCAGTATGTTGTAAACAAATAAATAAATTTGTGAGCTTGCATGACTCGGACAGCAATGATGTTATGGGATGCGCCACAGCTAGTAAGCATGCTCTGGTCATGTCAGGTTAAAGTATACACCTACGAACTAGGTAAAGGTCCGCGGAGTAGCTCTCGCCCCTTGTTCCATTTGGGCTCTGCTAACGGTACGAATGCTAGCAAGTGAAACACTGCCTTATATTAATTTTTGCAATGCAGTTTATAACTGTGTTCGAGCAACCTTGTGCTCCGCGTCCATACGTCAGTGCCGCTCAGTATCTACCCTTATGGGTGGAACCAATACATACTGCACCATAATACTAAAAGGATAACAGTAGTTCCGACGCAGCAGCACACTTTATTAGAGTCCTACGGGATCACATATACAATTATGGATACAGAACATGTATGCAAGAGGCCTAGCCTTGAAGAATTCGGGGTTTTCATTTCGTGATACGCATCAATTGTCATTTACTGTCGCATTTGCCATCACACCTTATTTCAAAATCAGGCATGCAATGATGTCGCTTTACATGACATGTCTCGAGCCAAGTCCAGAAATAACACAACGCCCTCACCTACGTCATGATCTATGTCTTGTGTAGGTTAGAACCATAAAAAGAAAATAAACAGGTTCACCCTCATGACATTTATTTACATTCACTGATGGACCAATGGCTGTGCTACTGAACTCCAAAATATTATGCCTTTATTATCATAAGCACATATTTTTACAAACACACGTCACCTGAACACATGTTTGGGCTATTCCTAACATTCTCAAACTTATGATGTGCATATACAGCAATTAGTGTTTCTCGAAGTACATTAGTGACCTTACTTTAATGCAACGAGGAATTTGTGGCTGGAAACTTTGTCAACCAGGTGCTCTCTTCTTTCTTGACGAGAAATCACCGGGAGGTCGCATAAGTGTCCGAAGAGGCGCCACCACCAACAGCCGAGCGATTCTCTTTTTCGCCTTCGCTGCCTTGGACACCTCGCGTCCTCTGGTGGAGCACAGAGACTCGTGCCTCGCCAGCAACAGTTGCTCCAAGTAGTCCAGGTGGCCGTTCAGCTCCAACGTCGCATCGCAGTGGCTCCTGGTCCGGGACCTCTGCACGCAACGTTGGTACTTGAACACCGCCCTGCGAATTCGAAATAACAACTTCACTTCCCTCGTTAAGGGATGCTCTCTGAAACTGTAGGCTGGAGAAAACAGCAGTCTTACAGGCTGCTGGGGGGGCTTGTTTATGTATGATTAATGTAGCAGCGCAAGAGACGAAGGGTGACAAGTGAATTAAGTAACAGGTGCGCACCTCGAGCTGATTTGGCTTCAGAGAAGCAGCTCTATGCACTTGAAATCCTTTACGATATCCACTGATATAACAGACCATAGGGTATAAGAGACGTCATTACTCACACAGTGCTGCTCTGTCTCTCCTATTAGCTAGACTGGAAGACAGGCAGCACAGTCTTTCAGTCCAGGCTATCGCAATCGACTGGAAGCCAGTGCTGCCTTGTGTTTACTTGGGCAGCAAGGAAACGACTGCTCACGTCCTAAGCGTTTGCCCTAGGTCCTACTCCCAGTGACAGTCTCACGCAGCATAATTAACACGCCTTGATAATCGACCGCTTTCTGAATTCCGGAATGGCACAGTCTTCCAGCAGAAAGCCACGAAGGGTGTGTTCAAGCTCTTACGAGCAATGGGCCTCCTTGACCATCTCTGACACTGCCGTGCTTGTGTGTATGCGCGTGATTAGATCTCTCTTTTTTCTTTTATTTCTGACTTCCCTTTCTGTCTCCCCTTACCCCTTCCCCAGTGCAGGGTAGCAAACCGGATATTTTTCCTTCCTGTTAACCTCCCTGCCTTTCGCCCATCATCTCTATCTTTCTCTTTTCGTAGCAGACATGCTATCTGAGGACAATTGGTTACAAAGGACCAAATACCATTATAATCCTGGTCGACAGTTTCGCTTTTAAGAGATATTTTAACTGAAAATGCTGAACTGTTGGCTGCTGGCTGCGGTTAGTTTCTTGTGGAAGCAGAAAAAAATGAAAACCTGGTACTGCGAGAAAGTGGCGGCATAGGAAATGTGAATTTGTTCGGACTGATACGGCCCACCAGCATATCGCCTCAAGGCAAATGGCACCTTTTGGAACAGGCTGAAACCTTAATTTATCGCCGTTTTGTTTTATTGTGCACGTGTCAAAATAAGGGTTGATCAGAACACCAAAACTTGGCCCCTTGCTAATAAGAGATCGACGCCCCGAACGACGTGGGAGAGAGAAACTGCTCGAGGTAGATTTAAAGCCTATGCCCGAAAAACGCAAATTCATTATGACGCAACAATATGATCGCTCATACATGTATATTACACATTTTCTAATAGGCTTCAAGCTTCAATTTTCCCTCTCGCAACACACTATCATATGGCTTTATTTCAGGTCTTATCCAAAGATTTCACAGATTCGCACATGAAAGATCTTTGAGCACAGTGAAAGCACTTTGAGCTGTCTTTGATGATACCACGCTTCACTACTGAAACTGTGAAGTCTCTTTTTCCACTATTCTTCTTCTATAAGGAGTTAAGCTTCGAGCATCAATCATCAAGCTTACCCCCTTGGCAAATCTAGTAAGCACATAACGAGTACCCCTATATGCACATGGTGTGCACAGTATGTCACTGCAACTTCTAGCCTCAGAAGTATGCTTTGGCTCAGGCAAGTTTGTGCCACGTATTTACTGTACGGTTTACTATCACGGTTAACGCCCCGGCAAACGCACACATGCGCGCCCCATGCTGAACTAAACATTGAAATTTATTCAGATTGATTGATTTGTGGGGTTTAACGTCCCAAAACCAGTTCTGATTATGAGAGACACCGTAGCGGAGGTCTCCGGAAACTTCGACCACCTGGGGTTCTTTAACGTGCACTGACGTCGCACAGCACACGGGCCTCAACATTTCGCCTCCATCGAAATGCAGCCGCCGCGGCCGGGACTCGATCCCGTGACCTTCGGATCAGTACCATAACCACTAGACCACCGTGGCGGGGCGGAACTTATTAACAAAACATGCTCCTTATAACGCTGCTTCTCGTCGTTGACAAGAGGCCACTATACCAACCGCCAAATAATAAGTGAAGATAGTCAATAAAAGATAGTCAATGTGTCGGCACACCATGTGATACTACAGTCAAACAGAAATCCTACACATTTCACGCACTGTGAGAATCGGTGTCATGCAAAGCAGTCGGAAGTTGCCTATGACAAATCGTGTGGAATTCAGCGAAGTGGTACGTATAGGATGAACGCCATTGTGCAAAAGGCGTATGTCTAATATGTTGTTTTGTGGGGTTTAACGTCCCAAAACCAGCTCTGCTTATGAGAGACGCCGTAGTGGAGGTCTCCGGAAATTTCGACCACCTGGGGTTCTTTAACGTGCACTGACATCGCACAGCACACGGGCCTCAACATTTCGCCTCCATCGAAATGCAGCCGCCGCAGCCGGGATTCGATCCCGCGACCCTCGGATCCGCAGCCGAGTACCATAGCCACTAGACCACCGTGGCGGGGCGTATGCCTAATAACATCATGGGCTAACCAAAAAACTCGACAGCACCGTGGTGACGGAATTGTAGGTCTTAACGGCGTAGCATTGGCATTGATGTAAGTGCACAGCCCAAACGGCTGTTTCCTGTTTCCTCGAAGAGAAATTCCCGCTACGGCGCAGTGATGTGCTCACTATGAGCATCGTTCACAGTGCTCTTCCTAAGGGATCGAGCAAAGTATGCCGAGTGCTAGTAGAACATAAGTATCGTTTATCCCATTGCTAAGAAGCGCAAGTGAGATAACACAAGCATCTTAACCATAACATACTTGTGTGTTAGGTATGGTTACTATACCGCGTAGCGTGTTACTATATACCGCGGGTATAGGTGTAGGGGTACTTGGGTGACAGGTGTTAGCGTGACTAATATAAATGGCAAGAACTAAAGCTTCCAAAGAATCCGCTCGTAGTGCATTTCTTGGAAATACATTGTGTGCCCAGCGCTAGAAAGCAGGAAGAAACACATGCCCTAGGTCCAGGCATTGCACCCATCCCACGTGTCCCCCCTCCCACCCCGCACGACCTGCGCAGCAACCACAGGGCATTTCACGGAAAGCTTGTTGCTAAAAATGTGATTATACTGTTTAACACCCTTGTTCTCCTGGAACTGGACGGGGATCCCTACCTGGAAGTAGACTTCCGGGAAGAAACATTGTTTACTTGTACACCTTAACCTTTTGACGTCATTGTTAACCTCCCCCCACCGCATCTAATGGACTCAAGGGTTCCCTTTGAAAGGCTTATGCCTGTGAGCTGAACGGTATTGAACTTGTATATGAGATACCATTCCCTGTATTTTCTGTCCCTCAGCGAGCGGAATTTTGCCTGGAGTATGTAGAGTTTGAGTTCGTCAAAATTATGACCTGCCATGTTAAGATGCTGCGCCACTGCCTTCGGCAGGTTATTCGCGGTGTCCGCGCGGTGCCCGTTTAATCTAACATTAATTGGTTGACCAGTTTCACCGATGTATTCGTTACAGAGCGAACATTCCAACATGTAAATAACGTTTGAACTAGTGCAAGTGAAACTTGATTTTACATGATGGACATAGTCACTGCCCGTGCTTTTAACTTTAAGACCATTTTGAATATGCATGCAAGTCTTACATCTGGGACGGGAGCAAGTTATTACGCAGGCGGTGCGCTGAGGGTTTACTTTGGCATGTACTAGCAGCCTCTTAAAGTTTCTATTACGGCGGTAGGTGACTCCTGGTATTTCGGGAAACGCTTTTCTAAGGCGATCGTTGCTTGTTGGTATAATATTTGCGAAGAATATAGTTTACGTTAGAAAGCGCATTGAAGTATTTCGTTATGAATGCTAGCGGCCGGTTGGTCTGCGCCTTAGGGCCTCTTTTTTTCTAGTGCTGGTGTCCCATTTAGTTTACGCGTGTAATTGTATGCCATGTTTAGAGCGTCGTGCGTGTGATTTCGTTCAGCTAAGGTTGCCTTTATATTGCTTAAGCGGTGAACGTCATCCTCGTCGTTGCTACAAACCCTTGTTATGCGCCTTGCCTGTCCTACAAATATCCCCTGTTTGCAGTGTCGCGGGTGATGACTATTATAATCTAGGTATTGCTGGCTATCCGTTGGCTTTCTCTAAAGTATCGTCTTGGCTTTAGCGCTGCTGCACGGAACTAATAAAACACAGTATAGTAGCTGTGTCCTATCTCTAGATGTGTGCCTGGGTGAGTGCGACTTAAACGCTTTTGAAAAAATTAGTTCCTCGAGAAAAGTACTCATATTTTAGTGCATCTATTACGCTGGGTAGCTCTAGTCCGACCGTGAATTAAATTTTTACTGCTACTTCTGGGAGTGCGCGCGCTGCCAGTGAGATTCGGGCCCCAGCGCACTGTCCGATTACTGTAGTGAAATCCCTCAAGCAATAGCGCAAACAGCTTGATTGGGCGCAGACGAACACGTACAACGTTTGAAACATTCATAATAAAAAACGAATTGGTAACGTGATCACTCCCAACGACAATAATTGCAAACATGCACCCAGAATTGCTTCTGGTTGTTCTCAATGAAGAAGGCCGCTAACACAGTTTTTCAATGGTACCAGTTGCCGAACCTCGTTCAGAAATCCGGACATGCCAATTCAATGGCCGAATCTGCGGAGGTTAGCAGATTTGTTGGCCCATCTGGGAGCTGTAACTGGAAACGCTACGTTCACTGAATCGCGGAGGCGATGTTTGCTGAATGAAAGTGGCAGCCGGAAATGTTGGCGAACCGTAACAATTGCTAAGAGCTCTTTTGTAACGTGGCTACAGACGAAAAAAAAAAAGAAAACAGAGAAACGTCTGACATTGCAATTCGCCTGCACGTGATGGTCGTCTTATGCATTGCCCCGCCACGGTGGTCTAGTGGCTAAGGTACTCGGCTGCTGATCCGAGGGTCGCGGGATCGAATCCCGGCCGCGGCGGCTGCATTTCGATGGAGGCGAAATGTTGAGGCCCGTGTGCTGTGCGATGTCAGTGCACGTTAAAGAACCCCAGGTGGTCGAAATTTCCGGAGCCCTCCACTACGGCGTCTCTCATAATCAGAACTGGTTTTGGGACGTTAAACCCCACAAAACAACAACAACAACGTCTTATGCATTACGCTTTTTCGCTTGCAGACGACACGCTCTGCGCTAAAAGCCTTCTGCTACGTTGGCACATCCACGCTGAAGCCATGTGAACTGAATTTCACTGGTGTGCTCTTTGTGCAGGATTCCAAATGGCACATCGACGTTCAAAACCGAAAAAGAAAGTGAATAATTATTCAATGAAAGTCGCCCGCTGTTCCAATGGCTTTTTCCTTCTTTCACCAACGGTTTCAACTGTCAGCAGCCGCCTGTCGTGCTCAACACTACAGGACTTGTTGCACCCGGCTGGTTGCACTGAACGTCGCCGCTCCGCTCTTTCCGCCCTCCTCAACTTCATCGAGGACACGGGGTTGGCCGGGCGGCTATGACAAACTAGCGTGTATTTTAAGTGTTTAAGCTAGCGTGTGTTTTAAGTGTTTAAGTGTCTTTTAAGTTTTTAAGTTCGAGCTTGATGTTTACCTGTGTACAGAGTGGTGCCTATGCCCGTGTCTCCCTCTTCTAAGTTCTACTTTATCTTTCCTTCTCTGTTTTAGTCCCCCTCCCCCATCCCCCGCACAGGACGGTTGAGGTGTCCTCCTCAACGAGAGACAGTTACTATCCTGTGCTTTTCTCTTCTTTTCAAATAAAGAATCTCTCTCTCTCTCAGACGATTTCCATCTTCTTTCATGTGAGCATTGAGCACGGACAAAACGTGCCATGCGAATTCTTAGTGTTCGTGCAGAAGCAGAAGAAGCGACGGCACAAGGTCAGTGAATTTTCTCGTTCTGCAGAAGACACCAGAACCGCGGCGAAATTGACGGATGTTCTCCGTGACCGCAACATCCTTTGCATAAGGCTAGAGTTATTGTATATGCTATCGCAAAGAGTTGCGCGTCTGTTTAACAAACGCCGCCATCTGCGAAGCAACCACGCATTGCGGAGAAGGTGACGTTCAGGCCAACTTTTCTGCTTCTCGGCGCCGCCGCTGCAGCAAACTGGATTTTCGCCAGTCAAGTTCCAAGCGAATCCGGCGGAACCTTGCCTATATTGGAGCGCGTTGCGAGCATTGTTTTTCACGAACGCGCATGTTGCGGGACAACTCAAAGTGCTCAGGAAGTGTTATTTTAAATGCGAAGCATTTCTTAGCGAACTTCGGCGAGTTTGAGAGTATCTATCTATCTATCTATCTATCTATCTATCTATCTATCTATCTATCTATCTATCTATCTAGCCGCCTACGATTTTGTGCTCTCCTGGCCGTTTCGCTAATCGGATGTTTACAAAAATTGGTATGTCACATCATGACTACATGACGAACATAAATGACAGGTGATAACATGAAAATCATGATATGCGCATGTCATGAGCGGCATGATTTACATGCCACGGTCTTAGGGCTCTCCTGGCCGTTTCGCTAATGGGATATATGCGAAAATTGGTGTGGCACAACATGACTGCCTGACGAACATAAATCGCAGGTCATAACATGAAAATCATGACATGCGTGTCATGAGCGGCATGATTTACATGTCACAGTCTTGGTGCTCTCCTGGTCTTCTCGTTAATAGGACGTATACAAAAATTGGTATGCCACAATATGACTGCCTGACGAACATAAATGACAGGTCATAATATGAAAATCATGACATGCATGTCATGAATGACATTTACATGCCACGCGTTTCGTTAATGGGCCGTATACGCAAATTGGCATGCTACAACAAGACTGCATCACAAACATAAATGACAGGTCATAACTCGAAAATCATGACATGCATGTCATGAGTGACATGATTTACATGCGATGGTCTTGGTGCTCTCCTGGCCGTTTCGTTAATGGGATGTATACGGAAATTGGTATGCCACCACATGACTGCATGGCGAACATGACTGACAGGTCACAACATGAAAATCATGATATGCATGTCATGGGCGACATGATTTACATGCCACGCGTTTCGTTAACGGTATGTATACGAAAATTGGCATGCCACAAGATGACTGCATCATGAACCTAAATGACAGATCATAACTTGAAAATCATTACATGCATGTCATGAGCGACATGATTTACATGCCACGGTCTTGGTGCTCTCTTGGCCGTTTCGTTAGTGGGATGTGTAGGAAAATTGGTATGCAACAATATGACTGCATCACGAACATAAATGGCAGGTCATAACATGAAAAGCATAACATGCATGTCATGGGCGGCATGATTTACATGCCAGGCGTTTCGTTAATGGGATGTATACCAAAATTGCTATGGCACAATACGACAGCATGACGAACGTAAATGACAGGTCATAACATTAGAATCATGACACGCGTGTCACGACCGGCATGATTTACATGCCATGGTCCTGGCTCTATACTGCCGTTTCGTTAATGGGATGTATGGGCTCTAGTCGGACGGCTCAGTCGCGCACGGTGGAAACCGAGGCGGCAGCGGCGCGCGCGTTTCTTCGCTGCTTTCTGGGCGTGCTGCGAACCACACGAACGCTCGCGGCGTCGCCCTTTCGAAGTTTCCCGCAGGTTTGGAGTGCGTGTCTCAAAGGAAATAAAACGAAGGAAGGTGGGACGGGCGGTCGCTGCTGCTATAGAGTTGGAGACGCACATCGCGTTCGCGTATTTCCCTGTCACAGTATGCCCAATTTTGCTTCTCTCCGCCAGGCAGTGCATTCTGGCGCTTATGTCGCACATGGAAAACTCGACTGCACGGAGCCTATACGAAAATTGGTTTGGCACAACATGACTGCATGACGATCATAAATGAAAGGTCATAACATGAAAATCGTGACATGCATGTCATTAGCGGCATGATCTACATGCCACTTGTTTCCTTAAAGTAACGAAAGGGAAGGGGTCAAGGGCTCGTTCTTTATTTGTTAGAAACAACTTAATGAGCAAACAGACAATGAAGCCAAGGAAAGCATAGGGGAAGTTACTTGTGGTATTGTAATTGTTGAGAAAGTAGAAAGGAATTAAAGTGGACGAAAAGACAAGCCTGCCTTCGGTGGGACCCGAACCCACGACCTTCGGATGTCGCGTCCGATGCTCTACCAACTGAGCTACGAAGGCGCTCGTCCCCCCCGTCCACCTTATTGTGTATTTATGTACGTATTATCCTGGGAGTGTTAGGCAGCGCCACTCATGGCCAAGGCGGCGTGTGTGAAACACACTTTCTTGCCAGGAGGCGTCACGTAGAACGTGAACTTAGATGAGATGGCTGCTGCCCAATAAGCCCTCGCATGCTACCTAAGGCACCAAGTCTGCCGCAACGAGGCCCACGCTATGAAGTAACGAAAGGGAAGGGGTCAAGGGCTCGTTCTTTATTTGTTAGAAACAACTTAATGAGCAAACAGACAATGAAGCCAAGGAAAGCATAGGGGAAGTGTTTCCTTAAAGGGATGTATACCAAAATTGCTATGGCACAACACGACTGCACGACGAACGTAAATGATAAGTCATAACGTTAGAATCATGACATGCGTGTATGAGCGGCACGGTTTACAGGTCACAGTCTTGGTGCTCTTGTGGCCGTTTCGTTAACTTCATATGTACCAAACTCGGTATAGCGAGAGAACCATGGAAATCCATTTTACGTTCCTTATGCGTGCTTCGCATTTCCTTGGTTCCCACTGCACGTGGGATCTGCCAATTTTTTTCAATTGCGTTTTTACAGTGGCTAGAGATTAACCATGCATGCAGCATTTCTGTCGGAACCGATCGAGTGATCGACCATGTGACTCATCGCGCGATGGCCCATTTCGTATCGCATCGCATTCGCGCCGAAAATCGCATACATGCGGTTTCGGCTTAAAAACTGCTCAATGCGATACTAGCCACTGAGGAAAATGAATGCTGCATTTGGCCGGTGTGCCTGGAGTAACCAATGTGTACATACGTTGTCAAGTCATAAGTCGCGAGTCTATCGTTATGCATCTCGTGCCACGATAGACTGCTTTAGTCTGTCTCGTCACTAAGCTGTCGCCGTGTTTTATTTGGTATTAGGCTTCAAAGCGGTCCACGAGCGTTGGAAAACTGCCCATGCTCGGTCGGGGATGCCGCCTGAAAACTGAACATGGCTTTGCCACATAGCTTTGGTTGCTTGCTGGAAGATGGCGGACCTACGCGCAACTCTGCTACCTGCGGTAGCATATACAGTAACTCCACATAAGGCAAGTTGCTCGGTCCAACGACGGGAAGGAGCTTTCGGTGCTCCGCAGCACGAAACACTCAACTTCTATTCATTAGTTTGTTTCTGTGTCGAGAGATGGCACGACATTCTGCTAACCTCAGGCGAACAACGGGAAGCTGAACATAGCCGCGATTGAAATAAGTAAGAAACGGTTAGAATACTGGTGGCAGAAAACTAGACAGAACGGAAAAAAATAATTAAAGGGAAAAATATGGACTTTCTGCCATAAGGGGCAGGGAACTGGGCTATGAATTTCCGTTTTTTGCTATAGTATGATCGATTTGATTGAAGTAAATTTAAAAGGCATGAGGCAAATTTAAAGAGAGAGAAAAAAAAGTTCTACGAGCCTGGTGGCGCACACGTCACCGCCCCGTTACAAAGGGGACGCTCATAGCATCCATCCATCCTCCGCAGTTTCGGTCACTGGCGTGACCGGATTTTGATACATGGGGCTGTGATTGAAGGACTCTGGGTCGCTAGACAGAGCAACCACAACACATGATGGCAAAAAGCAGGCGTGCAGTTAATAGAAGCCCCCATATTTACAATACCTTTTAGCGTGAGTAACCACAACTTCTCCAAGCAAGCGGTGAAGAAAGGTCTAAGCAAAACTTGGGGTACAAGAGTTGGGCCACAATGCGTCGTGCTTTTATCCTAAAGTGCAAAAAAAAGATACTTTTCCTGGATTTTGGCAACTTAGGAACATCACGTTTGTTTCTGGTGAAGTAAACTAACAGCTCACCCGACTGGAAGTTTCCTAGGGTCTCATGTTTGCTAATGGTATGGCCATCTTGAAACCATCTATAATGCACAGTCCTCAAAGTACATGGCAATTAGGACGATAAGATACGGATTTCGAGAACACAAATAAAATGAAATGAGAAAAAAGAAGGCACGCATGCGCCAGACCTTTCTCACCGCGAAAGAAAAGTCTTGTGCAGGATCTCGTAGGCAATGCACCGCCGTACGTACGGCATGTGCTCCTGGCCGAACGAGATGGGCGCGTCACGAGACAGGCATTCGGCGTACTGGCAGGTGAACACGCCGCAATCGTCGCCGTTCCGCTGTCGCGGCACCTCGTCCACTCTCGCGCTCCAACCGTTCCAGTCGATTCCGCGCTCACGCCTTCGCCAACTCTCTTTCTCCAGGTAGTTGTACATCACCAAGAAATGGGACATGGATGTCCCTGCCGGCAGCCCGACGCTGTCGTAGTATGCGAAGGAGCGCTTACGGAAGTCCACGGCCATCAGGCACCAGTGCGTGTCGAGGTGCACGGGCACGAGCAAGATGTCGAATGAGAAGATGTCGATGGCTCGCGTCCACCGTTGCACGCCGGCATGGTTGGCGGCGATCAGCTTGGGGAAGAAAAATGTGCAGAACGCGTAGACCCGGGGGAGGCCTTCTTCCTCTCTGGAACGTTCCATCAGGAGGCTCATGTAGAAGTTGATGACCTCGTCGTTCAGCCATCCTCCGTCCGCCAGCGTGTGCAGGTCCCGTCTCCTGATGTCTATTCGGAAGGCCGACACGAGCACTTCGTCGGGCGGTGTGGGCACCAACGCCTCAGCCACCTCGCGTAGCATCGCCCGCGTGAGGCTGGGCACGACACGGTCATGGCGAACATCGCCGCTCCGTGGTTCCATTTCGTTCGCCGTTCCGGAGCGCAACAAGTTCTTGTCCAGCAGCCGATTCAGTGCCACAAACCCGTCTGCGGATACGACCGCTTCGGACGCGCTCTAGACTCGGGTTCTAAGACTCGGCAGCTGGACGCTAACAATTAAATCGGTACAAAAACAAAATAAACAGGAAAAGACGATGAGACGCGCAATGTGCAAGCAACGCACGCGGAATTCCGTGTTGTTGCTAGGGGCATTTATTTTTTTTCCTTTACTAGCTGCCCGACGAATCACTCGAGCTCCTAGCATAATCGGCTTGTCTCGAGTTCTGTACAGAATCCACGAGGCGGCGCTCGCCACCAAAAGAAAGTAGAGTTACTGCATATTTATGCTACCTACGGTAGCATATAGAGTAACTCTAAAAGAAAAAAAAAAGGGGGGGGGGGGGGGGGTACCGTGACTGCCGGCGTCTCGGTAGCGTCCCGCCGTGCTCTGTGCTCCGCGATTGTTTGGGCGCGTTTTTAACAGGTGGGTGGGCTGTCGCTCCAGTTGCACTCGATGGCTGCTGAAACACCTCTGCAACCTCTGCCAGGTGGTGTTTTTATCTTTTCTTTTTTTTTCCTTTTTTTCTTTTTTTTTTTTTTTTTTGTCCGCGGTTTCATGCGTTGCTCCAAAAGAAGCCCTTCGATACTGGCAACGGGGCGCGTCCATTTCGAAGGCTATGTGTGAGGTGCCAAAGCTATTGGAGCGTTAACCACTTGTTGCGATAGCGACCTACCCTAGTGGAAAGGAGGAAAGAGGAATGGTGTGGCAGCTGGTTTATCGCTCATGCGGTAGGCATCCAATAAAGGAGGCAGTGGTTAAAGGGACCCACAAATAGGCCACTACGTGTTTGTGCACTTGGAAACAACCTGAATTATAGTTAGGAAATCGAGCATCCTTTCACGATTTCAGTTGGATTTGTGTATTCAAATCGAGCTTGAAAATTGCGGCAACTGAAACGTGGCAAAAGCTGGTGGCGAATCCTGGGAGCTGCTTTCTGGAGTGTGTAAACTGCTGCACATCGCTTTCTGCTGTTCCCAACCTGTTAACTGTTATAATTGTATCGATTATGGTGAAATAAACCAAATCCCATCTCAATAAGTCGGGCTTAATATTGCAGTCGGTACATAAAAACGCATCCCCGCCCTATTATTTGCTTTGTAAAAGGAGTCGACGATGAGAAGCGGCGTTGCCTTCGCGGCAACCGAAAACACTCCTCTAACCGCGCCGCATGCGCGCGGCGTCTACCAGGCATTCCATGCATGCGCTCTATTGCGGCATAAGCTGGCTCACACTCTACGGCTCGCAGCATTTTGCCAGTTGTCACTACGTTATTGGATACTCTGGCCGATAAACTTTCCTTCGGAATAAAGAAAACATGCACCTTAAAAATTGGTTGGTGGTCCCTTTTAAGTACACTTTCCATTATGGGCTCACCAACACCAAAGCAACTGCAGTTTGAACTTTTTCTGTCCATAGCCGGCAGAACTCACACACCACAGAAAGGAGGGAAGTTAAAGACCGCTGTTGGTGTGCAAATCTCACCAGGGCGCGAAAGCACTCGTCATTCCGCGTGCGCGAAGTAGTGCTTCTTGACACTTGCCTGGTAACACCTGTGACACGGTCAATGCTTTGTATTCTCCACGCCGCTCATAGCTGCCCTCCAACTTCTCTCTTTCATACCTATGGGCCCCTAACCCGTACAACAGGTCTGTGTCTCTAGTTGACTGCGTCCTGGACCGTCGGCCGCGTTTTCGAGACAATAGCGTGTCCAATCAAATTTTTGACGCATCGCACAGGGGCTTGCCAGAGGACGCCTCGACAAAAACACTCAAAGAGGAAGGGGAATGGAATCAAAGAGTGGGAAAGAACGGCAGCTTACACAAGAAAGCTTTGAAGAAAGCTACTACAAATAAGGATAGCCAGTAATACCCCTGTCACACTAGACGTTTTAACGTCATTCGATTCGAATGAAGTTCGGTGCAACGAATGTCATTCGACCCGTGGTTGTGCTGCACACGAAGGAGTAATGTCATTCGTTTACGATATCAGTGACAATATTTCCAAAAGGACGGAACATAAAAGCTGCAGAGCGTAAGTTCAGAGCGGTTGAAAAGTCGTCCTATTTTATTTAAATTAAACGCAGGGCTTTGCTTCACTGAATTACACCAACAGAATAATTTGCAGCTGATACGGCAGCGCTCGAAGGGGTCGCTGACTTGCAGCAGGCGAACCATTCATTTACTGATTTTGTAAGCAAAGCGCGTTAATGAGAAATACAGACGCTAAATTAAGACGCAGTGTAATAAGCGCAGCGCTCAAGCAAACGGCGTTCGCGATTTCACCCTGTGGTGAAATAGAGAAGCCGGTCAGACGCCGCTGATGTCGAGAGTAAACACATTTTGTCACGGCCTGCCTGGCTGTTTTCTTTTTGTGATGAACATCGGCAAACGCGCCAAAGTAATACCATTTTCACATGAACATTTCACAAATTAGGAATGCTCAGTGCCGCACGTTTACGCTGCGTGTGGGGTAGAGAGTGAGCATTCCGTCCAAATGTGAATGAGTTGCTCGAACTCATTTGATTGTCCGCCGCGGTGGTGTAGTGGTTACGGTAATCGGCTGCCACCCAAAATACGCGGGTTCGATCCCGGCCGCGGCGGTCGCATTTTCGATGGAGGCGAAAATGCCAGAGGCCCGTGTACTGTGCGTTGTCAATGCACGTTGGTCTAAATTTCCGGAGCCCTCCACTACGGGCTTTCTCTCCTCTCTATCCCTTTAACTCCCTTTCCCCCACCCCCACGGACGCTTAGCCGTGCTCCCTACATGGGCTGCAGAAATTAGCGTCCTTTCCTAACTGAACCACAATCATCATCATCATCATCATCATCATCATCAACTCATTCGATTTCATAAGTCATTTGATTCGAATGATGTTAAATGTCGCCGTGTAGCAGCGGAACAATGTCATTCGATGCGAATGTCATTGCATTCGAATGACATTAAAATGTCCAAACGAAAGGGAAGGGGTCAAGGGCTCGTTCTTTTTTTGTTAGAAACAACTTAATGAGCAAACAGACAATGAAGCCTAGGAAAACATAGGGGAAGTTACTTGTGGTATTGTAATTGTGGAGAAAGTAGAAAGGAATTAAAGTGGACGAAAAGACAAACCTGCCCTCGGTGGGACCCGAACCCACGACCTTCGGATGTCGCGTCCGATGCTCTTCGGATGTCGCGTCCGGACGCGACATCCGAAGGTCGTGGGTTCGGGTCCCACCGAGGGCAGGTTTGTCTTTTCGTCCACTTTAATTCCTTTCTACTTTCTCCACAATTACAATACCACAAGTAACTTCCCCTATGTTTTCCTAGGCTTCATTGTCTGTTTGCTCATTAAGTTGTTTCTAACAAAAAAAGAACGAGCCCTTGACCCCTTCCCTTTCGTTATTTCATAGCTTGGGCCTCGTTGCGGCAGACTTGGTGCCTTAGGTAGCATGCGAGGGCTTATTGGGCAGCAGCCAAGTCATCTAAGTTCACGTTCTACGTGACGCCTCCTGGCAAGAAAAGTGTGTTCTACACACGCCGCCTTGGCCTCGAGTGGCGCTGCCTAACACTCCCAGGATAATACCTACATAAATACACAATAAAGTGGACGGGGGGACGACCGCCCTTGTAGCTCAGTTGGTAGAGCATCGGACGCGACATCCGAAGGTCGTGGGTTCGGGTCCCACCGAGGGCAGGTTTGTCTTTTCGTCCACTTTAATTCCTTTCTACTTTCTCCACAATTACAATACCACAAGTAACTTCCCCTATGTTTTCCTAGGCTTCATTGTCTGTTTGCTCATTAAGTTGTTTCTAACAAAAAAAGAACGAGCCCTTGACCCCTTCCCTTTCGTTATTTCATAGCTTGGGCCTCGTTGCGGCAGACTTGGTGCCTTAGGTAGCATGCGAGGGCTTATTGGGCAGCAGCCAAGTCATCTAAGTTCACGTTCTACGTGACGCCTCCTGGCAAGAAAAGTGTGTTCTACACACGCCGCCTTGGCCTCGAGTGGCGCTGCCTAACACTCCCAGGATAATACCTACATAAATACACAATAAAGTGGACGGGGGGACGACCGCCCTTGTAGCTCAGTTGGTAGAGCATCGGACGCGACATCCGAAGGTCGTGGGTTCGGGTCCCACCGAGGGCAGGTTTGTCTTTTCGTCCACTTTAATTCCTTTCTACTTTCTCCACAATTACAATACCACAAGTAACTTCCCCTATGTTTTCCTAGGCTTCATTGTCTGTTTGCTCATTAAGTTGTTTCTAACAAAAAAGAACGAGCCCTTGACCCCTTCCCTTTCGTTATTTCATAGCTTGGGCCTCGTTGCGGCAGACTTGGTGCCTTAGGTAGCATGCGAGGGCTTATTGGGCAGCAGCCAAGTCATCTAAGTTCACGTTCTACGTGACGCCTCCTGGCAAGAAAAGTGTGTTCTACACACGCCGCCTTGGCCTCGAGTGGCGCTGCCTAACACTCCCAGGATAATACCTACATAAATACACAATAAAGTGGACGGGGGGACGACCGCCCTTGTAGCTCAGTTGGTAGAGCATCGGACGCGACATCCGAAGGTCGTGGGTTCGGGTCCCACCGAGGGCAGGTTTGTCTTTTCGTCCACTTTAATTCCTTTCTACTTTCTCCACAATTACAATACCACAAGTAACTTCCCCTATGTTTTCCTAGGCTTCATTGTCTGTTTGCTCATTAAGTTGTTTCTAACAAAAAAAGAACGAGCCCTTGACCCCTTCCCTTTCGTTATTTCATAGCTTGGGCCTCGTTGCGGCAGACTTGGTGCCTTAGGTAGCATGCGAGGGCTTATTGGGCAGCAGCCAAGTCATCTAAGTTCACGTTCTACGTGACGCCTCCTGGCAAGAAAAGTGTGTTCTACACACGCCGCCTTGGCCTCGAGTGGCGCTGCCTAACACTCCCAGGATAATACCTACATAAATACACAATAAAGTGGACGGGGGGACGACCGCCCTTGTAGCTCAGTTGGTAGAGCATCGGACGCGACATCCGAAGGTCGTGGGTTCGGGTCCCACCGAGGGCAGGTTTGTCTTTTCGTCCACTTTAATTCCTTTCTACTTTCTCCACAATTACAATACCACAAGTAACTTCCCCTATGTTTTCCTAGGCTTCATTGTCTGTTTGCTCATTAAGTTGTTTCTAACAAAAAAAGAACGAGCCCTTGACCCCTTCCCTTTCGTTATTTCATAGCTTGGGCCTCGTTGCGGCAGACTTGGTGCCTTAGGTAGCATGCGAGGGCTTATTGGGCAGCAGCCAAGTCATCTAAGTTCACGTTCTACGTGACGCCTCCTGGCAAGAAAAGTGTGTTCTACACACGCCGCCTTGGCCTCGAGTGGCGCTGCCTAACACTCCCAGGATAATACCTACATAAATACACAATAAAGTGGACGGGGGGACGACCGCCCTTGTAGCTCAGTTGGTAGAGCATCGGACGCGACATCCGAAGGTCGTGGGTTCGGGTCCCACCGAGGGCAGGTTTGTCTTTTCGTCCACTTTAATTCCTTTCTACTTTCTCCACAATTACAATACCACAAGTAACTTCCCCTATGTTTTCCTAGGCTTCATTGTCTGTTTGCTCATTAAGTTGTTTCTACCATTAAAATGTCCAGTCTGACAGGGGTGTAAACCTCCGTAAAAGCTTGTTCTGACACTACTCAAGTACGCCTCTACAACACCACCTAGGTCTGTAGGGATTACGACGTACGCCAAGCCCGTACATGCTTCGCCGACGCATATAGGTGCACTGAGATTTGGACTCTTTACACGGTGCGTACTCCGTAGCTACCGATCACTGGGAATGCTTCTCGCTTCGTTTCTTTGCTGACATACTGCTATTTACCAAATGTGCATACGCCAGAACTTGTGGCTGTATCTATATTTACATAGAGCCACAAGCTTATTATTTGCTCAGCACCTTCACACGTTATATCTTGCATTGTTAGTGTATTTTGCGTTTTTTTTGCGTCTTAATGTTTGTGAGTTCAGTTGAATCTCCTGCTCTGATATATATTTCACCTATGTATATTTATCTCTACCATGCACATGCTGCATTGCCCCCTCCCCCCCCCCTCCCACCAGAGGATCCTGTTGACTGATAAAGAACTTTATTGGAACATCGGATATATATTGCTACTCTGAATTTACTTTTTCCAAAAGACGGTTCCTTTGCACGTTCTTTACAAAATTTTGCGACATTTGTAAAACGTCGTACCACACAGGAACAAGCAACATTGTTCATAATGTTACCGCACATTACCCGCTACATATAATAAATACAAAAAAAACGCATGATGATTGCTAACGATCACACTCAACGTAAAAAAGCTAAGTTCGGGCCACGGCTAATTTTACAGCCCTGCTTACAGCGTTTGTTTCTTGCGTTAGAGTGGTCCAGGGGTAAAACAGCAACCTAGAAATTTCCGGTGAAGAATTAGCGGATGCATTTAATGATCCCTTTCTTCGCAACATTCCATTATCATCCGGAAGTGACAGCTTCCCCTACATGCAGTCGCTCTGTGAGCACGCAATGTTTCTGTGGACTACATCTGAATCGGAAATTATTGCAACCTACACTAGCCTAAAGAACAGCACAGCTACAGATAACACGGAACTTCAGATCTAACCGGCAATATTTGTCATTGACTTAACCGCGCCATGCTTAATGCATATAATTAACAGTTGCAATTCATGTGCAGTATTTTCGCGTAGGATGCAGTGTGCTAAAGTTACAGCAATCTGAAAGAACGGCGATAAAAATTATCTTGGAAATTGTCGTCCAATCTCCATTCTCCCTGTGTTTTCAAAAGGTTCTGAAAAAGTAATTTGAGCGCGATTAATTTCATTCACTGACCGTTACAGCATTTTAACGGATTCACGGTACGGTCGACTGAGCTGGCATTGCTCACGCAAAAAGAAATAATTCTTGAAATATTTGAAAGTCAGAATTTGGTCCTTGGTATCTTTTTGGACTTCACAAAAGCGTTTGATCTTATTAACCACAACATGCTAATAAAGAAATTGGAGCACTATGGCATTCGAGGTAAAGCTTTGTTGCTTATTTCATCCTATCTGCAACATCGTTCACAGTTTGTCATGGTTAATGGCCCCTCTTCTTTAATTAAACCAGTCAGTGTAGATATGTACCACAGGGGAGCATTCTCGGTCCTTTTCTCATATACATACGCTTCTCATATACATACAAACATATACTATACGCTGATGATACTAGCCTCTTTTTCTCTGACTCGGATGTTTCATGTCTCTCGGATCAAGCAAATGAAGCACTTCATTCCATTCACTCGTGGGCTACCCATAATGACCTAAATCTAAGCATGAGGAAAACTAAGGTTGTTTTGTTTCACCCGCGAAACAAATGCTGTGCAGTCCCCAGATTAGTGCTCAACAATTCTGAAATAGAAGTTGTGAATAGTTTCAATACGCTAGGAGTATTCTTCTCGAGTAACTTGTCCTGGGATGATTACATCAATTACTTGCTGAAAAAGCTGTCAAAAGTGATTGGCCTCATGCGCCGACATTGCTTTGCCCTCCCCCTTTCAATAAACAATATTTTATACAATGCTCTATTTTCCTCTACTCTGACCTATGGTGCACTGGTCTGGGGGACGACAACAAAAGAAAGTATAAAAGAACTTCTCTTACTTCAAAAGCGTGCAATACGCATAGTTTTTAACGCTCCTTACCTAAGTCATACACAGGGCATGTTCGAAAAACTTAAAATTGTAAGCGTAAAAAACATTTACAATTTCGGCAACACAAGTTGGAAACAAAAAAGAAAATTTCCCTTCTAAAGACATTGGCTAAATTGATCAAAAATGACCCTGCATACGACACACTCTATCCTGAGATGTGGAAAGTTCGAAAATGCCGCACAACCTACGGAAAGCTAATGCTCAGGTACACATTACCTACATTACTCAATGAACTTGCCAGAGAAGGTACGGACGTAGCTTCTATGACTTCGAAAGAGTTACGCAATATGTATGTGCAACTGTGATTGTTTCTTTTTGTTCAATGTATTACATATGTTTGTTACTTTCACGTGAAATTTAGCCAATTTTCCAGTAGTTCTTACATGTACAGAATGAAGTTGTCAGTTACTAGGGATTGTAATCTAGGAAATTCTTGTAGTTATGGTGTGTATATATGATTTTTCCTTTTTGATGCCTTTATGTACTTCCTTTGTGCTTTTCTTTTTTTTCTCCTTTATGTGTTGCTTTCTACCACTATTGTTGTATTCACACCACTGTATGCCATAGTCTGGTGCAGGGATATAGTCAAGCCTTTTCAGGCCTTTTGTCCGTGCACCAAACATCTGTCAGATGTTGAATAAAAATTGAATTGATATTGAATTCTTTGCTACAGTTACTGTGTATGACTCCCGCTGGGAGGAATATACGGTAACTCTATTCTTTGCCATAAAGGCAGCCTCCGCACAGAGTTGGGGTGGATTGCGAACATTAAAACTAAGAAAATATAGAACAGCAAGATTTTCACGTTTCTCCCCGCTTTATAACTGAAAGTAGGAGAATTTATAGAAAATTCCTGTGTAGAATTACCTATATTTTACAGTAGAATTAGCGACATATATATATATATATATATATGTGTGTGTGTGTGTGTGTGTGTGTGTGTGTGTGTGTGTGTGTGTGTGTCCCGCGATTGGGACTGTTCGCAATGAAAGATAAAGCTCTTTTATTTCATGATATAGTATAGAATATGTATATTACTGGGCATTGCTATGATTTACAAATTTAGAATGGCGGCCAGAGCATGGCAAACAATGTATACTCAAATAATAACTGGGGGTAATGTGCTCCTCAGCACTAGCAACTTCCCACAAGTTTTCTATGTCCCCCCACTGACCAGCACTTCTTTCCCAAAGGAACAGCACATTCTAGGTGCACACTGACAAAAGCCAACCTGCCTTGTTTATGAAAGGGAGGTGGTTCTTAGGAAAGAAAAAAAAATGGCAAGCAGCCGCTGCACCCCCTTCTTTTCTTGTTCACTGCCAGGGCATATAAATTCCCAGCAACCCTTAGACATGCGATTAGCTACGGAAAGGGTGGGATTCTTTAGGGTACTGCCAACTGTTTGGAGACAAGGCTGGTCCACAAAATACTGGGGTGACATGGAAGAAAGGTTGTGTGTGTGAAACTGCACAAAGGCGTGAAAGGGCAGAAAGGTGGACCAAAGAAGCAATACAGACCCCCACCTCCCAAATAGGAAAAAAAAAACACACAATACCCAAGTTCCTTCAAACTGGGTGGTCGCTTTGTTTTCTCTGTAAGATGTGAGAAACCATGCATGAGTGCACCGTTATGAGAAGTTGGCGGTAGTGTGTAGGGTCAACAACTAGTGAACACCAGGTTACTCTAACCAGGTGCAGCCATGTCGCGCCAAATTTTTGGTATCACGCTGAAGGTACACATAACGCTATCTGAGCCTGTAAAATGCTAACCAGACGTTTGCTAGTCATGAAAGCTGTGCCGCAACAACAAGGAATGATAAAGAGAGCAAATGTCGCGGACGAAGTTTAGATATCTAGCTTATTTTCTTCAGCAGACAAGAAACAGCGACACGTTAAATAATGCAATTTTCCTCGCTATTTGCCTCTGATATGTAAGAAAATGAAAGCTTCAGTGAAAAATCTATCCGCGACATTTCCTCCATATACTAAGAAACAAAGCAATGCCGCAAACCTCGTGTAGATCCTACCAAATTCGGGCACGCTAGAACATGTGAAAGTGGCCATGTATTCTACATGGGCGCTCGCACTGATGAGTCCGGTGGTTTTTTCACCATGTTCTGATATCAATGTTTTCCAGTGGTACTGACAGTCTTGGGCAGTAACTAGTTACTAGTAACGCGTTAACGGTAACTAGTTATTTTTTTGAATAACTTATAACTGTAACTAGTTGCTTTTAATTTAGAGGAACTTGTAACTGTAACACTGTTACTTTTTACACGGTAACTGTAACTGTAAATGCAGTTACAGTTACTTCCTTTTAAAAAATATATACAGAAGCAACACTTCTTAAAAGCAGGGCTCAGCAGCATTGCGATACAAGACTATCGCGATGTTTCTCTTAAATATTTATGACTATCTCTACCTCTGTATCTGGATAAATTTGCGAAATGTATTTGTATCCTCACTAGTGGAATACTTTTACGATGTATCGCTTGTATCGCAATGCTGTACATAACACGGACATGTCGTGGCTCTCCTTTTTTTTTTTTTTTTGTAAATGGGCTGGCGTGACTTTTTCTTAGAAGGGGAACAAAGCACCGCCGGTCGGCCAGAAACAAAAATTACCCGAGATGGGAGTAAATGGACCTGTCCTCTAGCGCATCCCTGATGAGAGTTAATATACTCCGGTCATGCGGAGTAAAAGATTTACTCCGCTTAACCGCAGCTGTATTTACATCCATCGAGGGCTTTTGCGGGTAGCTATGGGAGTATTTTTGTTTACATCCATCGCGGAGCTCTTGCGGGTACCTATATGGGAGTTTATGTTTACATCAATGTATGGCTTTTGCTGAATCCAGCTAAGCCTAGGCATGGTCCGGGACAATTTCTTGCATAATTTTATTAATATTCGATCTACCTGGGTAAATTTGGTATCCTTTTGGTCCTTTCTCCTTCCGGTCGATAGCCTTGACGTTTGCTTTCCGATAATCCTGGCTTGTCCGCATACAATCTTGATAATTTCGGAAGCCTAAAACCACGTCAACACTCGCTGGGCGGTGGTGCCCCAGCCACTTCGTAACAAAATATTTCCGATTCGCGCATCACTGTGGTGGTCTGGTCGATGCGCGGCATTCGGCGTCTGGCTGGAGGAGCAGAGCGGTCACCAGTGAAAGAGCCTTGACACGTTACACAGAACACTGATCGGCCGTTGCAAACTCACTGCGCACTCAAGACTCGTTTAAAAAAACGAAGTGGCGCTTCACTTGGACGCACTAAGCACACGTGCGAGCACGCACAGATACAATCCCACCGACGATTCGTCGAACCAAGCAATGCACTGGAGCATCACACGGAAGCACTAAACAGACGCGCGAGCTCAAGCGCGCATACACACGCACATCACACCGCCGCAAGAGCGTCGCAACCGAAGACGGCTGTTAAAAACTCCCATGTGGGGGTGGGACCACGTGAACTGAAACTCCGTGTGGTAGTATATAAGGTCATGTCGTTTTTATACTCCGTCACTTAGCATGGTGGTAAAATGATGTCATGCGCCGAATTCACTCCGCTATGACGGAGTAAATGGTTGGGGCATGGGAGTTTTTTCGGTTGACGCGCTGGTAAAAGCTCCCATCTCGGGTAATTTTTGTTTACAGTCCACAGACCAGGCTGTTATGCAGCACGTTACGTCACGTCTGTCTATTTCTATGCTTGCTGCTACAAGGGTGTACTTTCCCTCGAGAAAACGACATTGCGTCATAATAGACGTCACAATAAGCTAAGTAATGCAATGATTGCGCCACAGTAAGCTAAGAAATGCCTAGCACAACCAACTTAACCTGTTACAGCCGAGTTGAAACCTAGCTTAACCAAGTTCAACCAAGTTACACAAAATTAGGCGTAGCTACAACCAAGTTTACACTTCGACATAGCGAAGTTCACTTAGCTACAGCCAAGCAGCAGTTATCTCTAGCAGCAGCAGCAAAAAAAAAAAAACAATCAAATTGTGCGGATTGCTGTCTTGAGCTTTGCGCGGTCGCGGGAAGCTTACGCTCTCTCTCTCTCTCTCGGAAGAGTTAATTCCGCAGTTGCCTTGCTCTAGTGCGGACGTGCGTCATGTGGACTTTAGCATGCCCAGATGTGGTCACAGTATGACTAACTGACAGATAAAAACAGACTGATCTTCTCGCTCCCAGCTTCTGCAGAATGTTTAAAAGTCTGGTTACGTATCTGGTTACATATCGCACGTTAACGCTCTTCAGGTAGCTTGCTGATACCTATATTTCCTTGTCCAAAGGACGTGTGTGTTTTTTTCAAGAAGGTAGATATTTTCCTTCTCATCCATAATCAAAAGAAGAGGCGTGCAGGACACGGACACAAGGAGAGCAGTGAAAACCACGAACGCGGACTAACAACTGATGCAGCACAGAGGCGAAGAGAAAGAGACAGACAGCTTATCCGCGCATGCTCGGAATGGTAGCGCCACCTGTCAAACGGTTACACGTGCCGGTCTTCGCGATAGACAACTCCTAAGGCATTCTATCTCCTCTCTGTTTAAGCTAATCGACGGCTGACTCACACATGCACTTCCGCTAATACTGATATGCCAGGCCTCAACCAATAATGCGTATCTTCGTTCTTATGCCTGTACAGGATCTCGGTTTTGTCTAACTCGGGCATGCAGCTACAGACCTAGCAGTGCAAGGATAGATTGGACGGCGTCCCACTGATACGACCTTCTGTGTTCAATTAATCTTTGATTAATACAACGCGCAGTTTGCCCTACATAAAAACGTCCGCAGCTAAAAGGAATCTTATAAACCACACCCATGCGACAGTAGGTGAAATTGTGTTTTGGCTAAGTGCTTTACCGGACAGATATCTGTTCGCTTCTTACCTTCCATCTGCTCATTTCTTCTATGCACTGCAGCACAAACCCTTCCTAACTTATTGGGAGACGTAAACACAACATTAACCCCATATTTACTTCCCACTTTCTTAAGCCTGTGCGAAACAGCGTGGATATACGGAATACTCACGACCTTTTTTGTTAATGTTACTCTCTGCTACAGCTTTCTTTCCGGTCGAAATCGACTTCTTAAGACGCTCAGCTACTGTGGCTATGGCTAGTCTAGGGTACCTGCATCTAGAGGCGCTCGACCTGCGCATTAAAGCTAATGGTCAAACGGTGCACGCACGACTTCGATAGGGCTGACTTTAAACAGGACAAGGCTATTCCGTTTTTTACTACTTTCGAATGCTTGGAGTCAAAGTTTACAACGGCTTAGATGCTCTAGGGAATACTGCCACACACGTGATTCTGCTCAAATGACAACGAGATATCTAAAAATTGTATTACATTGCTCTCCGGTAGCTCTTTCGTAAACCTAGACCATCTCCATTAAGTTTAAATTGTCGCTTACATAGGTGACGACGGATTCAAAATCATCCTTACTACAAGTACCAAGTAATCGTCCGCATGTCGAAATACCCTAATGATGCGGTCCCCTAAGGCCTCTTTTAAACGGCAGTCAAACTTCCTCAAATATAGATCACTTAGATAGGGGCAACCTTTGAACCTATACAAATCCCTGATTTCTGCACAAACACGCCTTCCCTGTATCCAACTAATGTTACGTTAAGTACATGGAAAGAATTTCTAGAAAGGTACCTGTGGAAACTCCGCATCTATGAAACCGGACTCTTGCCCTTGTTCTTGATACATTCTTTCACACAATTTAATAACCTTCATGCGGCAACGAGTAATACAAATCTTCAACATCCATGCTAAACGCTGTGCAGTCGCCAGGATTTTCCTCTGTTAACAACTGAACTAGAGCCTGAGAATTACGTACACGGAAGGGGTCACAAAAACTTAAGGATGTTAAGCACTTCTGCAAATAGCTAGCTACACAAACTTGCCAAGTCCCTGACTCTGATACAATCGAGCGAAACGGAATTTCTGGCTTATGGGTTTTTCGCCGAGAAAAATAATTCTAAAGTGAGCAATTTTGCCTTTTTAACACTGGAAGCTACCAAATCTAGATTATGTTTCAACAGGAGATTGACAGCTCGTTGTTTTACTACGGAAGGTTTCAATTTCACAGTGTAAATTCTTTTCAACAGCTGCTGAGGCTTTATCTGATAAAGTGCTATTTAATAATGTATAATGTAATAATGCCGAATAGCACTTTTTCAGATAAAGCCTTATCAGCTGTTGAAAAGAATTTTAGACCTGTGAAACTGAAATTTTCCATAGTAAAACACGAGCTGTCGATCTCCTGTTGAAACATAATCTAGATAAGGTAGCTTCCAGTGTTAAAAAGGCAAAATTGCTCACTTTAGAATTATTTTTCTCGGCGAAAACCCATAAGCCAGAAATTCCGTTTCGCTCGATTGTATCAGAGTCAGGGACTTGGCAAGTTTGTGTAGCTAGCTATTTGCAGAGGTGCTTAACATCCTTAAGTTTTTGTGACCCCTTCGTGTACGTAATTCTCAGGCTCTAGTTCAGTTGTTAACAGAGGAAAATCCTGGCGACTGCACAGCGTTTAGCATGGATGTTGAAGATTTGTATTACTCGTTGCCGCATGAAGGTTTATTAAATTGCGTGAAGAATGTATTCAAGAACAAGGGCAAGAGTCCGGTTTCATAGATAGATGCGGAGTTTCCACAGGTACCTTTCTAGAAATTCTTTCCATGTACTTAACGTCAACATTAGCTGGAAACAGGAAGGCGTGTTTGTGCAGAAATCAGGGATTTGTATAGGTTCAAAGTTGCCCCTATTCTAAGTGATCTATATTTGAGCAAGTTTGACTGCCGTTTAAAAGAGGCCTTAGGGGACCGCATCATTAGGGTATTTCGATATGCGGACGATTACTTGGTACTTTGTAGTAAGGATGATTTTGAATCCGTCGTCACCTATGTAAGCGATCAATTTAAACTTAATGGAGATGGTCTAAGGTTTACGAAAGAGCTACCGGAGAGAAACGTAATACAATTTTTAGATATCTCGTTGTCATTTGAGCAGAATCACGTGTGTTGGCAGTATTCCCCTAGAGCATCTAAGCCGTTGTTAAACTTTGACTCGAGCATTCGAAAGTAGTAAAAAACGGAATAGCCTTGTCCTGTTTAAAGTCAGCCCTATCGAGTCGTGCGTGCACCGTTTGACCATTAGCTTTAATGCGCAGGTCGAGCGCCTCTTAGATGCAGGTTACCCTAGACTAGCCATAGCCACAGTAGCTGAGCGTCTTAAGAAGTCGATTTCGACCGGAACGAAAGCTGTAGCAGAGAGTAACATTAACAAGAAGAAGGTCGTGAGCATTCCGTATATCCACGCAGTTTCGCACAGGCTTAAGAAAGTGGGAAGTAAATATGGGGTTAATGTTGTGTTTACGGCTCCCAATAAGTTAGGAAGGGTTTGTGCTGCAGTGCATAGAAGAAATGAGCAGATGGAAGGTAAGAAGCGAACGATATCTGTCCGGTAAAGCACTTAGCCAAAAACAATTTCACCTACTGTCGCATGGGTGTGGTTTATAAGATTCCTTTTAGCTGCGGACGTTTTTATGTAGGGCAAACTGCGCGTTGTATAATCAAAGATTAATTGAACAGAAGGTCGTTATCAGGTGGACGCCGTCCAATCTATCCTTGCACTGCCAGGTCTGTAGCTGCATGCCCGAGTTAGACAAAACCGAGATCCTGTACAGGCATAAGAACGAAGATACGCGTTTATTGGTTGAGGCCTGGCATATCAGTATTAGTGGAAGTGCATGTGTGAGTCAGCCGTCGATTAGCTTAAACAGAGAGGAGATAGAATGCCTTAGGAGTTGTCTATCGCGAAGACCGGCACGTGTAACCGTTTGACAGGTGGCGCTACCATTCTGAGCATGCGCGGATAAGCTGTCTGTCTTCTTCTCTTTCGCCTCTGTGCTGAGCATCGGTTGTTAGTCGGCGTTCGTGGTGTTCACTGCTCTCCTTGTGTCCGTGTCCTGCACGCCTCTTCTTTTGATTATGGACTGTTACCAACTCGCTCAACTTTCTGTCCTCTTTTCCTTCTCATCTTATTTAGTGTTGGGTGGATCCTTTCTGAGTAGGTGATAACTCCGAAACTTCTCCCGCAACCCCCGAGTGAATTTGATTGGAGGTATTGATTTTGAAGAGAAGCGTCGACAGATAATTAGGGCAACAAGCGGATTTCTTTGTTTCACCCGTCACTGTTTCTTTTTTTTGCTCTGGAAGCTCCTGGAAATGCAAATATGCTGAAAACGAAACTATGAAGCTGACAACTGCGCAGGTCGGAAACCAGGTATGGCATCCTGGTTCCGTGAACCGCAGTTCCTGACACGTTTGAACGGAAAAAAAAAGTTATGTCTGATGAACTGTTCTGAAGTGTGTATTTCGTAAATAAGACTTTCGCCATAACCTCGTGGACAGTGCAACAGCTTCACGTAGCAAATTTCTAATGCCCATTTATCATCTTTATAAGCTCAGACATGCAATTCACAGCACTTTGGCAGCTGCTTTATGTGCAATCTTACGAATTTTCTAAACTTCATGCTTTTATTTTATCTTAATACGTTCGGAACTCTCTGCACGCAGTTTCACGCCCGAATGTTCAGTCTTCAGTGTTCAAACAGCCCGTGGACTTCAATTCTTCTTGTCAATTACAACACATGACTGATTCAGAATGTCACTGCTGCAGCTTAACCGCGTAGGTGTCTGACTAGGTGACTAGGTTGCATTAAACTTCTCCCTCAAACGCTCCGACTTATCAGTTTTTGTGCGTTTCAGTGCAGTACCTGCAAATGTGCCTGGTGTCCTGGAAGCTGCCGTTGGTCGCATTCATGAAGTGGTTCGAGCAGCGAAGGAAGTGTCCGATAAAACTGTACCCGTTGCAGCTGTTCTCGTCATCCGGTGCGCCTGGAGTCATATGCACAAACAGAATTAGAGGGAAGACAAGAGGCACTGAATGATCGATCGAATAATTTTTTAGCACGAAAGTGTTTTATGCCGGAGTCTACCGCGGCTTTACTGCGTCACTATACGTCACTAATGTAACAGATGTGATGCTGTAAAATTGACACTGTAAATAATGACAAAGAAAACGCAAGCAGGCAGAAAAATTTTCACTAACGCGGCCCGGATCGAACCCACGATCGCTCGAACCGCGACGAAACGTACCCGCAGCGCTTTCCGAATGAGCTATCCTTGGCCAGTTTAGATTGAGAACGAGCACGTCAGAACGCTAACCCTTCATTTAAACTTACTCCATCTCGCTCCTTCTCGTTGTGTTCTCTGTTGGCTGGGGCTGTGCCGCCACCTAGAATCGGTAAGGCGAAATATCGTCATAACACCAAAGAATACCTATAGTTAGGTCTCGGTAGGGTAGTGTCAGCGCTCTCACTGAGGCTACCCTGCCTGAAACCGCAGTTCGGTGCAGTTTGGTCATTTCACTTTCGCGTCATACCGATTCCTGTAACAGGCGGATCAGCCACTTTTTTTCTTTTTTGAATAGATGGCCTGTGCCCTCGTGGGGAACATAGAGAGAGGAACATGCAAGGGCGGGCACAGGATTTTCCCAAGAAGGGGGTTGGCTTATGGCACGTATGACACCTCAAGCTGAGCATCCGCCATCAAGAGCCAAAGAAATCGGCGCTCTTGTTTTCGTATGCAAGACGGTTCGTGTGACACTATACCTACTGAAGAGGCACTCACAGTCGGACATTTCTTAAATATGTACTCCTCCTCCTGGGGGCATTGATACAGAAATTAAGAGGAAGGCACGGAGGAAGGAAGGTCAGGACATTCGAACTCCGCCCCCCTTACTTTGGATCTGCCACCGCGGGCATACAGATGTCTTTGTCGAGCAAGGCTACACAGAGCCAAATTATACTTTCTGCAAACCGTGTTCATTTTTTCTACGAAAAGTTAAAGTAGAGGGAAATGCAACGCTGGAATGGCCTAGCCAACGCCTCCTCTATAGGCGTTGGCCTAGCTATAAGAACAATGGTGTGAGGCCCGTGCATTTCTCCTAAAAAGCCTTCATGCTCTTGGCTTCGTACGTCCCTGTGAACTTCCTTATTCCACTATGTGTATCCTAATTAACTTCTATGTTTTTATTCGTGGATCTAGTGACACAGCAAAGAAATAGTAGTGCGTAAATATGCTGCGAACTAGACAGCGTTGTCTCCTCTGCGTCGCTCGTCATGTTGAGCAGCAGCGTAGGAGGCAACTCAACTAGTTCAATACGTCCTCCCACGTAACGACTGTCTGTGCCTCATGGCGTCACGAAGCAGTACATACAGCTAAAGGTTGCTAGAGTAAATATTATTAATAGTCAGTGATCTATGGCGCCTTTGTTTTGTCGGTTACAGGCTTATTTTCCTACGACAGCGGTGAAGGGGGGGGGGGGGGGGGGTGCTTCGCTTTATGAAAAATAAAAAGACGTGCGCGACGTCCCGCGCATGTCAAATTGTACAGTAAATGAGCTATCTGTGCACCTTATAAATTCAAGCCTTGTTTGGTATTTGTCACACTTTACAAAGCATAACACAGCTATCTAATTCGGCACGGTTGTTTATGTTATGGCTACTGCCTTACGCGAAAATTTATTGTGTACAGTTTACCTATCTTACCCTCTGATTCGCAGTTTACGATATCGTCTCCTGCTTGCGGCAACTTCTTGTTAATTTCATTTTCTCTTCATTACAATACGCGATCTTTATTTGATTTATGGGGTTTTACGTCCCAAAACAATGATATGGTATGGAGACGCGGTATAGTGGAGGGCTCCGAAAATTTCGCACGCCTGGGGTTCTCGTTAACGTACACTTATATCGCACAGTAGACGGGCCTCAACATTTTTGTCTCCGTGGAAATGCAACCCCCACGGCCGGGATCCGATCCCGTGACATTACATTGCTTTTACACCCGCTATATAAATTAAATAATACCCAATCCCCTTATACTATTCCATTCCACGCTTATGGAGTGATCGACAGTCCATAGCCTAAAAACGCACAGCTAACATTTCGACAGTACTATCCTGTAGGAAACAAGTTCTCCACCCCAAACGCTGGTTACAGCTACGTTCCTAAGCTTTTGTCACGAGTCTATCGCATCTCGCAGCAGCTCATGCGCCTCGAGAGCCAGCTGCCTGAAGCAGGGCCTTCTGATTGGTTCGGGCCGCCGCACGCTTGACATGTGTCACTATGAACGACTTCGAGTACTGACATTACGTTGAAGGGGCGCTAAAATACCAAACGATCTTTCTCGTATCAGTAACTCACTATTTTACAATGCCAAAAGCACCACCCCTGCCGCGGGGAATGCTCGGTAAGCGAGAAAAAACGCAAAAAAGAATACATGGGGCGACGCCACCATGATGTTCCCGCACCAAATTGCTGTGACGTGATAGATTTATAGGGCCCCCTGCTACGGCCCGCATAGGGATCCACCGGTAACGATAATTTCATTATGTTGTTGGGTGGCCAGAGCTTATAACGTAGGGAGTATCATTAAATTTCATGAGGTCAGTGTGGCCAAAACATCAACAAAAAAATAAACTGTGAAATCCGGGCGCCATGCCTGCCTGAGGTCATGCCTGCAGAGGCACCGGCCGGTGCCAAATTTTAAAAAAAAGAAACTTCTACCTTCATTTCCTATTCAATTTTGAACTCCCGATGGCGAAATCAACGGCAATAAAATTCTTAAAGAACGACCTTTCAGTTATGAACTAATTTACTATTTCACTTTAGTGTTCCCTTAATTGTATACATAGAGCGCTCGTTGTCGAACGTCGTCCCCTCGATCTTGGAGCGTGGCGACCGCAAGGGGAAGAGCAAAAAATTTAATAAATCAATCAATAAAAAACGCTAATTTGAACTTTGAGCCCGTTTTTTGGCGCGTAAAAATGTAATTATTGACAGACGTGACCCCGAGAGCACAATGTCTGCACTACTCTTGTCAACTGACCATGGCCGACCGGCTGACGGACCCTCTAACCTTTCACTCGCCATTGTTCCAAAAGTGAAGCATGGGAAGCCTGATTTTATTTATTTGCCTAATTGATACACCACGCTATTTAGTTCGTCTCTTCATGCACCCACTTGTAATGGAAGACGCAGACATCATAGCTTCTTGTTTTTACCGGAACGTTTAGAAACATTACATAAACGCGAAAAGGGACACTTTGGATTCTGTCACTGCCAATTATTTCTTGCCCCTTCTCACTCGGCGAAAATTCTTTTTGCGACTGACAAAGAACACAATAAAGGGGAGAGGGAAGGGGCGATAAAGACTGCACATGGGCACTTGAGGAACTGTCTGGTCGTGGTTAACGCAAAAATATAACACAGGCAAGTAGTCAAAGAATACTACATGCCACTGTAATCAAGAAAAAAGAATCTTAACCACTCTACCTTCCAGATTTGAGTTTTATACGCGGAATGCTCCTTTTCAGGAACATGAACATATATATATATATATATATATAATATATATATAGTATATATATATATATATATATATATATATATATATAATATATATTATTATATATATATATATATATATATATATATATGCTTGCACAATGCAAATGGGGCTGAATTTTTACCATCAATAATTTAGAAGGACGTCGTGAAGAAACCTCCACACCACCTTCGTGTTTATGACCACCGATGCATAGTGTGGCGTTTGAAAGGCGTGTAAGAGACCTCTTAACTCACCGTCCTTGTCGGTTACGAGCGAAACCACAACGTTTCCGGCCTTGTGGTCTGCCCTGCACTTGTCCGCGAACTTCTGCGTGAGGAACTCGAAGAACTTCTCGGCGTCCTTGTACAGTTGGTCGGGGGGAGCGCAGCCATATGTCTCCAGTGACGTGTTGTGGCACTTCTTGTACCTCTCGATGTACCTGTCAAACACGCGTCGATGGATAATAAGGCTTCGACGGAGGATAGTTGATGCGACATCCTTTAGTTTTCAGCGCCATGTACTGTTACTAGGGGGTAACGAAAAAAACCACACACACAATGACCACACCACGTACGAGTAAGCCGAGGTGAATGGCAAGAAAGAGTTTTCAAGAAGGAATGGAAGTGCGCTACGCAAATCTAGCTAAGATTTAAATTGACTCGTCGGATTGTCGTAGTGATCGTCTCACTACAGTGAAGGCAATTAAAACAAGACACTGACTACGATAAAAGCAAATAAAAGCAGGACGTTTCGGCTCCCGCACGTGTCTTGCTTTTATTTGCTTGTATCGTGGTCAGTGTCTTATTCTAATTGTCTTCTTGTATGCTCCTGACCAGACGGGTTTCCGTCCAACTCTCGACTTCATCTCACTACAGTGTGCATTATGTGCATACAGGCTCCTTAAGTGTAGAAACTCTAATTACCTCTTAGTGTCCAGGGGACACTAGTATCCCCGAATCTTGGTCATGTCGGCGAAGAGCTATCGATCTGTTGTCGCTAATTGGCCCTTGGACGAAATCGAAGGGCCGAATTAGAGCGCAGGAGCCCATCCACTGTGGTCTAGTGGCTATGGTACTCGGCTGCTGATCCGATGATCGCGAGATCGAATCCCAGCCACGGCGGCTGCATTTCGATGGAGGCGAAATATTGAGGCCCACTTACTGTGCGATGTCATCATCATCATCATCAGCCTATTGTTAACTCCATTGCAGGACGAAAGCCTCTCCGAACCATCTCCAATTTACCTTATCCTGACTGAGTTCGTTCCACTTTATGCCTGCGAACTTAATTTCGTCACACTATCTAACCTTTTGTCGGCCTCTCTTACGTTTTCCCTTCCTTAGTATCCATTCCGTCGCTCTTACTGTCCATCTGTTATCCGTCCTCCGCATGATATGCCCTGCCCAGGTCCACTTTTCTTTTAATTGTTGTAAGAATATCGGCTACTCCTGCCTGTTCTCTGATCCACTCCGGTCGTTTTTTATCTCTTAGCGTTACACCTATCATTTTTTTTTCTCCACTGCACGCTGCGTGCTCCTTAATTTAATCTTTAGATTTTAGTTAACCAGATTTATAGTTAAAAGACAGATCTGCACATCTCGTCAACCCATTCCGTTGCCATCAGGCCACGGTGCGATGTCAGTGCACGTTAAAGAACCCTAGGTGGTCAAAATTTCCGAAGCCCTCCACTACGCCGTCCCTCATAATGATAACGTAGTTTTGGGGCGCAGAACCCTAGAAGGTCAACCGAATTAGAGCGCAGGCCGATTATACTAACATGATAGTCCTGCTATGAGTGTCCCTGTTTCTTCGTACAACGAGGAGCTTTCTGTTGGCTTGCGAGACGTTAGGATCTGAGAACTGCCGGTAAAGTGTCGACGTATTGGAAAGGACCCCCTTCGGCTCTCTTAAAGAGGTCGCCATCTTCTTTTAACAGCGGAGCTGTTTATAGTCTCGCCCTGACCGCCATCCCTGACGTCCGCTTTCACGCAGAAGGGAGAAGCGGCTCTCGCCTCGCCCTTGTCCCACGACCCTTGCCTTCAGCCGAGGCGAACCACCCATACTCTTGCCCTCAGCGCACTGTTACGTCATAGTAATTATTGCGAAGGGCAATACAGATAGAGAAAGCAAGAAACAAGGAAAAGTCCCGGGTTGGCGCAGAAAAGTGGATCCGTGCTTGTCCTCCACCCACTCCCTTGCTTTCAACTCGCTACGATGTGATAGTGATAGCGCTGCAGGACAATGCACTCTTAAAAATATAGTAAATTGGTAGTAATGCACTAGCTCCTCGAGAATTTTACTACCTTCTTGGTAACATTTTGCTAACCAGGAGATTTCGGAAGCTAGCACTTGATGCACTTGCTACCCAGAGACGTTGCTAAGTGGGTTTAACTAGGTCACTATAGTTAGCCACTTCTAGGTTGCCAGATTCTCCGTAATGGCTGCACTTGAATAAGAACCACCGTAACTAGTAGTTACAGTTATAACATGTTCATTACGTTTGAATGCTACTTTTGTGCGATGTCATGACACGCATTTACGCAAAGAGTAAGCCATGTGAATCTGGATTCAGTATGTGCTTGTCTGAATTCATGACTGCTCACCGGTACCATGTGTGCTACTCTAAATTAGGGCCATATATACCTTTGAGGTTGCTCCTAGGCTAGGTGTCGCGTAGAAGCCTTGGTACAGAGCGCGCGGATGCGTGTTCTCGTATACTCCTTCGTTGTGGTCTCTATGTGTGTTTTATTTTTTATTTGTTTATTTAAATACCCTATGGCCAAAGGCATAAATGTCGAGAGTGGTTACATAGAAAACGAGATATACACAACAGAAAAACACCAAAACATATAAAATTCTAATTACACAATATTAGCTAAAGCATTCTTGAAAAATTGGTGATTTATAATGGAGGTTAGATGCGGAGGAAGGTGATTCCACTCTTCTGATGTCCGTGGTAGAAAAGACTGAAAAAGGGTTGTCAGTTCTGCAAAAAGGGATACGAACTTTTTGTGTGCGATCTGAGCGAAATGAAACATTGTGAGGAAGCAAAATGAATTCGTCACGAAGCTGTGGGTGATGAAATATTGCGTGGAAGATGCTTAAATGAAATGTTTTGCGACGATATATGCAAGAGGTGATAGACCGAGGCTTGATTTCATAGAAGATATGCTTGCTTTTCGATTATGGTTGCGAAGAATGAAACGCGCAGAGTTATTTTGAGCCATTTCCAGTGAATCAATGAATTTTGCCTGGCTTGTATCCCAGACTGAACGTCATATTCTAATTTCGGGCGAATCAATGTTGTACATGGTCAATTTTATGGATGAAGGTGCTTCTACAAACTTACGACAGAGATACCCTACTACTCGGTGATCATTGTTAATTAGTACATATAAAATGTCCAAGACAGATTTGATGTAGTGTGAATGCCGAGGTACATGAACGATGACGCACTATCCATAGGAGTGTTAGCTAAGTAGTAAGTAGGCGAAAGCGATGATGTCTGAGGTATGCGCATATGTTTGCATATATGTTCAGTTCTATCATGCATGTATTGCACACTTGGTTAATAGCATCAAGGTCAGATTAAAGGATTTTAGTATCATCGAGGCTGGTTACTTCTCGAAAAACGATGTCCATATCAGCAGAGAGGTTAATATATGAAGAAAAACATGGTGGTAAGTCACGTATGTAAATAAGAAAGAGTAAAGGACCTGTACTATCTTTTGTGGGACGCCAGATCGCACAACAGCGTGCGATCATAGTGCTGTGCATTTAGCACAGTAATTGCATCAACTAATTGGCGAGTGCTCATTAGTGTAATGAGGCGTGGCCGCATGATGTCTTTTCTTCGCAACAGAAGCGGCATGACATGGCAATTTCAAACAATACGTGCAAACCAAATTGCTGAAAAGTGGTAGCGTATATTGTCACGAAACTTATTGACATGCAGTTAGTACTTTCAACTAAATTTTATACTAAGATGGTGAGCTTGACTTAGTACTTTTCACTAACATCAACTGTGCAGTGCAGGTAGCGAATTTCACTACCTACACGTTTACTATGTGCAAATACTGAGAAGGTAGTATATGCATAGTATATGCTTAGTATGTGCTAAGCATATATCCTAGTATATGCTCAGTAATTCATTAGTGATGCCTACCTCTTTGAAAGAGAGTGATAGTGAACTTGACACGCTTGCCCTAGCACTGTTTACTCAGATTTCACAGGCGTGCAACTGGCTTTAGCGTTTATTTATTGTTTTGAAGTGAGAGTGAAAGGCGGGGCTCTGATAACGTTCGGCCCCCCTCATGTGTGGAACCTTCAGAGCGCAGATCCTGTACAGGCTCGCCCCAGCGTCGGAAACTGTTGCGTGTTCTACACAATGTGCCACCGCAGTGTTGTGCAGGTGTGTACCCAAATAAGCTCCCACAGATAAGTCGTGCTTCGGGTATACGGAATGTACTGCTACACTTACCTGCACGGATTAATGGTGGAATCCTTACGCGCGATGTCCATAATGTTGGCGAAGTGGAACCCACACAGGAACATGTCGTTGATGAACCTCGGGCGGTTGCAGGCAGTCGTGCTCTTCTGGAAAGCTGAAACGGTTACAGCGGTCGCCTGTTATGCATGGGGCGCATGTGGCGAGTGTAGGAATTGCGCGACGTGGACGCGACCTGGACGCGACGTGGACGCGACGTGAACGCGACGTGGGCGCGACGTGGACGCGACGTGGGCGCGACGTGGACGCGACGTGGACGCGACGTGGGCGCGACGTGGACGCGACGTGTGCGCGACGTGGACGAGAGTTCCCTTCGGAGTTAAAGGGGTACTCCGGCGGTTTTTCGACCCTATTCTAATATCGATCGCTCTTTTCCAACAGTACTGATAGCTCTGAAGCAGCCAGAGTCACTCAGTTTGCTCAGAAACTCACCAATAATTTAAATAACTGTATGACCGGTGTGTTCAAACCGCGCAGCGTATGCGGTGACGTCACAGCCTCCCCGCCATCGGAAATATGAAGTTGGTGAAGCTAGTGCCAAAAAATGGAAAGTGGTGATGTCATCCAACGATGTATTGAGCTCTTCTGAACTTTACAGCGACGATTTTAGCGCTGAAGTCTCACCGTTTTGCTTTGGACGACCCGCCTGCTCGGGTAGGCAGCGTTGCAGGTAATGACGTCAAAACAAAGGATGCTCGCGTGATAGTCCGCTAAATTTTTTTTTAAATTCATTATCAGGAAACTTAGTGACTTGCAACCGCCCGGCATAAATTATTGCAGTACCGAAGAGAACATGTATTAAATATTTCGCTGAGATAAGTGGACAATGAAAAATCGCCGGAGTTGCCTTTTAATTGTACCAGATGCGACATTCCTTTTTTCAATCCCAGACATGGTCACGCCATCGACAAATCTGCGTGCGATGGATGGACGCATGAACAGGCGCCTCAGCGTCATCTTTTATAGCGGGTGGCGAACCGTGCGAATTTTTTATTGAGCCTTGATACATATAGACTGTATGAAACAAAGATTTTGATGAAATATTTCAATTTCACGGCGTAGCTTACTGCCTCTTTCTCCCTGTATACTTGCAACACAAATCTCCAAGCGCATTCTACTGCGACCGCACTCTGAGATGATCGCCAAAGGCGACAGTGTAACCTTGTACGACGTAGACTCTCCAGTGTCCATTCACAGAGCAGCTACCTTCCTCGAGCAGCCAATCAGCCTGCTCCAGAGGGACAATTAAGTGCCGCCTTTGGAGCACGCTGTTTGGCTGCTCGAGGCAAGGCGAGCAAGTAGTCGCTTGTCAGACCCGGCCTAAGCCGACGCACGGTTTTCTGCAACACAAACCGATTTTTTCTCCAATAAATCGGATTAGTACACAGAGCTGCCGGAGTGATCGAAGTTGTCTGCACGCGTTAACGTTTGGTGGCGCTTAAGAGTGTATTACTCTGCATGCCGCTGGCATGCAACGCGTGCAGAGCCTGTTTCTATTAGCCTTTCCCTTAAATTGTTTATGACTACGCTCGAAATCGTCAAGTGACATCTCCTAGATCTTAATCCTCCAACTTTACGCACCCCAGTATCGCACATACTCAAAGCCAAATATTTACTAACTATGCCTCCCTATACACCTTTTCACAAAAGGCTCCATGGGGGCCCCCCATAACCCCCTGCGGTGTTTGCTAAATATGCGCGGCCCGCTAAAGTAGCAGCGCCGAAGCTGCGAAGTCACCCATTGTACTACGGTGCAACAGCCCAACATAACGGTGCTTCCTCCCTCCTGTGAGAGGGTCCATAGACCTTTTCACAGGACGCACGGAGCACCGCCATATTGTGCAGTGGCACGGCAGTAAAAAGGCTCGATCGTGTCGTATGTTTGTTCCCTTCGTGTGTGCGCGCTGTTTGATAATGAAGACCAAGCAGCTCGCCAAAAGTGATACTACAAACACTCGGCGGTGCTTTTTCTCTCTTTAGGAGGGGAGGGGGGGGATGTCACTCATATTCAGCACAGCCCAGCGGGCGCTATGGCGGCGCCCAGGAAGCATTCCGTGAAATCGTGCACATAGAGGAACTATACAGAGGCTGCTATCCAAATTGACACCGTACAAATGGCGCTCACCTGCTTTCTCCAGGGCGGCGCAGAGGAGGCGGTACCTCTGAGTGACGCCGTCGGCGATGAATTTCATGTGGGGCGCCATCCCGTATCCGACGAGCAGCGCGCCTCCCGCTGCGTCTCGCGCGCACACTGGTCGTACGAGTCGACCTCGCTACACGGAGAAAAGAAACATGTAAGCATCAGTAGCGCACCCAAGATCTCTGCCCGGAGGGGGGGGGGTGGGGGTGCATTCCTTAGCGATCTTCGGCGACTTTGAGCTTATCTATCTATCTATCTATCTATCTATCTATCTATCTATCTATCTATCTATCTAGCCGACTACGATTTTGTGCTCTCCTGGCCGTTTCGCTAATGGGAGTTTACGAAAATTGGTATGCCACAACATGACTACATGACGAACATAAATGGCAGGTCATAACATGAAAATCATGACATGCATGTCATGAGCGGCATGATTTACATGCCACTGTCTTGGTGCTCTCCTGGCCGTTTCGCTAATGGGATGTATGCGAAAATTGGTATGGCACAACATGACTGCCTGATGAACATAAATGGCAGGTCATAATATGAAAAGCATGATATGCATGTCATGAGCGACATGATTTACATGACACGCGTTTCGTTAATGGGATGTATACGAAAATTGGCATGCCACAACATGACTGCATGACTATCATAAATGACAGGTCATAACATGAAAGTCATGACATGCATGTCATGAGCGGCATGATTTACATGCCACTGTCTTGGTGCTCTCCTGGCCGTTTCGCTAATGGGATGTATGCGAAAATTGGTATGGCACAACATGACTGCCTGATGAACATAAATGGCAGGTCATAATATGAAAAGCATGATACGCATGTCATGAGAGACATGATTTACATGACACGCGTTTCGTTAACGGGATGTATACGAAAATTGGCATGCCACAACATGACTGTATCACGAACGTAAATGACGGGTCATAACATGAAAATCATGACATGCATGTCATGAGCGACATGATTTACATGCCACGGTCTTGGTGCTCTCTTGGCCGTTTCGTTAGTGGGATCTATAGCAAAATTGGTTTGGCACAACATGACTGCATGACGAACATAAATGACAGGTCATAACATGAAAATCGTGACATGGATGCCATGAGCGGCATGATCTACATGCCACTCGTTTCGTTAATGGGATGTATACCAAAATTGCTATGGCACAACACGACAGCATGATGAAGGTAAATGACAGGTCATAAGATTAGAATCATGACGCGCGTGTCATGACCGGCATGATTCACATGCCATGTCCTGGCGCTATACTGCCGTTTCGTTAATGGGATGTATACGAAAATTGGTTTGGCACAACATGACTACATGACGATCATAATTTGCCATGCCGCTCATGACATGCATGTCATGAGCGGCATGATCTACATGCCACTCGTTTCCTTAGTGGGATGTATACCAAAATTGCTATGGCACAACAAGAGTGCATGACGAACGTAATGACAGGTCATAACGTTAGAATCATGACATGCGTGTATGAGCGGCATGGTTTACAAGCCACCAGTCATGGTGCTCTTGCGGCCGTTCGTTAACTTCATATGTACCAAACTCGATATAGCGAGACAGCAATGCAAATCGATTTTACGGTCCTTATGCGTGCTTCGCATTTCCTTGATTCCCACTGCACGTGGGATCTGCCAATTTTTTTTTTCTTTTTTGGCCATTGGTACATACGTTCCTCTGCCACGAATTTCCCTACACTAATATGGAGAAGTGATCATGCTGTACTTAGCGACCATCCGAGAACATATTGGCCCGCGACCATGGTATGTTACAGGAAAAGCCCTTGGCCACCATCACAAATTTTACACGTACCTCCGAAACGTTTTCGTTCACTACTGATATGTGATATTGCCAAAAAACTAAGGAAAAACACAACTTTATAAACACGTTCCCCGCTGTCACCACCATCTTTCCCATATTTTAACGTGGGCCATGCCCTTTTTTATCACGCAGTCAGGGCATTGGCCAATGGTAACGGAAGCCGATGGAATCCTATTGTGGTCCAATCATCGGCCATCGGCCACTGCTGGTAGGGAGGGGGCCGTCAGAAGCAAAGTGACCACGCTGCAGCATTCAAGTCGTCGTTGTCAGGTTCAGAAGAGCTGACATAACTCACAATGCATCGTCGGATGACCTCGCCACTGTCATTTTTCTGGCACCAGCCCACATTTCTGATGGCACGGAGGCTGTGACGTCATCGCACCACGCTGCACGACGCGCCTACCTGTTTCGGTTCCGGTATTAACACGCCTTTCACTCGGTTATTTAAAATTATTGGTGTGCTTCTGAGCAAACTGAACCACCCTGGCTGCAAAAGGACTATTAGTTTCCATTGAAAACATCGGTATCAGAACATGGTGAAAAAAACGCCCCTCTAACACATAGCGAATCCTACAGACACAATGGTGTTTGAACTCACGGGCAAATTGAGGTCAGCGACACAGTGGCGTGGTTCTCAAAGACGCGCACCGCGCTGTCGTAGAACCGGCTTCCGCAGCTCATGAATTTCTGGAGCGCTTTTTCCCGGGGTGGCAGTCCTTTTCGATCCCGCCGATGTCATCTGCAGTAAAGATAGGTCGAAAGAAATGAGGGATTAGCTGACACAGCCCTCGCCTGCACTGAAAACTTCTGAAATAAGGGGATCTCACTAGGCGTGCAGATTCCAGATATTTCAGCATGGCCTCTGAGATTGCAGACATGCGCACTCATTCCTTATGGTCATCACAGTTACTGATATACACGCATATGACACATGGAAGGCATTCTTTCGTGATTGTTATTGCTCAGAATATATTTACAGCAGCAGAAACTGACACGCACAGTTCCCGGAGACTAAGGCACGTTACACCTAGGTGGAAATAATATCGATTAAACACTGTACGCGTTGGTTCAGTAGAACAAAAAGAGAAGTCACTGAAGCTTTTCTCTCAGACGTTAAGCACTTTCACCTTGTTGAGTATGGACAACACAGAACATGCGTTACTGCGTAAGTTTCACTGTACATTTTCATTCCACATGAAAGCCCAAAAACAGCATGCGATCTCGAACATTGCTTCAATCGCTCTAGAAGGGACAGTGAAAAGGAATCGCAGCTGCCTGCCGACGCCAACGTCGAGATTGTGTCACTGGGACATGGTTCACCATACGGTGGCGTACGCTTTCCGTGTCTTTCGGCTCAAACAAATTACGATGCTTTTTTCAACTGCACTTCAGTTCCCGGTTAATAGGAATAGAGACGGTGTTTTTAAGACCAACGCGGAGATGTGGCGTGTCGCGAGTGGTTAAAGTGACCGAGGGAGATAAGCCACACGTCGCTCGCGTGACATCCATTTCACTCCTCAATTGGCCTTACAGTGTGCAGTGTAGACAGTGTACGACAGTTGACTTATTATCGGCCCCTTTAACGTTCTTTTTTCTCTTGAGGCAATACGTCGGGTGGAGCGCAAGATACCTTCAGGGCAGCAGTTACTTGTGCTTTAATGGACGGGCACCACGCGTTTTTGTGCGATCCAGAAGAACTTTCACTGTACTAGTGTTTCAACGTCAGTGGTCACGCGAAGCCTGTCTACAATTGAGTATGTGTGCCAAATGAAGTTATGTGTTCATGGAAACTGAAAACTAAAAATCATAAAATGAAATACGATACTCACTGAATCAGTCTGAAAGTAACGTCTTCTCTATTCTCTGCAGCAGTGTATCGTTGTGCAGAACTGGCCCCGCCGCGTCACCACAGTGCGAAGTCATCCAGCTGGCTCTCAGGCAGGCCGCGAAGTCGGCGAAGTCTCTGCGGTGAGAATAGTGTAAAACCCCCAAAACTCCTAGCGTATGCAGTTCGACATGTTAATTACCGGAGAAATAAAGTCAGACAAACTATGTTTCACAAACACTGCACTACCAAATTACGAGCCTCTTGAACAACGACGAATGCATAGAACAACTAATAACAAACGACCAATGCGGGAAAATAATAAAGCGGGAAAACTCAACTACTACACTCGCAGTTTTATTGCACATGTATCAGTATTAATAGTAAATACGTCTGCATTGTGTAAATTGCCATGTATTGCCATGTTCCCGACGAGATGCCGAGCTATGCGGGCCGGCCTCAAATGTGGGCCCCGCTATCCCTCTAGCCAAACAGCTGTCCGTCCCATTGACTTCACAGGGCGTGATAGAGCAAAACTCGTCTATATCGAATCCGTGTATAGCGAAAATGCTTTATATCGAACACAAAATGCGTATTAGCATATTCCTGTGATGTTCTATGTACAAGAAATTGTACATTCAAATACATCGAACTCTTTACTGTTGCGATCAATGAACACCCACATGCATGTCCTTGCGCGGAGGCGCCAGAGTAGCGTCGCTCAGCGGTGGATGAGAAAGTGAAAGAAATTCGAAGATAACGTTGCTACGCCACCACGTAATACCGTGAAAAAAAAGCCCAAGGCGTTGCCGATAAAGTCTCCACTTGAAGGGAGGCGTGTCAAGCAGAGCGCCATGCGAGCACATTGTATTGGGGATCTTTTCTTCTGCCACACAGCAGTAACCTTCATCTGCCTCACGTGTTTCCTACGTTGTTGCGGCGCACCCGGTACATCCCCGTCAGGAAGGGCGTGTAATTATCAGCGGGACATCATACGTTAATAGAAAAGCGGCGAGCACCGCGTTTTAGGGAAACGAAGTTTTGTTTGTGTACTTTCACTTAACATCACACTATGTGTGTATAACGAACGAGGTACTGGAATTCATTAAAAGCGGATTCGGCTATATTGATATAGTCGATATATCGAACAAATTCCGAAAAATCTTGCTGTTCGACATGACTTGGTTCGGCTGTACATCACGTTTTGGGGATTTGGTCAACGGATGGAAATTCCCTCATATCACCGATATCTCTTGCTGTTTTGTTCACCGAGACAACTTACTTGCAGTTTTCCGTGAGGTCGCCCAGTACCGCCTTGACCTTCTCTTGAAGGCTTCGCAGGCACCGCCTCCTCAGCACCGGATAACGTTCGCCGTGCAGGGAAGTCCTGCGAGCACAAGAATCGTTGAATGAATTGCAGGTGCGAGACATACGTACCCAAAGCAAGCGGCCACCCTGTAAAACGTGCTCTACTGCGTTGTTACTCTAATAACTGTCGGTACTACTGACTTACTGAACAGCAAAGATCTCCTAAACCGGTTTCGCGAGGTTCCCATGCGCCCCGCCACGGTGGTCTAGTGCTATATGGTACTCGGCTGCCGATCCGCGGGTCGGGGTATCGAATCCCCGCCGGGGCGGCTGCGTTTCGATGGAGGCGAAATAGAAATATTCAGGCCCGTGTGCTGTGCGATGTCAGTGCACTGTAAACGCCGGGTGTTCGAGATTCCCGCAACCCTCCACTAGGGAGTCTCTCATAATCATAGTCGGTTTTGGACGTCAAACTTCAGAAATCAATCAAATCAATTAAATCAAAGTGTGTGTGGTGTGTGTGTGTGTTGTGTGTGTGTGTGTGTGTGTGTGTGTGGTGTGTGTGTGTGTGTGTTGTGTGTGTGTGTGTGTGTGGTGTGTGTGTGTGTGTGTGTGTGTGTGCTGCATCTCGCCACCATCGAAACGCGTCTGTCACGGCTACCATTCCATTCCGCAACCTCGAGCTTCTCAAGCCGACCCTAGGCGCTAAGCTACATCGGCAGGTTGCCATGAATTATTTAAGCCGGCAGTGTTGCACTTGGTCTGCCAATCAGACTGCATATGCCCAATCACCTAGGTGAAGTTCTTCTCATGAACAACTCGACCGAAACATATCTTTGAAACATATCGGAGATATATCATCTCTACGGAATTTGAACGGCTCGCATTCAGAAATTTTCACCTCGTATGACTATTTCCCTGGCGAAATATTCCGCTTCGCACATGGTTGCTATATGCAAGAGATCCCGTACACTAATTGAGCCTAATATATGACTACATCTGGCTTTCTTATCTGTGTAGGGTTCATCAGCAGCACGACATCATATTTACCCTCGTATTTCGAGCTTAGAAAACCCCTCAATGTGAACCTCGGGTGGCAATGGCTGCTTTCGAAAGAGGTATAGGATGCATCTGTACAGGTATACTTAGCAAACATTTGCATTGAAATCGGGGTCAAAATCTTTTATTTCTTGTTCTTTATTTATTTATTTATTTATTTATTTATTTATTTATTTATTATATTCATTTAATTTTGTAGTCCTGAACGCCATCGCAAGCGCCGCTTTCGGTGCTTATAGCCACCATATTATGCTGATCGTCCGAGTCCGAGGATGCAAGCTCCAATTAGGACGATTTCTTCCTATATTTTTACGAGCAAGCCATGTCCGGAGTTTACACATTAGCCTTGTTCATGCCAGTTTTATTACGCGTGAAAACCTGCGTCATCCCGCACGTGCGTGCATGTACGTACACACGTATTACATGGGTCTTGTTCCTTCACGGTCGGGTTTGCTCAAACGCAAATTTGCTGAAATATCCAATGTGTCGCGGAAAGACCACTCTGTGACAATGTGTTACCAGTGCACGGCAGAACCAGGAGCGCCGTTAAGATGCACACTCGGCACAGCAGAGCCTTCATCGTCTCGTCTCGGCAGCCCTTCGTTGTATTTGCAACTGCACAAATAAAGGCGAGACGCAATCAGACGCGCAATCAGACCTTCACGTAAGCTCTGCGTACCTTGACAACACCGACGATGGCCGCCTTCTTCCACTTCTTCTGGTTCGTTCGCCCATAGGTGGCATGGATCGACCCACTACGGCGGTGTGACACAAATCTGGTAGTGGTGGAAAACAGCTACAAGAACCTGTAGATTTGTAAATGAAAAGGAGAAAATACTAATCGGTAAAGGTGTCAGAATTCAGGTAGAGTAGCCGTTCACAGAGGCACGCATCATACTGGAGGGCCGCCGCGTGTTATCGTGGGAGGTATAGGTACGTGTGCGCATATACAGGGATACTAAGGGGAAGGCAGCAACGCCTCACTGCCCCGCCATGGTGATGTAGTGGCTATGGCACTCCGCTGCTGATCCGAAGGTCGTGGGATCGAGTCCCGGCCGTGGCTGCTGCATTTCGATGGAGGCGAAAAGTCGAGGCCCGTGTGCTGTGCGATGTCAGTGCACGTTAAAGAACTCCAGGTGGTCGGTATTTCCGGAGCCCTCCACTACGGCGTCTCTCATAATCAGAGTTGCTTTTGGGACGTTAAACTCCACATAACAACAATTTTTTGGGGCGAAGCACCTAGACTCGGACTGTCGGCCTCTCTTGTCACCGTAAATCAAATTGTCAAACGATGGTAAAAAAACAAAAATAAAAACAAGTGTATCAATCAATCAATCAATCCGGTTTATTCATAACAAAATGGAGTACATTGCATAATATTTATACCTTCGGGACCCAGAACTCGACATGATTGTGAAAGGGGTCCCTTTGACAGATGACGCTATTTATATCCCTGTGAAAAGACCTTATACATAGGTGTATACAAAACAAAATAACACGTTTACAATGCGTAAAAGGAAACGGAAGTATACTATATGCAAAAAAAAAAGCTGAACGGTACAGTATACACGAAAGGAAACAGAGTTTCTATAAATTTAGGAATTACACAGGAAGTACTGACGCAGTGAGTTAGAAAAATGCTGAATGCATGGTGATGAAGTTAGTTCTTCAAGTATACACGAAAGGAAACAGAGTTTCTATAATTTAGGAATTACACAGGAAGTACTGACGCAGTGAGTTAGAAAATGCTGAATGCATGGTGATGAATTAGTTCTTCAGGAAATGCGTTGCAAAGGCTAGTTGCAGTGTTGGATCCGGTCGAAAAAGCTAACATGATTAAACCAATTTAAAATAAGGATGTCGGGATATATTGGATTGATAAGAGATATTTGTTAAATTCGGTTGCGAAAATTGTGTGGGCCCATTCTGGACGTAGTGCAGTCCGTGTGTGTCATGTGTGGGGCCGATTCTAGAAGCATGAACCCAGACAGTGTGGTATGTGTAGTTGTCGCGTCAGAGACGATTCTAACGATTTCTGCTATGCGCCCCGTGCCTTCGGGGTCTAACGTCGTCGTCGTGGCCACGGTAGAAGCAAGGCCATTAGCAGGACTGACACGTTCCTGTGGAAACAACGGCGATCACCTCATGCTTCGCACCTACCCAGGTTTCGCGCTAGTGAGCGGTATGATTTTGATGAGGATATCTGTCATCTCATTTAATTCCTGTCTTGTCCTTCTGTGTACCCATAAAAAGGTATCATTGCTTGCTGATTGGTTTGTGGGGTTTAATGTCCCAAAACCAGCCCTGGTTATGAGAGACTTCGTAGTGAGGCTCCGGAAATTTCGACCACCTGGGTTCTTTAACGTGCACTGACATCGCACAGCACACGGGCCTCGACATTTTCGCCTTCATCGAATGCAGCCCGCCGCGGCCGGATTCGATACCGCAACCTTCGTATCAGCAGCCTAGTGCCATATTTACTAGATCAACGTGGCGGGCTAAAAGGTAGCGTTGGTTTACTTAAAATTAAAAAAAAAAGATCAGTGTTTGTCACACATGCGACCACACATTGCCTGACGGTGTTTGCACACACTTCTCCTGATCATTCACAAAAATTTGGCACGGACGCATGGGCTCCATCATGACACACGTCCATGTGTCGCGCCACAACGATTCAAGCAATTTTTCACACCGCAAAAATTGCCCCGAAATTCGCCCGCATTTCGTTGTGTGCTGAAGAGACAACAGCGCCGTATCGCCTCAAGAAGCACATGCTCCTATCACTCGCCCTGCATATCGCAAGCACTCGTTACTTCTGTGGTGCCACACGCCAACAGCACATGGTTCTTTGAGATAATCACCGCATATGTGACATCATGCACACATGCTGTTTTACGCCATATCTGCAGGAAAAAAAGTAAGAAAATGTCTGATGAACTCACCGGTTGTCATCGTCCATCCGAGATCGATGAAGAACACCGCCACATGTTCCAGAACGCGCCATGTATCGCGCGGTGCACTTTCCATGGCACAACATAGGTCGAAGTCCCCCGTCACCATTTGCTTATCAGAGCCCGCTGCTGGAAGAAGCCTATCGCGCATGAGAACTTCAATTCCCGTTGGGATATATCATGATTGAAGATGATCGTCAAGCACTGAAAGACGATGATGATTGATTGTGGTTAGGTTAAGGAAAGGACGCTAATTTCTGCAGCCCGTCTAGGGAGCACGGATCGCCCGTAGGGGTAGAGGAAAGGGACTAAAAGAGATAGAAGGGGAACGCTGTAGTGGAGGGCTACGGAAATTTTGACCACCTGGGGTTCTTTAACGTGCACTGACATCGCACAGTACACGGGCCTCTCGTGCGATGTCAGTGCACGTTAAAGACCCCAGGTGGTCAATAGGGTGGGTGCCAGAGAGGGCGCGGGTGGCCTGGAGAGAACATCCCGCGGTTGGAAAGGCGGTGTTGAGTGCGCGTCTCACCAGCGTCTGAAGATTAGATTTGGAACGCGAGGAGCGTTCGGAAATCGTCTTCAGAACGCATCTCGCGTTCGAAATTCCGAACGCCAGACGCGCACTATAGATGGCGATGTTGGCGCTTAGACGCGTGCTTCGCGAACGCTGCGGAACGCGATCCCTTCTTTTTCTGAACAACGTGAAGTACGGTTTCTCTCGTGGCGAGGTTTAGGACGACCGAGGTCCACCGCGGGGGTTTAGTGGAGCCAACTGGCGACCCCAGGCCTAAAGTCCCTAGATCTTTTTTCCGTTTTTTAAGTAGCGAAAAGCTTTGATGTGCCGCTGGCGCATCTGACTGATCGGCGTTGCTTTTGGCAGCCATGTTCTTCCTAAAGCGTTTACTTGAATGCTGCATCGAGAGAACGTCAAAGAAAGTTGCGCGTTTCAGTAGGCGTTTCCTTACATATGGCACGTCCGCTATCATATTTAATAGGAACGCGTATGTTGACGGTAGGACGCTATCTGCACGTGCGTGCTCCGCTCCACGTGTTTAGGAATAACATGGCTGCCGACGTGGGCTTTGAGCGAGAGGGTGCCGGAGAGGAGGTAGTTGTCGCTACTTAAAAACGAAAAAAAGATCTAGAAACGGAAAAAGATCTAAGGAGTTTACCTAGACCAGGCCCGGCGAGCTGCAGTGGCCAGTGGGGCTCTACAAGAGGGCTCCACCCGAGCTTAACCCCCGAGTGTTGAAACAATAAAGTTTATTATTCTTCTGGTTATGCTGCTTGACAGCAGAACCGAAAAACGCGGATTCCGTCTCGGTCGAGGCGGTCACATGCGAAATAGCTAGAGGCCCGTGTCGTGTACTGTGCGTTGTCAATGAACTATAAAGGAACCGCAGGTGGTCGAAGTTCCCGAAGCCCTCCTTTGCAGCGTTGCTCTCCTTTCTACCCTTTCGTTCCCTTTCACCCATCCTATGGACGCTTAGCCGTGCTCCCTGCAAGGGTAGCAGAAAGTAACGTCCTTTCTTTGGCGGCACCATTATTATTATTATATATTATTATTATTATTATTATTATATTATTATTATTATTATATTATTATTATTATTATTATTAGGCCTGAGCGAGTAAGCAATCTCGCTTGCGCAAGCAAGATCGTTTCCATGCCTCCGGCGAGGCGGGGATACTATCCTGGAAACTATAAAATTTCCCCACGTTTTTCCTGTAATGGCGGCATTTCAGGCCAATCAGAGAACAGCCCGCTGGGACAATCAGAACTGCCAAGATGGCGAATGCGACAATATAACCGAATATGACATGTGTGCGAAAGCATAGCAACTCTATATGTTCAGAAAAGCCACTTCCCTTGAGACAACGGCGTGACCAGGGAATCCCAGCAGCCCTAGCGAAAGCAAGTGACTCCCGGCATACCTTTTGTCGTGCAGTTCGGATGGCGAGGTACCTTCCTATAGGCTCTCTTGGCTCCACGAGGACGGCAATCGACGTTACAAGACGCACGTTCGAAGCCAAAATTCGCCGCACTGTTCATCTCACCCTATGTCGCTGCGTTGTGACGCGTTGCTGCCCGGGTTTTACTCCACAATGCCTCCAAAACCACCGTGTGATTATAATTGCTTTAAATCCTCATAATCGAATTATGTTAGTTATATTTTGTTGTTTGTTTTCACGAGGTGTCTGTCATCCTTGTTGCTTATAAAAACAAATATTCACTTGTCTTGTTGAAACATTATAATTTAGGAGCAGTTCAAGAAAGTGGACATTATGTTCCCATTGTTATTTAAACGCTGGCCTTTTGTTCCCTATGAAGTAGGTCCCGCATTCTCTTCAGATTTTTTTTAACCGGGGGTTGTTGGCAAGGGTTCTATATAACAATCTACTCACTCCATCTTCCGACGCACTGATGTAGCTTACGCATTTTGTTTTAGTGCAGGAGGAATGTAAAGTAGTTTTGTTTTGAAAAATGACAATTTCTCTAGTGCACCCATACAAATGTTTTCAAAAATTGGGGGACCTTAAGCTTCGCCTTTAAGAGTTTAATGCGATAGCTAAATCCGGCCACTAGTTTGACCTTTAACCACTCATGCATACTTATTAATGTGTGTTGTTACACACACACTGTGGGCTCAGGGCCGTGGCTTCTGAGCCTCTGGCCAGCTGAGGCTCCCAGAGATGGGCACACGAGCCATTGGAACAACGTAGTTTACTCGTTGCAAGCCCAGCGCCGACTGCCCAGATCCGCTCCAC